>JARBWK010000010.1:23021994-23236295 GCA_030556195.1 Anolis apletophallus | reverse complement strand
CCCTTTTATACCCCCGTAGCCCCTCCCCTACCCATGCAACATCTGGGCAGGGTTACATCAGCCACAAGTGAGTCAGCAATCCCAGTAATCCACAGGGGTATGACCCCAGGGATCACAAAGTCAGTGTCACCGGTCCCAATGTCCAATGTCCTTGCTTGGAGGAGTTACCTCACTTCCTCTCAAACACCTGGAAGTTGCATCACTCCCAGTCTGACTCAACAGTCTGAATGAATCTGGGACAAAGGTCATCCCGAAGCTAAAGTGAAGGTCGCTGCTGCCTCATGACAGGCTTGGAACCTGGACTTCATCCAAGCTCAGGGTTCCCAATCCTGACACAATACATTTGAGGTTGAGATGAAACTTCCAACCATGCTATTTAGCTGCGAAGGTCAATTTAAACATGCAAGTTTTCACTTGATGTTTTTGTAGTAATCAAATGATTAATATGCTGCATGAAATTGTCCAATGCGTAAAAATGGTACACAATTGCAAGGGAATGTAGATAATAACTCATTTGTTTGTTGAATACCCAAAATATGGAGAGATACCAGGAGTGTGGAATAGTTCCTAATTGTCACTGTGAACATTATACATCCATCATTTTGAACATCCAGTTTTTCTGCACTCAGTTGTTAACAATGCCTGGTAACTGATGAAGATCTCTCTATTTTGCATCATCACTGTAATACATATTAATCAAATGAGGTCTCTCACCCGCTTCTTGGGCTCTCCATTTCAGTGTTATCTTCAGCCTAGTCAAACAAATCACTTCTAAAAGATAAATTCACAGGAAACAGATACCAATTTGACACACCAGGCTTAAATTGGTTTTGTTCCAAGAAGCTTGAGAGAAGAATATGAAACTTATATTGGCCTGAATACACATTCACATTACAAATGCTGCTTTTCCTCATGTTGTTTTATGCATTAGCTACAAGTAGATGTTCACATAAATACTACAGGAAAATTAAATTGGTCAAAAGAATTTAAGGTAAAAATAAACCATAGACATGACAGAACAACAGACAAGTAGTTATGAAAATAATAACTTCTCGGAACACTCCAGAGTTAAGAAAAGTTACTATTTGGAACCACAGCTCTTTAAGGCACAATAGTCAGCCCCAGCCAGCAAGGCAGTAATTGTATACCAGCGGCTATCTTGGCTGGGGGAATACTAGTTGTTTTAGTCCAAAACTAAGTTTTCTGAGCTCTTGCTTCCCCCATTTTATGACCTTTGGCAACTTAGTTTATTTCCCCAACATGGTTAGACTGCACTCTCTCCGAATGGCACTGCAAGGTAACATTTGGTACACTGATGTCAGGAGATGTGGTATGTCTTGCAAGATATTTCTGCAGGGTTGTGAAACTTGCAGCTTTCCAACTGTTGTTGGACTATCTGCCTGTGGTAGAGAAGCCAATGTTGGAAAATACTGGAAGTTGTAATCCAATTTTATTATCAGGTCTTAATTGCTGGAAGATCTCTGTACAGCTGACATTTGGGCAAGAGTTCAATGCTTTTTGTTGTGTTTGCTTCTTGGGAAAGCATTATGCCCAAACAAGCTTGAAGGGCCACGAGCTTCACTTGTTTATTCTGCCTTTTCCCAAAAGTAGCTCCAAGTAGAGTCCATTTTTTCCTTTAGTCCTCCAGCTGTCTTGGACTTCAACTTCTAGAAGTCCCCATTAGCTTGGGAGATAGTTTGGAATTCTGGGAGCTAAAGTTCAAAACATCTAAAAAAACCCAGTGGGAAATACTGCTTCAAAACAAGGCCTTCTCCTGCTATAAGTTTTGTTTATAAGTGTAATTGTGCTTGGTAGCCCATCTCTTCCTCCCAACCAAACATGGTGAGCAAGGTACAGTACATTTTAGGGAAAGGGGTGGTTTAGTTTGCAACCCTTTTAGCATCTAAACACTGCTCTTTGCAATATCTTTTCATTTCCTCTGATTTTAACTTTCAATGATTAAAGTGAAATTCTTTTCTGATGGCATATAGATCTTCTACCCTTTTGAGCTTAAAGATTTGAAAAATTTCTGACGCTGCTGTGTTTTATTATATTTAGTTTCTTCTCCCCCAAAGAGTAATTTTGTTACCCTTGATTCCTGAACCACCCCTTTTACTGATCTCCACCTTGGGTAAATTGCATTTTGGGTTGTTGTAAGTTTTTCAGGCTGTATGACCATGTTCCAGAAGCATTTTCTCCTGATTTTTTCCCTGCATTTATGGCAGGCATCCTCAGAGGTTGTGAGATCTCACAACCATACAGCCCCAAAAACGTACAACAGCCCAGCGATTCCAGCCATGAAAGCCTCGACAATAAATTGCACCTTACTTTTAAATAGGATTTGTTAGTGTTTCTAAATACTCCTTTTTAAAACCCAAGTGATTGGCTTCAGGCATTCTAATCTAAGGACTTTATTACATGAAGTAGGCAGATCATATTGCAGTTATTGGAGTGTCACCTTTCTTGATGGTCCCTACCAATCTCACAATGTTTCTGTCATCTAACTTGAGTCTGTCCCACTTCTGTGGTACAAAGTAATGCATGTACCCTAGTCCAAACGTTGATATTAATTAGCTTAGTATTCATTTGTACTTAAAACTGCCTTTGTGAAATATGATCCATATAGTCACAGAATCATAAAGTTGGAAGGGGCCTGGTGGGCCATGAAGAAACTCTCTGCAGCATCTCCAACTAAAGGGCCCCCCAGGTTGGAAAAAATGGACAGTAGTTCCCCAAACAGGATGGCCATCTTGGTTAAATGCACTGAAACATGTATAAGTATGTTATAATACACATGTGAAACAAAGGATCTTCTTTCAAATAGAAATAGAACATAAAGGTTTGCTACCAAACCACTCTAATATAGCAAAGAGAGTTAAGACTCAATAGAACAGAAAAAAGAAATCACGTAATGGATGGCTGAAAGTACTTATAGCTGGAATGTTCAGTATAATTTATTTATCTTTTTTTTCTTTGAAAAAAAACCAGCTATTGATTATGTTTCCATTTCTGTCCACGTTAATTGTATCCCTGAATGTTCTTATATTAATGTGTCAAGCAAAGGGACAGCAAATTTATTCTGCATTCTCCATTATAAATTGAATTCAATTATTGTGAATTTGACCATTATTCCTCAGCATATTCCAATTTCCCTTTTGTACCCTCTCAATAGGCAAATGATTTCTAACTGGATCACACTTTGTGATGATTCTGGACAGGCTCGTTTCTATAATTGCATGACTCCCAACTCATTGAGGAAAACACCTTACCCACTCACACTATTATTAATCTGAGCAATTCCTCTTTGTCTAGTCCATAGCAGTCATTTTGGATGAATGCCTCAGGGTAAAGCATAGCAGGAAGCAATGAGTAGCTTGCCATACTCAGAAATATATTCCCTGAAGGACCTCCCTTCAATTCTGAAATAAAGTGAATTTTTTAAAGAAGGAATGGAATGGTTAGCTCCTGCATTCTCCAGGACCACTTAAAGGAGAGAAAGAAAAGTCCTGAACGATAAGGCCAAAAGTCTATCCAACTGAATATTCTGCTGCCACATTTCATTATCAGTTTACAGTCATGCATGCAGTCAATGCAGGATTATTTATTTTACTTTTGCAGGAACTGTCCCAAATATCAGCATAGCACAATGAAGCAGTATTTAACAAACTTCATTGTAACCTTTTCAGCTATGAATAACTTATTAGAAGGTAATATGGGTATTATTTCCTACCTGAATAATTAAGATCCAATGGTCAAGCGTGACATGAAACTTAACCTCCCTCCAAAGCCTTCTGTAACTGCTTGGCTGTTCTATTCATTTTCTATTATTGGGAAATTAGAATTTTGGCTGTGGTTGACAAATTTGTTTTCAGCAAGTGAAATCACTTCACATGGTTGTGGATTCAGCATGCGATATGACTGTGGAATAAAACCATCAGTTCCATCTTATTCATCTTCAGAGTATATCTATACAAACAGTTTGATTTGACTATCTTGGTCAAATAACGTCCTAGGATGCTTCCACCCTGACTTGGGAAAGAAGCCCCATGCCAGCCATCATGCAACATTGTGTGCCTTCTGGCAGAGGCACCACCCCCAACCGGGGTGATAGCGCCACCGAGCCCTCACTCTCAGCATGGGAGGCTTCCCATGTTGTGCTGTCTCCAATGGAGCCAGCACAGATCTTTGGCACTCGGGTGATGCTTCACATGTCATGGGGAAAGCATTGCTGAGAGAGAGCTGTCCATGGACTGACAGTTTCGGCCTGACCACTCTCCCCCCGGGAAGCCAGGTGAAGTGGGAAGCTTCACCTGGCCTTTATGATGAAACCCTTAGATTTCTCTGCTAGAGAACTCAAGTGCATGCCTCTGAATGACAAAGCTGTCTATAGAGAAAAACCATGCCACATACTACAAACCCAGGATTGTATAGCAGGGCTGTCCAACAGGCGGCCCTGGGGCCGTACACGGCCCCCCGAGCCCCTTCCCTACGGCCCCCTAACTTGTTTTAATAAAATACAAATACAAAATATTTTTTTTTAAAAAAAATACCTATTTCCAGGTTTAGGCAAGCATCGCGAGACTTAGAGCCAGCCACAGACGGGATTTCGAGGGAGGTCGAAATCCCGTCTGTGGCTGCGTAGTCTCACGATAGCTGCTGAAATCTCGGGTCCCGCGGGATCTGCGGCCGGCCTGGGCGCGCGCCTCCTCCTCCCTCGTGGCTGCTTCCAGGCCAGCCCCCATTCCGTCAGAGAGAGGGAGGAGGGGAGTGAGGCAGGGAAAGCCCCTCCTGGCTCCGTCCTCTTCCTGTGGAGGGCCCTCGCTTCCCGTCCTGCAGATGGGAGAGCCGCCGCGCCCGGCCTGATCTTGGCCTCGGCTCCAGCGGGGTTCTTCGGGGACAGCGGCGGTGTTGGCGCTTCGGCCCTGTGGCGGGGCTCCCTCAGTATGGGTAAGGAAGGGCCTGGCTCGAATCAATCAATCTAAAAACAGTGGGACGTTGGGTGAGGGGGGGGAGGGGTCCCTCAGCGGCAGTTTCCTTGGCGATGCTTTCTTCCCCTCCTCTGCGCCCCCTCCCCCTTGTTGTGCTGCCTTCCCCCGCATGCAGGGCGCAACATGGCTTCCTTTGTGCCTGCCCCCACGGCTTGTTTTCCCTTCAGGGAGGGAGGGAGCTCTTTGGGCCTCCTCCACCTGCCTCTGGGAAAGGAGGCCCCATCAAGCCCTGCGACGGCATTGAGGTGTTTGGGTTTTTTTTGGCGTGTCCCAATTTGAGTGTGGACTCAAATAACTCAAAGGTATTAGGAAACATTTCCCCAAATCCACCATTGTTCCCATTTGGGTATATTGAGTATTCATGCCAAGTTTGGTCCAGATCCATCATTATTTGAGTCCACAGTGCTCTCTGGATGGAGGTGAACTACAACTCCACAACTCAAGGTCAATTGTAAGTAAATGGAGCCGGGAGGGGCGGAGCCGGGAGGGGTGGGGGTGGAGCTGGGGAGGGGCGGAGCCAGGGGCGGAGGCAGACCCTTCGGCCCCCCAGGTGATCAGTGACCGGAATCCCGGCCCTTGGGCCCGTAGAAGTTGGACAGCCCTGTTGTATAGGATAAAGTCATGGCAATTACAAAATTCATAAAAGGCCATAAAACTGTATAGTGTGGATAAACTTTCAGTCATTTTCAATTATACTGTGCTCAGTATGTTTATAAGGACAAGATTCAAAGAAGTCTTCCTTGAGTCTCTCTTGGGGTAGAGAAAGGCAGGGTATAAATAGGGTAACAAATAAATAAATGTATGGCACCTTCCAGTTTTTCACAGTTTATGCCACTACCATCATCACATTTCTCCCCACCCCACCACCACCACCACCACCACATTTATTGATACTCTGCTTCCCTCCTCCACAACACTGGGACTTAAGGAAGCTTATAAATTAAGATAAGTATAATTTGGTTTAAACACCCATTAAAAGGTAATTACTGTAAATTACAGATTGAGCATCTCCTCTGCATAAAGTTATTTGAAATATTTTGTATAAAATTGCCTTTAGGCTATGTGTATAAGGGTCTGTGAAATATAGATGAATTTCATGTTTAGATTTGGATTCCATCCCCAGATATTTCATTATGTACATCCATGCAAATACAGGTGTTCTGAAACCTGGGACACCCCCCGAAATCCAAGAATACTGGATAAGGGATATTCAGCCTATTTAACTAGTTACTTAATTGCCTCTGTGCAACAAAATATCATCTCTGGGTCTGATGCCCCCCCCCCTTCCCCAAATGTTCATTTTGAGAGCCAGATTGGGTGAAGGAAGTCCATTTAGCTTCCAATTGGAGTGTGATGGAAATGCCATTTCTGTCTCCTTCCCAACATGATGGAAAGGCTGCAACAAGGTCTCACAGCACCTGATTATAGCAGTCCTATACACTGATGGAAAAGAAGTGAAAGCATCGTACTTGCACTCTGGTCAGAAGATGACCTTACCTCCTTTACACAACCTTTACTCTACTTTAAGGTGGCCTAAGTTGGAATTTATATAGTTTTTCAGTAAGGATCTCTTCATACATGCCACCAGAATCGCCGAGTATCACCAGGATTCACTGTGATTGCAGTGTTGCCTGCTCAGGGGGTGTGGAGACCTGTTGCTCCACACCCTACACCATCCCAGCGCCCCCCCCACCTCATCATATGGGGGGAAGCCTCAGTAAGCTAGCTCAACCCACCTTTCCCTATGGAAAGACAAGAAGCCTCCTGTCATGTGCTGTTAGCAATTTTTTCAGCAGCAACAGGAGGGGGTTTTTTTTTGCACTTTTGCCCCAGAGCTGCCCCAGAACTACTTTTCTAGTGTGTGATGGGAAGCTGGTGGGCTCTGTTGTGAATGTGCAAACCCCCCGCTGCTGCCAAATTTTAGCCCGTGTTTTGAGGTCCTAAAGCTGCCTAGTCTTGCTGAATATAGAGTGTATGGATCTGTAACTTCAGGTTTCAAATACTGAATGGCAATACTGAATGGCAGCCAGAATTTAAAAAATGTAAAATGTACAAATAATAATAAGTTTAGAAACTGTACAATTAAAAACAATACAGCACTTTATTAAAAGACTTTTCTATGAAAAGATTCATTTCTCAAAAACAAACTAGAATAACATAGTCCCTATTTAGAGGTTATGAGAGCTTTCCCCCAATGGCTTCTTACTATAGTTACTGTTAGTTAAATTTCCCCATGGAGCTCAAGATGCGGTACTTTGCCTCTGTGCCCTTACTTGTTTCAAGAGAATTATCAACACTTGCATATTGTCCCGCTACTTGTTTCTTTCAACAACCCTGTAAGGTAAGTCAAGCTGAAAGTGAACAGCCAAGCTGGTTTCATGGCTTTAGTGGTGATCCTAAGTTGGGTATCCTAACCTTGTCCATCACTATGATAAGTTCCCTGCTGTTCCAGTGAGTCTCTCATAAATAATTCTGAAAGCAGCTGAATGTGTACATGGGGCTCTTTGCACACTGCTCAGGAAGAAATTCAAAATAGGCAAAAGCTATTATTCCCGACAATAAGCACTTTATACAGTGTCATTCAAAACAAATTTCATACCACAACTAATTAGCTGAGCAGTCATTTAAAGCAAAGCGGCAGATAAATGGCAACACATCTTTAAAAGCCAGATAAAGTAGAAAGACTTTTCATACAACTTTACAGAGTCGTACATTAGTAATTTTAATTTGGGAGCTGATTCTAGATCATAAGCAACAATGTCACAAAAGTCCTGCTCTGGCAGATGTTTGAACAAATATCCGTAAAGAGTGGGACCCAGCAGAGGAAACCTACCAGTACCTAGATAATATTGTTAGGTTAGAAAAAGCTGGGATGGCATATTGATCAGGGTATTGAGCTGAGACCTGAGAAGTTCACATTGATAGCAATATCTATAATTGTCTATCTGTCTGTCTATTTATTTATTTGCTTTATTTATACCCCACCTTTCTCACACCCGCAGAGGGACTCAAGGCAGCTTACAACTCCAACAAGACTCAATGCAGTTTAAAAGATAATCATAAAACATATCTTATCAAACAATTAAAACAGTTAAGAATAATAACTGATTAAAAACATATAAAGTGCATGATACCATTCATCCACAATCCTTGTTCATAATCCTTATTCAGCCTATGTTGAAATCTGTAATAGCTTATTCTTCAAACGCTTGTGTGCAAAGCCGGGTCTTTAACATTTTTCTGAAAACCAGGAGGGATGGGCCTGCCTCATGTCGCCGGGGAGGGAGTTCCACAGCTGGGAAGCCACCACTGAGAAGGCCCAGTCTCTTGTCCCCACCAGTTGCACTTACAAAGGGGAGGGGGGACCAAGAGCAGGGCCTCCCCAGCCGATTTTAAAGCTCTTGTTGGTTCATAAGGGAAGATGGACAGGTAAATTGGACCAGAACCATTTAGGGCTTTATAGGCACTTTGAATTGGTTTTGGTAGCAAACTGGTAGCCAGTGGAGCTGACGCAACAGGAGGGATGTCCTCTCTCTGTACACTCTCCCAGTTAGTAATCTGTTTGCTGCTCGTTGGACTAACTGAAGCTTTTGGGCCATCTTCAAAGGTAACCCCACATAGAGCACATTGCAGTAGTCTATACGAGATGTAACAAGAGCATGGACCACCCTCTCTCCCTCCCCCCTCTCACACACACATTTAATAATAATCAAAATAATAGCATCTAGCTTCTTCAGACTGACTTTAAAGTAAAATTTCATTTTTCACATTATATATCTATCTTCCTTTTCTCTTTACTCCTCCACTTTTTTTCTTACCTTACTTCCATCCTGCTATCTTTCTGCATTATCCACTTTCTTTTCATTTTCATTTAAAAAATTGAAAAAGAAGAATACAAAATTGCACCCTTAGAAAGATGCAGCTCAGGGTTCTAAAAATTACACACATCTCCAAATAATATTGTTGGTGCCAGACATAATTCAAGCCAAAGCTTTCCCAAAAAGGCAAATAGGAAATGAATAAAAACATTAACTACTGTAAACTAAAAGCATGAGAGCACCTCAAGTCATATGAAAGCTGAATGCCATTCAATACATGCAAATTAAAAAAAAACGTTTTCTTCTTCATATTCCAAATACGTTTAAATAAACTGAAGCTAGAATTAAAGCAGAATTAAAGTAGATGAAAAAGAAACTTGCCAAATCTCCTGTTTTAGGTTGGCAACTTGTTCACAGTTATGTTCATGCAAAACCATTTGCTTCAACAGAAATGCAAATTTGTGAAGCTAGAAACCAGTGCATACATCTGAATATGTTTTTCAAACTGAGAGATTACCTAGGCAATTGTAATTCTTACATTGATCCTGAGACATGTTTTCCTACTCCTGATTGATCTTTCTGCATGCATTCACACACATGTTTTTGATGTTTTCACTGAAAAAGATTACACCACTATTTCTGGAGTTTTACCTGTGGGAATGATTCAGTGCAAGGTCAGGCTTTCTCATTTTCAAGTAGCAGATTACAAGCTTTGTTTCAATGAAACTGGCAATGCTTGAAATATCTTTTGGAGAGGCTTCAAAGGGCTTCCCTAAAGCTGCACCTTTGCTGCAAAGCTAGAAAGAAAGAAAAGAGTTGACTCGTTCCTGATGCAATAACACACAAGTATGACAAGTAAATTATATATCCAAATGAAAAATTGATCAATCAACTCGTACTTTACATATTTTGTTTTCTGTAATCTATTATATAAATGGGTTCACGTCATGTGATGTATACCTCAAACAAAGAAACCTTACAACGCAGAAACACAATACTTGCCAACAGAAATAGGCCTCAAGCAAGGTACGTTTGTAGCAAAGAAACTTTCCCCCCCAAAACCTAGAAGGCCCCCAAAACAACGAGTAAAAATAAAACTACATTTACCAGCATCCTCCAGGGCAGCCAAAGACTCACCCAGCCTCTACATTCTGAACATGATTGGCTGCCAATAAGGGCGGATTTGCATAACTGCTGCACTGGCCAGCCAACATGAAAATTCCGATCCATATTAAACTGCCAAAACAGAATAAGGCCTGAGCCAATCCCCAACACAAACACCAAAATCACTTGCAACCGAAAATTTACACACCAAAAAATCACAGACCACGCCCAAAAATGACAGTAAGGTTTCATTAACTTGATTTCCCTAACTAGCCCTCACTTACTGGGAAGCTGTTTATGCTCTAAATTGACAGTAAGACTTCATTAACTTGATTTCCCTAACTAGCCCTTACTTACTGGGAAGCTGTTTACGCTCTGAATTGACAGTAAGACTTCATTAACTTGATTCTCCCGACTAGGCCTGAGATCATTGGACATTGTGTATGGCCTGAATTTACAGTAACCTACCTTGGCACACAGAACCCCGACCATGCATGATGGGACTTGAAGTACCACCATGGAAAATGGGATTTGTAGTACTTCAAAACCCATCATTCCCCACAGACCACTGTGTCCAAGAACCAAGACCGATAAAGACCCAACTTGGCACACCATGCCCCCCATGACCCACACTCCATCCAACTGCAGTTTAGAGGAGGGCACAACGTGGATGATTGGACTTTCTCGCATCTCCTAAAAAGGGCACAGCTAGTTTATTATAAACTTGTTGGAGTTTGCAACTTTTGTATGCCTATATTCATTGGTAGTTAGAGTGTATGTCATTCTTTGGGAGGTTAAGAACAACATACTTATTGTAAGATCCTGTTTACCTGTGATTTGGGTCACACTCAATCTCTTCTTATAGACTTTTTTTCTTTTCTAGGGCCTACTCTGCTTGTGCACCTCTGTCTTTATCTGCCTGTCTTCCATGAAGAATATGTAATAAGAGCTTCTCAAGTGGAGATAATTCAATGCTTCTTACCTTTCTTTAAGAAATGAAGAAGACGAATGTGTGATGATTATGCTCAAGTTTTCATGAGTAAAAATACTTTGATATATTTTACACGGAAGACTAAGTTTGGTGTCTTTCTGTGCTAGATCTTGTACGTGGAGTAGAGTGGGCTGATGAACTGTTCAGCTTCTGCCTAGTGCATTAGTAACTCTAGTTGAGAGAATGCTATGCTCTCTTATATTTCCCAATAAAATGAGCCATCACCCTGCAAGGTGAAGGTGAGGTACATTTTTCTGCCCGAAAACCTAAATTCAATTTGAGATAAATTCTCAGGAGACACGTTCTGGAGGGTCAAGGGGGGGGATGGGATAAACAATATCACTGTATTTTAGTTTAAAACTCATACTCCCAGTATCTAACCACTCGAGGTATTTTAGCCTTTTCATGGTGAAAGGGAAAATCTATATAATAGTAATAATAACAAACTACTACTATTTTATTTTTGCACCCTGCCTTCATCTCCCCAAATGGACTTGGGGTGGCTTACATGGGGACAAGCCTGATCAACATAGTTAAAATAACACATTAAAATGTATAAAACAGCAACATAAAGCAAAACAAAACAAACAAGAGCATAACACAATATAAAAACAATCATCGAACAGACAACCAGTAGCCTGAAAAAGCAAAATAATTCTGGGCTTGGGCGTGGGGAGGGGAGGGACACAATATAAATCAGTTGTGAGGAAAGGGATGATAAAGTGTAAGTTCCAGATGACAAAATTGGGGAGAAAGCACAATATGACGTGGGACACTATATATCTGGGCAGGGAACAGTAGTAAAGTGCAAGGACTGGATTTTGGGTCATAGATGGAGGCCAATCAAAAGATGGACAAGGTGGATGTCAGCCTGAGCTCCCTGGGGAGAGAATTCCAGAGCCGGGGGGGGGGGGGACTTCCTCGTCCCCACCAACCACGCTTGTGACAGAGGTGGGAGTGATAGGAGAGTAAGGAAATATAGGTTGCTTACCTGTAACTATAGTTTCCCGCGTGGTCAGCGTGAATAGCACTAAATGGTTAATCCCCTGCACTCGCGCAGGCAGCTCGGAAGTCTCGAGACAAACTTTTGACAGTTGGCCCCCGCGCACCCTCTCCACTGGTATAAATAGCCCCTCTAAGGGGCCAACTGCCAGTTCTCTTCCGCCGCCTTAAGCAGTCAGAAGGCTGGCATGACCAAATTTTCAATTGCCGGGAGGATGGGCAACTTATGTAACAACTTATGATCAGTAGTAGGAACCATATGCAGCAGTGTCTGTGGATGTGGTTCCATACTCTGATTAGAGCAATTGTCAAAACCGCTGCCTATTCCCCGGTGGCTTTGCGGTCTTGGTTTGGTAAGGCTGGTAACGGCCTCTACCGCTAAATTGCTGTCGTCTCTGGAAGGGTCTGCCCGATTGCTGATATCGTTGCCTGTTTTGGTTGAAATAATTACCAGCATTACGTCTGTAATACAGCCCTGTAGACTGCCATCTTTGTCTTTGTTGGTTTGTTTGCTTTGGAAAGCTATACACTTGCATAGTCTTTTTCATTTCATGTGTATGCTTTATTTTCTCTTCTGTATTCGGGTTAAAGATACCTTCAACGTGCATTGGCAACTCTTCGGCGATTGCACGGTTCTCCTCTGATAAAGAAGAGGCAATAGCCAGGCATGCCTCCTGGCCGCTGTTCCCAAAGCAAAGACCTTACTGGCAGATTCGGCCATGTGAGCCGCAAAGTCCTTTTGGTACTCAGATAACAAGAGTGCATCTGTCTGAAAAGATAGTGGTACTCGTCTCTCCCATTCGGGCAACAGCTCGATGTAAGGGGTCATTCGTTCCCACAGAAAGGACTGATAGGCCGCCATATACGTGGCATAATGGGCCATTCTCATCGACAGCCCCGCAGCTATGTGGGCTTTTCTCCCAATAATGTCTATTTTCTTTCCCTTCTTGTCACTTGGCGTTGAATTGAATTTAGATGGTCGTCTTCCCTGATATACCTCCGAAATTGCCGTGTTTGGTTTTGGGGGCCGTGCGGCCCAGTCGTCACCTGTCAAATCGATCTTATACAACGCATCCACACTTCGTGGGATAGCTGGTGTCATCATTGGGGCTAAATCAGTCACTTTACCCAATTTGAGTAAATATGGTAATGATGGCAAAGAAGAAGCTGTTGACCCTTTCTGGCATGCCGCGGGAAACATGGGGTCCTCCACTGTGTCCAGTTGTTTTGGTGCAGGAAGGCCCAATGCTTTTACTATACGAGACACCATAACAGTGAACTTTTCAGTGTCATCTTCCTTAACCTGTTTCGTATCTTTCTCTACACTTTCATATAAATATTGATCGTCATCTGAAAAATCTGATGCCTTATAGTGTGTGTGAGAGGCATGATTACCTCTATGCAATCTTGGGGATGAGCAACCCTCCCCATCTTCAGCAGATAACGTTGCTATGGACTGTGGTCTTATCAAGTCACACTTTTGTCCTATATTGCTATATGAGCTTTGGGTTTTTGCCTGTTCAGGGTCTTTTGAATATATTAGCTGGCCCTTGTGGTTTATATGCCAGGATCCACCCAATGAACTTAGAATTGGTAGGCTTTCTGCATTTAAAACAAGCTGTTGTGGTTGATTCTTTTGCAACAGTGTTGCCCTTTCAGAAGGATAAGAAGCAATTTTAGTACTGCACTGTCTAGCCTTATCAGTGTCCATGCGTGTACTTTGTCGATCCCTATCTTTCATGGGAACCCGTTGCTTGTGTTCGTTACTCTTTTCCCTCCTGTGTCCTCTGTGTGCGCTCCTAGAAGAGTCAGAGGAGGAGGTGGAGCATCTTCGGCCCCTCTTCTTGCCATGCCTCCTCCTTGTCTTCCGAGGAGGGGTGACTCCCGAGGAGGAGTCAGAGGCGGAGTCTCGTGATGTCAACGTCGAGGAGTCTCGATGTCGACACCCCGCCTTCTTCCTGGAAGGGGCTCGGTCCCTATGGTGTGCACGAGCCCGAGAGTGCTCTCCGCGTTCGGGCGAAGGCGATTCCTGGCAATACGGGCCCGAAGGAGGAGGAGGGCCCGAGCTCGACGCATCTAGCGCTTCTACGGGCTCAGTAGGGCTCACGGAGGCTTGCTGTGCAGTGGCCTCAAGGGATGCGGCATCGGGTACCTGAGGGGCAGCCCCCTCGCCCGAGATCTTTTTCTTTTTTGCGATCCCTGTCTCCTCTGTAGCTCTCTTTGAGGTGCCCGGTTCTTCCAGCAACCTGGGGGGAGAGCGCACCATAATGGGAGGGGCTTTACTTGCGCCCGCCATTTTCTTCTCCTTCGGATGTTCAGTTTGGGCTGACTTTTTCTTCTTTTTGGCCCCCAACGGTAGTTTTAACCACTAACGACCATCAGGCAAGTCTTTAATTTCTTTGTCCTGTGGCAGGGGATCACCATTTTTATCCAGTTTAAAAAGGGCTTGCTCGTATAGAGCAGCCTTTAGATGCAACTCCCTGTTCTTCCTCATTTGGGGAGTAAATTGATCACAAATTTCACAATCTTGGGAGAGGTGCGCCTCTCCCAAGCATGTCAAGCACTTATCATGTGTGTCGTTGTCCGGGATTTTGTTGGGACATGACACACACTTCTTGAAAGCTGTAGTAGACATCTCGCTATTACAGAGATCTCTTCCTTGCTGCCTCAAGTGGCGGAAATAGAGAACTGGCAGTTGGCCCCTTAGAGGGGCTATTTATACCAGCGGAGAGGGTGCGCGGGGGCCAACTGTCAAAAGTTTGTCTCGAGACTTCCGAGCTGCCTGCGCGAGCGCAGGGGATTAACCATTTAGTGCTATTCACAGCTGACCACAATGGGAAAATATATAATACTAGCTGTACCCGGCATGCATTGCTGTGCCCTATTTAGGAGAATGATGTTACTTATGGTCTTGGTGGGGTCATGGCTGTGTCGTTATGGGTGGTTCTGGTGGGTGGGATGTTGAAGTCCTGTGGAGTTGGTGGTGTGTGTTTGGGATGGTGGTTGGAGAAAAGTTTGTGGTGTTGAGTGTGTAGTTTGTTGTTGTGAGTGTGCAGTGGTAGTGTGGTGTGGATGTACAGTGTGTATGTGGGGTGTGTTAGTTGGTTGTACTGTGCAGGTTTCTGTTTAGCAGTGGTATGTATGCATTGTGTGTGTTGTGTGTGAGTTGTGTAGTCGGTCTGTAGAGGTAGGCATCGTGAGTTGTGTGGCAGTCATGTTGTGGGTGTGGTGTTTGTAAATTGGAGGATTGGTGGTATGTGTTTCGGATGGTGGTTGGAGAAGAGTGTGTGGTGTTGAGTGTGTAGTTTGTTGTTGTGAGTGTGCAGTGGTAGTGTGGTGTGGATGTACGGTGTGTATGTGGGGTGTGTTCGTTGGTTGTACTGTGCAGGTTTCTGTTTAGCAGTGCTATGTATGCATTGTGTGTGTTGTGTGTGAGTTGTATAGTGGGTCTGTAGAGGTAGGCATCACGAGTTGTGTGGCTGTCATGTTGTGGGGCTGTTGTTTGTAAAGTGGAGGATTGGTGGTGTGTGTTTGGGATGGTGCTTGGAGAAGAGTGTGTGGTGTTGCGTATGTAGTTTGTTGTTGTGAGTGTGCAGTGGTAGTGTGTTGTGAATATACAGTGTGTATGTGGGGTGTGTTAGTTGGTTGTACAGTGCTGGTTTCTTTTTAGCAGTGGTATGTATGCGTTGTGTGTGTTGTGTGCCTGTTGTGTTGTGGGTCTCTAGAGGTAAGTATCACGAGTTGCGGGTGTGGTGTTTGTTAAGTGAGTGTCTTTTGCTGTGGGTGTCTTTTGTCCTGTGAGTGGTATGTATGTGTTCTGTGCACATAGTTGTGTATCTTCTGCATATTGGCGTTGTGTGGTATTTTGTGCTGGCTTGGTCTTTTGGATTGTGTTTCTCGAGTGTGGTTGTGAGAGTTGTAGTGTCTGGAGGAGTGTGTGGTGTTTTTTGTTGATTTTGTTGTTGTGATTGTGTGGCTGGTCATACCGTGGTCAGTGGTTTGTGGTGATTACCAGTGGCTAGTTTTTGTGGTTTGGCCAGTGTGGACGAGGCTGAAGGAGCCTGTCCTTTTGGCACTGCATGTCCTCGGCAGTCCGACTAGCTGTGGTGTGTGGGATGCTGTCCTGAGGTGATCTGTTTTGGCGGCAGTTATTTTGGAGAAATTGTCACACGCAGGGGGTGGGGCCTGGCCGGGGGAAGGGGGTGGAGTGGTTGTGGGGACGGCAGGGTGCGTGGCCTCCACTGGGAAGCGGCGCCGGCATTTTGTGTGGGCTGATGTCAGCCAATGGGATTCGCTGGCGGCCACGGAGGATGCTGGGAAATGTAGTTTTTTTCATCGTTGTTTTGGGGGCCTTCTAGGTTTTGGGGTTTCTTTGCTAAAAACCTTCCTTGCCTGGGGCCTATTTTTGTTGCCAAGTTTGGTGTCTCTGCCTTAGAAGGTTTCTCTGCCTATGGCAGTCTTTCGATGACGGGTCCTCCTTTATATATATAGATAAAAGCTAGGAAATAACTTAATGGTGTTGTAATCATGGAGGAAGGGTGTGGGCAAAGAAAGCAAAGAGTGCCTGATTGAAAATTGAGAATACAAGATGCACCCCTATTTTGTTGTAAAGAGTCTGTTTCATCACTCTCAGCATACATAGATGGGGGACTTGAGAGTGCGAGAACATGGCTTTGTCTAGTTTCAGTTGGACTGAACAGGTGTAAGCGTTCATAATGTAAAAGAGCCTCTAAATAAGAAGAAGAAGAAAAGGAAGAAGTTGTTCTAATTTGCTGGCAATCACACACAGAAATGCAAATCCTCAGTCTTTTAATCTGATGTAGTCTTTTAACTTAACATGCTGTTTTTTATTGAACGGACCTGCTATCTTGGATTAACCCTGTTTTAATTGGAGCCATTGTCAAACTCTAATTACACTTTTAAAGTTTCTTCAAGATTATCTGATAAAATGTCCATATTTATCTAATTTAAAGCTATTAGATCCAATCCTTCCCTCATGGACAATGGAGAAAAATTGGTATTTTCTATGCAATAGTCCTTGAGGAGTTTGAAGTCATTTAAGGATGTAAATAACATTTTAACCATATTCAAAAATGGTTAAAATGCATGTTTCTTGACTATTGGGAAAGATTTATTAGGAGAATCCTGGATTGATCAAAACCTGTAGTTTGGGACATGTGCTGCACAAAATTTGCACATGGAGGCTTTATTATTATTATTTACAGAAATCAGCATTTTTGTGGGAGAAAGTTTCCTTTTCTAAGCAGGAACTAATATTTATGGACAGGCATATTCTGTCCACAAAACACAATTTCTTGCACAAATCTGGTTTCTGTACAAAATACCATGTGCAAATTTTGTGCAAAAAATAAATTTCCAACTATAGCATTTTGTGAGCAGGAAACACCATTTTCTAGAAGACAATAGTATTTCTGTGTTGTTGAAGGCTTTCATGGCCAGAATCACTGGGTTGCTGTAAGTTTTTTTTGGGCTGTATGGCCATGTTCCAGAAGCATTGTCTCCTGACATTTTGCCTCAGAGGAGAATGCTTCTGGAACTTACAGCAACCCAATAGTATTTCTGCACAAACATATTTTGTCCAGAAAATGCTGATTTCTTTCCAAAAATACCACATCCAAATTTAGCATGGAGAATACTGCTGAAATTGCTCATTTTATTTCAAGAATGAAATTAGAAAGTGGAAATATACATCCTGATTCTCCTCTTCCCATTCTCAGTCATTTCCCCCTTAAGGTTGAATGCATTAATTCCTTTCAAACTGTCCTCATAGAAATTCTTTGGTTTTCTTTTGCTTTATTTTGGATCATCTCAGGCGTCCTGCTCTGATCTTGTTCCATTTTGCTTATCTTCAGTCACAGTACTCCAATACAACCTATGCAGAAATGTCCCAACCTAATCTCTTGATAGGTGTGGAGCGTGGAAAATTACACATACAATTCCTAGAATCTAGTATTCATTAAGGTTATTGGAAATCCTTGGAACGATTATTATTATTATTATTATTATTATTTCAAATTTATAGGCCACCACTCCCCGGGGGCTTACATCAGACACCTCGGAGTTGGTTGAGGTAGGCAGGATTTCCCTGGGTACTGGTTGTGGGGGGTCGGGAGCAGGTCAGGGTTTTGCCCTCCCTTCTGCTCGAGATCCCCGTGTACAACTGGTGGGCCACTGTGTGATACAGAATGCTGGACTAGATGGGCTGAGGTCCGATTCAGCATGGCTCTTCTTATGTTCTCTTATGTTCTTATGTTCTTACATGAGTGATACAATAAAACAGTAAAAACAGTAAAATATAAAACTGATTAGCCAGGTGGGAAGGCCTGCCTAAACAGATAAGTCTTGCACACTCTCCAAAACGCTAGTATGTCTTGGAGTGTATGGACTTCAAGCGGAAGAGTATTCCAAAGAAGGCCCAGCACCTGGTCTTTGTAGATCATATGATCTTGAGACTGGGAACTACAAGCAGCATTTGATCTTCAGATTGAAGTAGTCTCTGAGGTTGATAAAAGGTGAGTCATTTTTTTTAGATGTAACAGGCCGGGGCCGTGTAATGCCTTGAAGGCAGGGCTGTAGCCAGGATTTTGATTCGGGAGGGGCTGAGTTTGATGGGGGGGGGGACTGAATCTGAGTGAGGGGCGATCTACCCTAGCAAACCTTTTGTATCATTATCCCAATACCTCCATGCATATGGGATATATTGAGCATGATGATCAGATCATGATATGAATACACATAACAGTTTAAATAATGTACCAGTAAGGCCTTCTTGCAGACCACCCTGAGAATTTGGGGGGGGGGGGGCTGAAGCCCCCAAGCCCCCCCTGGCTACATGCCTGCTTGAAGGTGAGGACCAGCAGCTTAAAGATGATTCTATACTCGATCAGAAGCCAGTGAAGTTTTTGTAGAATTGGAGTGATGTGGCACCTTGCAGGGCCCCCCTCCAATGCCCTTAATGCACTTAGGAATCTGCTGGGTTCCATTAGTCCCCTTGGGCAGATCCAACGTGGATTTGGAACTTTATAATGAAAAAAGCCAATGCTTCTATGTTCTGGATCAATGCAGGACTCCCATTGCCACCTCAGTGTTGATCTTTGTTGCTTTACTTTCTACATCAGAAGTTTCAAAGATACCATCTAAGGTTCATTGAGAAGAAGGAGCAAAGAGATGTAGACAATAGTTCAGTGAGGTAATTTTAGACCTTCATCTTGATGGTCTTTCAGAAGGGAGGGGGCATTATATAGCTATGTCCATTATTTTGGACATGAAGCACAGAACTAATTATTTCTTTTTTTCCACACACAGCTGCCACTGCATTTTTATAGCTGCTTCAACATTCCTGATAGAAATAAAATAAAACGAAACAAATCCTGTTGAATATTCTAAATACTTAACAAGCCACAATATCATGACGACAGCTGAATATGATTTCTGCTGCCAGTGTTACATGCACCATTTAGCAGTAGGAAATGATTATATATTGTAACGTAAAAACAATAATATTTGTACTCACTGAATGGGGAGACTTCAGAACTTGGAAAAATTGGGTTACAAGTAAAATAGCTACTTACAAAATATTACTTCTTGTTATCAAGGGCAAGATGAAGTCACAAACCAAAGTAGTCCCATGCAAAAGCAAAAATAACATATATCTGATCCAGAGTGGATTGCCCCTGTTTGGGGGTGGGGGTGGGGGCTGTAAGGCCAGTCTCCATGCCACTGTAGGCATGGGAGGGTATTTGCAATGGCAGGAGAGAATCCACACCATCCAGTGGCTACCTTTATTGTCATCTTGTCAACATCATAGCAGTGATCAAAGAGCAGAAAAGCACTTCTGGTTTTTGCTCATTACCTTTGCTTTCCCCCCTTCACTCTCCAAGTCACTTCACAAGTATTAGCAAAAATGATCAGCAATTACTAGGAGCACTTTTGTGCTTCGGTGTCACCACTCCAACAATGACAAGAAGATGAATACAGTAAGTGCCAAACCCTTTCCCTGAGCCACTGAGCACAGGGACTGCAGGATGGCCATGTAAACAGCAGCTGTGTGTGTTATATGGATGCCATCTACCCCTGCCTCACATTATTTGGCCTATGTATATAGGCCTAAAGCAGTGGTTCTCAACCCTCCTAATGCCACAGCCCCTTAATACAGCTCCTCATGTTGTCATGACCCCCAACCATAAAATTGTTTTCATTGCTACTTCATAACTGTAATTTTGCTTCAGTTATGAAATGTAATGTAAATACCTGATATGCAGGGTGTATTTTCATTCACTGGGCCAAATTTGGCACAAATAACCCATAAGCCCAAATCTGAATACTGTTGGGGCCGGGGTGGTTAATTTTGTCATTTGGGAGTTGTAATTGCTGGGATTTATAATTCACCTACAATTAGAGAGCATTCTGAACTCCACCAATGATTCCCTCCTGCCATTGCAGATACCCTTGTTATTGAACAAGTGCTATTGTCTGGTGGTGCACTTGCAATGTAGAATTAATGCAGTTTGGCATCACTTTAATTGGCATGGCTGATGGCTATGGAATTCTGGGATTTGTAGTTAGGTGACACACAAAACCCTTTGGCAGAGAAGGACAAAGACCTTGTACAACTATAACTTCTATGACTGCTGAGCATTGAGCCATGACAATCAAAGGGGAGTCAAACTGCATCAATTCTGCAGTGTAAATGTACCCATTTTAACTTTTAAAATGTTATACATTTTAGAGGCATTTTGACTGGTGGTTTTCATAGTCATAATGAGCAATTAGTTTAAAAACAAATAAACTCTGGAACCCTAAAGTAAAAGAATGAATTCCAGATCACACTACACTACAAAATGCAGAAGATCAAAGACAAGTTAAAAAAAATTAGATTCTGCATGTTTTCCTGCCTTTTGCATAAAAGGCATTTAAGGTAGAGAACACATTCTACTTTGTGCTGTCAGGCTATGTACATTGTTTGTCCAGAAGTGATGTAAAGTTATGCAGAGTGAGAATGCTATTCATTGCTCATTATGAGAGATTTCCATAAGGCATAGTAGAGCCTGTGAAGGATGAATTGAAAGGGGAACAGAATATTCTGGACAATTTAGAATAATTTTCTCCCAATGATCCTGTTGAGAATCCTATTTGCATATCTCTTAGTCAGTGAAAAAGGTCAGGTCAAAAGAAATAAAAAATATGAAAACACCTTTTATGATTTCCCCCCTCTCTCCCCTCCGTCCAATCATAACAGAAGGGATTCAGATTAGAAAAGGCTGCTATAATCCATCCATCAAGAAAGCAATGGAGGAACGTAAGTAGAAAAATAATAAAAAGAGGGAGTAATTTCTGTTCTTAATTCTCAGTTAATGGAAGGGAATCATTGGAAAAGTGGTCCACAGAATGCTTTAAGGATAACATGAGCATGTTTTCATATTTCACCTCATATCCTTCTTCCATGGAATTTATTATAGAATAATCACCTTATTACAGCCTACTTTAAAAGCATTCTGAAATTGTAATGCAAGTCTAAGATTCTCTCTCCGTTTATATGGAGCAATTTTAAGCAGTGCCATGAGGGGAAAAAATCTCTCTAGGCATTGTGACTTTTCCTTTTTGGTGGGCAGAATGAGGTGGCTGACACTCAGAGCAAAGTGTTTCTCTTCATGAAGCAAATGTTAGCCCTTGGGGGGAGGGGGGTAATAAAAGCAGGTCAATATATTCAGGAGATGATTTGTCACTATTCCAGCTCATACTCATCTATCCTTCATCACTCCCTTCCTTTTACCACCTCTTACGGATTATGCCCAACTCTACTACTCCTTTCCACCTAATTCCAAGGAAGCCCCTGGGTGCTGGACAAGTGCCTGACCGCTGTGATGGTCTGGATGAGGATGAATAAGCTGAAGATCAATCCTGACAAGACAAAGGTCCTCCAGGTCAATCGTAGGCCAGATCGAGGTATAGGGTGGCAACCTGTGCTTGACGAGGTTGCACTCCCCCTAAAGTCACAGGTCCGCAGCCTGGGTGTCCTCTTAGATTCAGCACTAAGGCTTGAAGCTCAGGCGTCGGCGGTGGCTAGGAGGGCTTTTGCACAATTGAAGCTTGTGCGCCAGCTGTGACTGTACCTCGTGAAGTCGGATTTGGCCACGGTGATCCACGCCTTAGTTACCTCTAGATTGGACTATTACAATGCTGGTTGTGGGGGGTCGGGAGCAGGTGAGGGTTTTGCCCTCCTTTCTGCTAGAGATCCCTGTGTACAACTAGTGGGCCACTGTGTGACACAGAATGCTGGACTAGATGGGCTGAGGCCCGATTCAGCATGGCTCTTCTTATGTTCTTATGTTCTTAATGCGTTCTACGTGGGGCTGCCCTTGAAGACGGCCTGGAAATTCCAACTGGTCCAACAGGTGGCAGCCAGATTACTAACTGGAGCAACTTACAGGGAGCGGTCAACCCCCCCTTTTAAGGAGCTCCCCTGGCTGCCATTTATTTTCCGGTCCCAATTCAAGGTGCAGGTTTTTACCTACAAAGCCCTGAATGGTTTGGGACCCACCTACCTGCGTGACCGCATTTCCATCTATGAACCCATGCGACCTCTTTGATCATCCGGAGAGGTCCTTCTCTCACTCCCTGTAGCAACCCAGTTACCTTTCGTGCCTGGGGGGCAGGGGGCGGCACCAGGGGTCCCACTTGCATTAGGGCCAGCTGCAGCTGATGAGGACATGGAGGAAGGGGATGATGAGTTAGCTGGGCCTTCATCTCCCACAGAGAGCTTGGCCTGGGATGATGGCTGGCCTGATGGCTATGATAGCTGGGAAAGTCAGGCTGACACTGAAAGTGCTGACTCCGATAATCAGTATGAGAAACCAGGTGGTTACGGGTCGCAGGAAAGGATCAGGGATGAGCCCATGGAAGCTGAAAGGGAGTTAGGCTCTCATGAAGATAGTGACCCAGGTGCTGGGAGGCAAGGACGGAGCTTTGATAGGAGATGGAGCATTGAGTCTAGCAGGAGGGAATGGCACCGAAGCCTAGAGCGCCAGAGGAGTGCTAGGTCCCGAAGCACAGATGGGCGCCGCAGCCTAGAGCGGCGAGGGTCTCACCAGGGGAATTAAGTATAGGATCTATGGGAACGGATCCTCAGTTACTCGGCCACTTCTGATCTGAAGGGAGTGAAGCGAGTGAAGATCCACGGAGCCAGGATTGAGGCTCGTACCATGCCAAGAAGTTTCTTGGGCTTGCTTTCTTGAACTCTGCCTTGTTTGCCTTGCCACGGACCAAGTCTGTTTTTGATCTGCTTTGTTTTGTGGAGCCTTTGCTAAGCTTTTGCCTTTGGATTTACCTAAGAACTCTTTACCTTGTTATTGCAACTTTGATACTTTTATGGACAATTATCCTTTTCACCTGTTTTTTATTATTCAATAAATAGTTAGATGATTACCGTCTCTGTGTGTGTGATTAAGGGGCCGGGCCGAGACCCTGCATCGTGACACTCCCGCCCTTATCACAAGCACGATAAGGGATGAGAGAGAGGGCCTTCTCTGTGGTGGCCCCTCGACTCTGGAATTCGCTCCCCAGAGATATTAGGTAAGCTCCCACCCCGGCAATCTTCAGGAGGAGCCTGAAAACTTGACTGTTCCAATGTGCCTTCAATGATTGAATGTATGATAATCCCTGACCAAACTCTTCATGAATGCCCTCAGAAGCACTTTATTTTCTGGGCGTGCAATTAAATCCTCCCTCATCCCCCAGATCCCCTCCCTGATACTTTACATTGCCCTATCTCGCAGTGTTTTAAAATTTTTAATAGTTGAATTTGGCTCTGCCCGCGGTGATCATCTTCAGTATCTTAATGTTTTGATTTCATATTGTTGTGTTGTTTATTTACATTGGTTTTGTATTTTAGGTTATTTTATTTTCTCATTTTCTGTTGTGTTCTTGTGTTATATTGTGTTTACTGCATTGATGGGCGTGGCCTCGTGTAAGCCGCCCCGAGTCCCCTTTGGGAGATGGTGGCAGGGTATAAATAAAGTTGTTGTTGTTGTTATTATTATTATTAGTATTATTATTATTATAACAACTACCATGTCAGGTAACACAGAGAAGCCATTGAAATCCACAAGCATGTGGACAATTTCAACAGAAAGGAAGAAAGCATGAAAATGAACCAAGTCTGGCTACCAGTATTTTAAAAATCCTCTAAATTCAAAACAGTAAGTAAAGAACAACACTCATAAATAGTGGAACTCTAGACAAGAAATATTTAGGGCCAGCTAATTACCTCTCAACAAAGGATTACCCCAGGTAGTAAGGAGCCACATCTTGAAAACTGCAAGGCCATTAAATGCTAATCAAGGTGGCCAATTGAAACATTCACACTTAGTTCCAACAGCAAGAAGTTCTTTCTCCCAACCTGGACATTCCACAGATATATAAACCACACTTTCCTAGTTTCCAACAGACCTCACAACCTCTGAGGATGCCTGCCATAGATGCAGGAAAAATGTCAGGAGAGAATGCTTCTGAAACATGGCCATACAGCCCGGAAAATTTACAACAACCCAGTGATTCTGTATTTCTTCTTCACCTGCCTGAGTTTCTCAGCAGTGGCACAGGACCGCCCCCCTCCTGCCCCAGCATGTTGTGCTGGAGAACTTCAACATGATTTGGATCAAAATCAAGGTATTTTATTCGCATATCTGACAACAGCAGCTAGGATGGTGCACGCAAAAAAATGGAAATTGAAAGAATTGGCAACTGTAGAAGAATGGAAACATAAAGTGGAAGAGATAAAGGATATGGACAAACTAACCTTTGCCCTCAAAGTATCTCATGGAAGGCCCATCGAAAAAACTGACTGGAAGTTGTTTGAAGAATACAAAGAAAATAATAAATGACAATGGTTGGCAAAGTAGGACACTACCCACTAGAAAAATAAAAATAAAAGGGAATAAAGACTGATAAGACAAATTGGAAAAGACGGTAAAGAAGAAACGGAGAAGAAGAGATAGTAAGTACATACGCTGAAATGATGATTCGGAAGTCACAGCCCCCACTCCCCTTCCCCTACATTCCCTAGAAACTATCCTCCCTAGTCCTGCTTCCCTTTACCAACCCTTGCCATTCCTATTCTGTCCCGCTCCCTGAACGTAGAGTAGGATGTTTTTTTATGTATATGAGAAAATGTGAAATAAAAAATTATTCCAAAAAAACCCCATGAGGTCACTCAGTCATCGTTTAGGATGTTATGTCTTCTATAACAACCATGGATCTTTCCAAAATAATGTCTGGTACCATCCATGGTGCAGAAAATACTGTATTTCTCTATGTTGTTCTTGTTGTGAACTTCGACCACCACTTGGTGGGATTTAGACACACTGAGAATTGGAACCAGTGAAGGATCAGACCCCAGTTAAGAGGGGTTCATTCATCCCTGGATGCTTATGGATCTGGATGGTTTCCTCCTGGCTTTGGTGAAGGTTCCTGTTCATTTAGCAGAAGAACCTGTCAAAACCTTGACTCATCTCTGGAAAAGAGAAATGGCCTGGGTGGTGGAAACAATCACTTCTAAATCCCCTTTCCCATAGAGTGGCACTAACCAAATCCCCTTTCCCATAGAGTGGCACTAACCAAATTTCCTGCTTTCAGAAAAATACTAAGAAGACTGATGGGGTGACTTTATACATTTGCATAAAGGGCTATGACAAAGAGCAAAGTGAAAATGTGTTCCTGTTGCCCATGGGGGTAGGCCATTTCTATATAATATTTATTTTATTTACTTATGTTATGAGCTGCCCCAAGTCCTTTCGAGGAGATGGGGCAGGATAGAAATAAAGATGATGATGATTAATGGTGTAAACCCCCTGGAGGCGTAGGTGAACTTCCTGGCCAAAATGTCGGCAGTTCAAATCCAGGGAGTGGGTGAGCTCCCGCTGTTAGGTCCAGCTTCTACCAATCTAGCAGTTCGAAAACATGCAAATATTAGTAGATCAATAGGTACTGCTTCTGTGGGAAGGTAACAGTGCTCCATGCAGTCATGCTGGCCATATGACTTTGGAGGTGTCAGCTTAGAAATGGAGATGAGCACCACCCCCAGAGTTGGACATGACTAGACTTAATATCAGGGGAAACCTTTACCTTTACCAAGTTACAGGAGGGGAAATTTGAATTGAATTTTAGAAGGAACTTCTTGATAATTGGAGAGGTGATGGATGTCTTAAAAAAGAGACGGGACAGCTATCTGTGCAAGATGCGATACTTGGACTCAATGGCCTATGGGCCCCTTTAAATTCAATGATTGTCATTCTATAATTATGGCAAACACATGGTAGTCTATTCATATCATGACAGACGTAACACAAGCATTTCCAGAAATTATTTATTTTGGATGACAGCTCCCAGAATCCCCTAACCAGAGAATTGTGACATTAGTTAATCTCCCCCGCCCCCGCCACCCCCAGCTTTCCAAAGCTTTGAGCATTTCTGTGCAATTAAATCCTTAATGCCTCTCTTCTTAAAAGCTTCTTGCATTATAAGCTTGTGAAAGAAACAAAAAAAGGGTTACTTTGGTCATCCTTTTATATTCAGAAATGGCAAACAAGGACAAATATATCTCTGCATCGCTAACTACAAAGTGGTATTTAATAAATAATGGTCCAGATTTGAAGGTACCCGTGCAAAGATGAAACAAATGGCACCAAGCCAGAAACTTTCCTTCTATCATAAACCCTGTCTTTGTTTGTAATAAGGCCCAGAGAGAACAATAACAATACAATACTGGCTGGCTTGTTGTCAAGTCCTTTTGCTGTCTGAGATAGAAAAGAAATTAATGTTACTCAACTTGATCAGTTCCTATTGTATCAAAAACTAACCAAGTAATTTGGTATGTGACCTCCACCTACCAAATTACATGTGCATCCCCTCATACCTGGCAATAAAAACATAATAAAACAATAACAATACATAAGCAATTACTGTATATACTTGAGTATAAGCCAAGTTTTTCAGCCCTTTTTTAAGGCTAAAAAAGTCCTTTTATTTTATTTATTTCATTTCTAACCCACCCTTCTCTACCCCCGAAGAGGGACTCAGGGTGGCTCTCAAAAGGCAACAATTCAATGCCGCATACAAGAACAGAACAACAACATATCCAAAAATACAACAAAGCAGATAAAAAACAGTTACATATCAAATCCCCCATAATCCCCGTTCCATATTCGTAGGCTGTCAGCCAATCTACAGTTTGCCAACACAACCCTATCCTACTCAGATTGTCCGTCCGCTGCTCCACATCAACCAAATGCCCGGTCCCACAGCCACATCTTTAGCTTTTTTCTAAAGGAAAGGAAAGAAGTGATCTTATTTCGCTGGGGAGCGAGTTCCACAGGCAAGGGGCCACTACCGAGAAGGCCCTGTCTCTTGTCCCCACCAAACGTATTTGCGACACAGGTGGGATCGAGAGCAGGGCCTCCCCGGAAGATTGCAAATTTCGAGGTGGGACATAAGGGGAGATACGTTCGGACAAGTAAGCTGGGCCAGAACCCTAAAGGGCTTTAAAGGTCAAAACCAGCACTTTGAATTGTGCTCAGAATTGGACAGGCAGCCAGTGGAGCTGGCACAACAGAGGAGTGGTGTGCTCCCTGTATGTCGCTCCAGTTAGTAACCTGGCTGCTGACCGCTGGACTAGTTGAAGTTTCTGAACAGTTTTCAAAGGCAGCCCCACGTAGAGTGCATTGCAGTAATCTATTCGGGATGTAACAAGAGCATGGACTACCGTGGCCAAATCAGACTTCCCAAGATACGGTTGCAGCTGGCACACAAGTTTTAACTTTTCGGCTTATACTTGAGTCAAGATTATTTATTATTTCACTCTGTTATAAATACATAATAAATGTATTATTATTATTATTGCATTTATTATTTTACTTTATCATTGTTATTATTACATTTATTATTTTACTCTGTATTATTATTACATTTATTATTTTACTCTATTATTATTACATTTATTGTTTTGCTCTATTTTTTAACATAACTTTATTAAGATTTTTGCATACATAACTTCCACTCTTTCTTCGTTAGAATGTCCCTATAGGTAGGCCACTTTGTCCAGCCTAAGAGTCTCCTTTGGTCCACTTCCAAGTGAGAGTTCCACATTGGAGTTTTTGAGTAATTTTTTATTATATTTCTCCCAGATTCTTATGAAAGCTGATCTTATAAAGTGTTGCACACCAGCGTAGACACCTGAAACCTTAGAATCCAAACACACAACTTCAGCTGGAGAAAGTAGTCTTTTACTGAAGAAAAACAGTAAGCAATAAAGCAATAGAAAATATATCAAAGCAATGAGAGTTCAATCAATTATCCAAGGAAATGTTCCACATGCCACAGGCTTAGTAAAGCTATAAAGTTCCTTATAAATCCAAGCAGACTAGTTTCAGTAATGGATAAGTCCCAAAAGATGTCCAAGGAAGATCAAAGTCCACACTTGAGTACTGAGCTCAAAACACATGAGATCGGGAACATAGGAGACTAAAAACAGGAGCAGAAATTCATGAAGCTTAATTGTAAAAGTTGTCCTGAATCTGAAGATTCAAACTGCAAGCCATGGCTATTAGAAACTAGATTTTCCTCACTACCCTCCCATACTCTTGGAAAATGAAACCACTGCGGGAAGGATGGACCTTGAGCTGCCCATTAGCACATTCCTTCTTGCTATCCAAAGTTGCACAGGCAGGTGTGTTATCTGTCTGATTCCCAAGAGAACCATCCTCCCTAACAGTGTTTCCCAAACACTGTGTCTGGAAGACAAATGCAAAAGTTTAATCTCTCTCCTGAACTGTGGCTGCCCCAATCCCTTGCACAGTAGATCCCAGAATCCCTACTAAGGACACAGGCCCAACATAAAGTGATTTTTAAAGATATTTTCATTTTTTGTCTTATTGTACCATAGGTACGCATGCCAGCTGACTCTTAGGTTGAAGCCTTCCAGGACTAATATTTTTTCTCGTTAAAGTGATATCCAATCTTTAAACAAGGACAGCCCGCTTGCTTCGAAATTAAGTTTGAAATCCGGAAGGCCAAGGCCTCCTCTTTTTTAAATTATCCATCAGGTTTCTAAATTTAATCCTCGTTTTTTCCCTGTCCCATATAAATTTTTAAATATCATTATTCCAATCTTCAAGTACTTTGTTACTTCTAATAATCGGTAAATTTTGGAACAAATATAGTAATCTTGGTAGTACATTCATTTTTATTGTTGCAATTCTGCTCAGTAATGAGAGTTTCAGAATTTTCCATGTGTTTTAAGTCTTTTTAAATCTCTCTCCGCTTTGCTTCATAGTTATTTTTAATAACTGAGAGGGTTTTTTGGCTGTTATATAAACCCTGAGATTCCATTTTTTATTTATCTGGCCATCCTTTGGCTTCCGTTTTAGTTTTTTCTCTTCCTCATTTATTGCTGCATTTATATCTTGCATCTTTTGTATTTGTATTTTACTTTTGGTCAAATTTTGCTGGATGAAGTGGCCCCTCATCACCGCTTTACACGCATCCCAAATTATCTCTGGTCTCATGTAAACTGTAATGTCCAAACCATGAGTGATGGTTACTCTTACTGATGGTTTGTCAAAACAAGCTAATTTTGTAAACTATGGTTTGCAGTGTGCCTGTCTGAACAAACCATGGTTAAGGTTTTCATTGCTGCCCTTTAGTTTGGACATCAGAAAAATCATGTTTAATTCAATACGGAAACAAAACGATGGCAATATTTTAAAACTGTAAGATCATATTAATGAAGTAATATCCAAGTCAGGAAAAAACACAAGGTATTAAATCAGGTTATGGTCAGTAGCATGTGTATTGGGGAGAGGCCAATACACATCATACCATAAGGTACTTCGATCTCAGTTGAAGGATTCTGTGAGGATCAGTTCCAAAAGGCAATTTTCCTAATGTCTGACTAAATTTTAATGTCTTTTCCATGAATTTCATTATGGATTCCCATGACCTGGATAGGGTGCCACATTATTGCCACCTTCTAGTTTCTGCCTGAACAAATGTATGAGGAGTGTTGTGGCCACTTGAAATACGGTACATAAGAACAGTTATTTCTTTTCTTTTATCCAGCCTTTACCAGGAAAAATGAAAGTCCAAATGTAATGTCCCTCAATTTCAAATCCTCATACCATCTCGTTATAGGCAAGTGCTATAAATCAGAGAGTTCATTGCTTGCAACTTTACTCTTGCTATCATATCTTTGAAATATTCCAGTAGAGAAGATACAGATATGACTAAAATGCCAGAGAGTGATTCTCACACACCTCAATGAGCACCAAGGCACTGTCAAGTTTTTTGGGGGGAATGCTGTGGATAAGATTGTTTGGATATACTGTATGTCTGGTAGTAATGCTTTTACACAGACTACACCCACTTCAACCTCACAAATATGAGTATGACAACTGCAAGCTTTTGAATCATAGCTAGAAAAAGACAATCATTTGGGACCCTTGGCATTAAAGCCTTGCCCTTTTGAATACCTTTAAAGGTATTCTGTGTTATTTCAACCAATTTGAAGAGTTTGGTTCAGCTCCGTAATCCCAAGCATGCCTTTAAAAGAGCGAAACCATTAAATGTCAGCCGACGATATTCCCCTCTAGATGTTCTTTGAGGTGGAAAGGAAAATATAAACTTCATGTGCGAGATTAGTATTAACATAGACTGGGATGCCATTAGTAGATTTTTTGGAAACGGAATCAGCTTTACTCATGGGTGTCTAGTCCTTTTCATGTCAGTGCAGGCAGAGAATTCATTACATGTTTTGTCTGAGCCTTCAACATGCCACAAAATGGTTTCTGCTCCCTTCATAACAGCCTCAAACTTTGAACCAATTCCAAATTAATTGTCCAACGGAAGTAGGAACCACCAAATACCACCAATCTTCACAGGGGTGCCGCGGGCCAGTCTTTGGACTATCCAGCCTCAGATTTCTTCTATATCAGTGGTTCCCAAACTGTGGTCCATGGACCACCAGTGGTCCCCAAGAACAAAAATATGGTTCATGACCTCAGCATTACTCCACCATTGCCTCAAAACCACATGGCAAGAAGAACAACTGGTCTCACACAACCTTCTTATAGTGCCGAGGCAAAGGGGATGTCAGGCGGGGAGAGCCTGACTACCCATGAAATATTACTCCTACCACATCAGCTCTAGATTATTAAATATGGTTTTCTGTGGGAAAGCAGATGGCAATTACCGGATGGCACGTGTTCTGTACCAGAAACTAGAGCTGATGTGGTCTATCCAATGCAATTTTCTGAATCAGCACCCCAAATAACCAAACCGAATCTAAAGTTGACAAAAAACTGATTCATAAGCCTTTTGGTACTAATGTTGGAGAGTGGTCCCTGTTGAAGTGGTCCCTGTTAAAAAAAGGTTGGGAACCACTGTTCTATATCATTCAAATGTATGCATACAGTCTATGAATTAAACTGAAGTGCTTGGTCTTCTTAATGACTCAGACCTGGATTAAAGTGGCATGGGATACCTCTGTTGCCAGAATTTGAGACGCTATCTTTAACAAGCAATTTATTCTATAATTTATACCTCTGTTGCCAGAATTTGAGAAGCCATCTTTAACAAGCAATTTATTCTATAATTTATTACAAATTCTATAATTTGTAATAAAATTCTATAATTTATTACAAAGCTCAAAACCCATTGGAAAGTAACTTAAAAATACTGTTGTAGCTTACTGTTTATTCAGTACATCACATATTTGCTGCTTGCCTTTTTGGAATTCCATTTAGGAAAATAGATCCACCTTAAAAATTTGGCCTAAGAAAAATCTATAAAATTAATGGGGTCACAATAAATAAACAAGAGAATTGAAAGCACACATACACAAACAGCCTTTAAAAAACACGCTTGTACTTAGACAAGGAACAAAATGCTTTTCAATTCTTAAAAAGAGTTACTGGCTTGTATAGTGTGTGTTGTCTTCAAACTTGCTTAATCCGTCACATGTTACATCCTTAAGTGTAGACACAGATTACATGACACATTTTAAAATTAGGCTTTTTAGATTCATAAATCATGGCTGCCACAGCTTTATAAAAATGCATGGGGAAATGTAAAATTGTAAAGTTGGAAGAGACCCCAAGTTCTTGTTGGGGTATTGTGAAACAACCTATAATGGAAGAGGAATCCATAGCTAAAGGAAGTCAGGCAGAAGACCATCCAACCAGGTAGTTCATTCCACTGTTCAACTTACTTTAGGACAGTTCTTCCTTTTGTTGAGTTGGGATCTCTTTTCATGAAATTTCAGACAATTACTTTTGGTTCAGCAATTTGGAGAAGCTCCATCTTCAGATGACATTGTTTCCATATTCAAAGATAATATTATATCTTATTATCTCCATGCTAAACATATTTAAGGTTCTCAACTGTTCACCACTGGTTTTGCTCCCCAAGCCTTTGAGGAAGTTATTGATGCCTATTACTTGCAATGGATATGTATTCCCTCCTGTAACATTGGTAGTATGTCTATGAACATTAGTTGCTAGGGAACAGGCACAAATAGGTGCCGTTGAGCTCATGTTTGTACACTTCTCACAGGCCAACATGGGCACAGAACATTGAACTTGATATACCTTGGCTTTGAACCTTCAGGGCTCTTATATTCTTAAGTGGTCCTGAAGAATACATAAGTTGGCTGTTCCTACTTCAAGATACAAATTTCATTTCAGGAAGTACCTCTTAAGGAAGGCTACACTGGGGACTACTTTTCAAATATGGCAAGCTGCTCGCTGCTTCTTCCTATATTTTATCCTGAGGCCTTCAATCCAAAAGATTGTTGATGTATGAAACCAAGAGGAAAGTCTCAAAACAACATTACTTCATATGCTGCTCAAATTTACTTTACTGGTGAAGTGTCAGGAAAAAGAGTGTAATGAGAGACTTTAAAGATAATATGTATACATGTACATGCATACAGCTTAGAAAAGTTACCTTTTACAAAGCTTAGAAAGATTGTGTTTTGAACTATAGCTGGTCAAGATGATTGGGGGATTCTAGGGATTGTAGGAAACCCCCCCCCCCATTCACAGGCTATTCTCTTTGGATTACAAATCCCCATGACAGTATTGACATTATTCATTGTGGCTAGAGGATGCTGGGACCTCATCTATATACAAAATAAACATGTAATGCTCATTTGTGGGATTAATATAAATAAAAAACCACTGGACAAATTGACACCAAATTTGGACAAAATACACATATTAGGCCAACGAATGACCATCACTCATAAAAACACAGTGGAAGGGACTTAAAATCCAAAAAAGCAAAAAGATGCTACTGCACATGCGCAAAAACAACTCCCCCCTCAGCCAAGAAAACACACAATAGCATATCCACACTCTCTTCCAGAATACAGCTTCCAGCATCACCTAGACCAGGCCCTTTATCAGAGGAGGATGATCCAAATGCACTGCTTCCAAGCTTTCTTCTCCTTGGATTTCTTTGAGAGCATCCAAATCCCAGCATATTTATAATTTCCTAATCCTGGACTACAACTTCCAGCAATTCTCCAGATAGATTAGACAGAGATAGATAGGTAGGTAGATAGATCAGGAGGACTGCTTGGAGTTGCAGTCCAAAATAGGTAGAGAAAGAAGAAAGGAAGGGAAAGAAAAGGTGGGGGGATGGAAGGGAAGAAGAAGAGAAGGAAGGTGAGAAGGAAAGAAAAAAGAGAAGGAATGAATGAGAGAAAGGAAGGAGAGAAAGAAAAAGGAAAAAGAGGGAGGAAAGGCTGGCCACAGCAATGCGTGGCGGGTACAGCTAGTCTCCAAATACAAATAAAATATGAACAAATTGGAACAGATCTTTTTTACTTCCCTGCCAAATCAATACTATATCAACAAGCAGACATTTTCAGCTGAGCATGCAAGAATACTATTTTCTTAAATCCTATCTTTATTGTTAATGAGAGTTGTGTAAATAACTTCCTGCACAATGTCTTGAAATTTTCATTTCATGTTAATTCAATACTAAATCTGTATGCAGCTGTCATCCAAGAGTAGCTGAATTTACTGCTTTTATGTGAACCATTCTGCATTTGCTGTCTTGAGAATTTTATTGTTTGTTATTCCCATGGCACTGTTAGTGAGCTAGGTGGGCACCAGCTGAGCTGAAAGTCTGGGATGCATCATAATATTTCAATTCACAAAACTATCCCTGGATGGGTGACTTTTCGTCTTTAACTATAGTGGGAAGTTGAATGTAAAAAATTATACAGGTATGCAAAGATTGTAATCCAAATAGTCTTATAACTGAATGCTCAAATATGTATTTTTACTCTAACCTGAAACAGTTACTTTTTATTGTTAGATAATTATTTTTTAGTGTAACTTAGTGAACATGGGGTCTGTAGTGTGAATTTTTTCCCAAAGATAGCCGGATTTCTACTGAAGAGGACATATACCTGACCAACAACTGCATCCATTCTGTGTGATGTCAGATAAAGACATATCTGTAAGACTAAAAAAATGAACATTTTATTTTTGGACCAAATTACTTTTTTGGAATAAAAATTAACTGTGGGTAGTGGAATCCATAAAAGTAACTTTTCATAGCTATAAGTTTTGGTCACTGAGCTGATCTCAAACACTTCATGCCCAGGTTATTGAAGTTCTAGCTCAGGCTTCCACAAGCATGTTCACTAAGTTACACTGAAAAATAATTATCTTGAATTGCTTTGAAGTCCTAAGAACATAAGAACATAAGAACATAAGAAGAGCCATGCTGAATCGGGCCTCAGCCCATCTAGTCCAGCATTCTGTGTCACACAGTGGCCCACTAGTTGTACACAGGGATCTCTAGCAGAAAGGAGGGCAAAACCCTCACCTGCTCCCGATCCCCCACAACCAGTACCTGGGGAAAATCCTGCCTGCCTCCATCAACACAGAGGTGGCACTTGGATGTCCATTTCAGTAACTACTGATTCCCTTGGTATCCATGAATCTGTCTAATCCTGCCTTGAAGCTGTCCAGGCGGACAGCTGTCACAACCTCCTCTGGAAGTGAGTTCCATAACCCAATGACCCTCTGGGTGAAGAAATATTTCCCTTTATTAGTCCTAACTTTCCTACCTTGGAGCTTTAGGGAGTGCCCCCTAGTCCTAGTGTTGTGTGACAGAGAAAATATTTTTTCTTTATTCATCTTTTCTATCCCATGCATGATTTTATACACTTCGATCAAGTCACCTCTTAAATGCTGTCTTTCAAGACTGAAAAGACCAAGGCGTTGCAACCTGATTTCATAAGGGAGCTGCTCCATCCCTTGGATCATTTTTGTTGCCCTTCTTTGTACCTTTTCCAGTTCCGTTATATCCTTCTTGAGGTGTGGTGACCAGAATTGTACACAGTACTCCAGATGTGGCCTCACCATAGATTTGTAGAGAGGCAATACAACATTGCCTGCTCCTGCTCCTAAAGAGATTGTTCCTATTGCTGTTTGTGGGGTGTTCAAAACAAGATCAAGTTACTTATAATTATTTCCTTTCAGTTCTTTTGAACAAAAAATCTCTAGTACTTTACGACAGGGGTCTGTTAGGTGTTTTTGATTTTGGCTCTGAGTTGGCCAAACTTTCTGGGGCTTCTGAGAGTTGAAAAGTCTGGAGGTCCAAGATTGGGAACCACTGCTTTAGAGAACCACTTTTGGCCCTGGATATTTTGGATTTTAGCTCCCAAGGTCATGGTCCAAACAACTAGGGGCTCAAATATAGAAGACCACTGTCTAGAAGAAAACTATCCTATTTTATCCAATTTGAGAGCTCTGAAAGACCACATGATGCTGTTGAGCCACCATTTTTGGTGGCTCCAGATAAAGTTATGGCACTTCTAACCCATGTCTGAGCCTTTCCCAGAGGTGGGTCTTATGCTGATTTGGACAGAGGGGTCATTTCAAGGTGGTTAACAATGGGGGGGGGGCACTGGAGACTTTGAGGGATTAGTTGGGATTTCTGCACTATGCCTACATTTGGTTTATGGGTTACACAATTTCCATCTGCTTTATAGGAGAAAAGGGGTTGAGACACTCTGTAGCATAGCAGGATACATTTGTAAGAATTTGAATGAGATTCACTACAGAAGTATCCCCCGGTAGTTTAGTTCCAGGAAAAAGTTTGGCCAAGTTTGCTGTAAAAGCCATTTCTAATCAGTGGCGACTGAGTGTGATGCCACAAGGACTTGCTGCTTTCTATATTTCATTACAACTGCTTTGATTTTTAAAAAGTGTACAACAACAGGAAACATGAAATTAAAGGGGAAAGCATTTACATGTCATTTGTTGTTTAAAAATAAAATGAAAGCAACCTAGTCCAGGAATCACACAACTCCACATTCAATATAAGAAAATACGACTTTTATGCAAATACCTGAATTAATGAGGCTCACTTTAACGATGAAAAAAGTGCAGCAGCTTCTCATAACACCCACCTCTTGCCCTCACCTTCCACGAGGATAAGACTGTAGCTTCAGAACGTGATGTTTGAGGGTTCCAACATCAGTTTGGATGGTTGCCAAGCTTAATGTGCAGATTAATACCAACATTAATTCCTGGGCATGAGAGGGAAAGTCATGCCAAAGCATGAACCACCCACCACCCACTGCGATGAAATCCACAATATGTTGACAGGAGCTTGTGTATTTGCTGGATTTGAGCCACCATTATAGGCTGTTTAAGGGTACTGAATTGATGGTACGTATGTTCAGCTGGCTCCTTGCCTCATCTTCCACTTAGATGGGGAGGCATTCTTCCAAAAAGCTGCTGTCACCATTCAGTTGCAGCAAGCTAGCAATCTCAAATGCATTATGACCATACAAAGAAACAAACAAACAAACTAGACCCTCATCTTGAATAGAGCCCAAAACCTCAGCATGTCCTCCTACACCTCTCATTCTCTCTGTCAACAGCATCTCCCCCGACGTTGTTGTTGTTCATCCTTTGACACTGTGAAATAACAAATGTCTCTGCTAGCAGCTGTCACCATGTTCTGCCAGCATGTCTCAGTGCAAATAGCCTAAATGCCAGTAAAGTGCTTTAATGACAATTCACCTTCCACCTCGTCTTGTGCTGTCCTTGCATGGGTAAAGCCCCTCTGAAATCCATGAACTTTGATCTTAGTAGGCCCTCTTCTTTAGAGCCCTCTTCAAAATATCAATGTGCCTAGAATAATTTTTAGAGAAATCTCCCGAATGACTACATTATGTCTATGGCACAATATTCCTTCCCAAAAAGTCTACTGTGGTGTGCTTTATCTGGGGCTGCCCTTCAAGAAGACTCAGAAACTGCTATTAGATGGGATAGATTGAAAATCCATCTATCAGACAAGAAGGTGGGGAATAGATAATAATTTTAAATGACTCTCCTACAGCAATAAAAGAAATATAATATAATACTGATTTTAAATGAACTCCATTGGCTACTAGTATGCCTCTAATATAAATTCCAGGTGTTTGTGACTTTGTTTCATTGGGGTGTGTGTGTGTGTGGCTAGAATTCTATGCCAGATTTCGAGTACTCATACTATTCCATGATATCAGCAAAAGTGAGTGCATTCCACTCAAGATCAGCACTATGCACCACCCCTGTCTTGAATACTTATGTGCCTTGCAGGGCCAGCAAAAAAGAACTAGTATTATGAACTACCTGTTGATAACTCACTGTACAAGGGTTCCCAGTGCTCCTTCTCCTCCATTCTAGGGCTGCATTACTAGATTATTAATGAAGCAAAGTAAGGGCAGTCCAGCTTCTCTTCTCCCAATAGGACTTAAAGGGGCTTGTTACAATATGATTTTGAATGCTATTTGGAAATAAAATTAACTGAAAGATTTATAATCCATGATTACACAGTCATAATAAAGAACTATAAATTGTTCAGTTATTATTATTTCCTAATATGTTTTAAATCATATTGTTAAATCCAGGCAGAGTGGGTCACTGAATCAATGGGGTTTATCTAATTCAATAACATTTCCAGTTAATCTGCCAGTAGAATCCCAAGCAATGGTACAGGAGTGCAGATCACTGTATCTCCCTGTTATGCTACACAGCAGTTTCAGCTTTTGACTTTCATGCAGATGTCAAAATAACACTTCCTCTTGGTTTACACTGATTTCTTTGCCCTCTAATTCTGAGTGCCCTGGCACTTGGTTTATTCACCAGTTCTGCCTTCTAGATTGCTTTCTGGTTGTCCTTTAGCTTTGGTGCCTAACTTTTCTTCTTCTAATCCTGTCTTGTTGTTTGTCCTCTGATCCTGAAAATTCTCCAGTTGCAGCTCCTGCGACCTAGATCCTAACGAACTCTATTATACTGCGGCTCATGGACAAGTCCCAATTAAAGGTTTTAGTATGATTGCAAAACTTGCCTGATTTTGTGGACATTTTGCAGAAACAGCTACATAGTTTTGATATGCAAACAAATTATTTTTCCTATATGGGGTTAGGATGTTGTGCTTGGAATCCAATAACAGAAATAGCCACCTTGTTGTAATCCAACTCTTGTATTGCAACTTTCTTTATGCACACCATTGGTTAGGTTGTCTAGGGCCAATGGTGGTTGGAGTCCAATGACATGCATGAAAGCCCAAGTTGTTTCCATAGCTTATCAAGAGAAGAACAGAAAGCACTCATTTTTGACAAGGCAAAAGCAATAATCAATATAAACCCTTTCATCATAGAACATATTTTCCTGTCTTGATTAGATAATACATGCCCAGATGAGGATTGCCCGAACCTTTTTGTGACGTGTAAATGACACTTTGTGGGGAAAATTCTGGAACTATTAATTACGTTTTCAGAATAGCAGAGACATATTTTTGATTTTTAGAGACTTGTCAACTCTGGGTAAAATTGCCAAATGTACAGAGGAACCAATTAAACCTAATTATAAATCACCCAATCTGTTCTAGTCCCTTCTTTTTCATTAATAGAGAATTTGTGCACATTTGAGCATGTGGTTGCAAATATTCAGAAGATGTTTCTTAGTGATAGCGACACCCACATACTTGTAAAGCCAAATAAATAGCAGAAGTTAATGCAAAGAAAGCAGGCAGAATAGGACTTTTGGTGGTCAAACAATCAAATTGTTCTGCCTACCATTCTGAGGATAATGGCACACAGCATAAAATGCCAAAAAAGATGGGATAGGTTGAAAATCCATCTATCAGATAAGAAGGTGGGGAATAGATTATTATAATAATTTTAAATGACTCTCCTACAGCAATAAAAGAAAATATAGAGTACCGAGGGAAGTGGTGTGTGTGTGTGAAAATCAATTCCTTAGCAATGCCACCTAAAATATAGTGATAGTACTACAGTGATAAAGCATAGATTCCCATTAATAAAAAATAAATATGACTCTGTGTTGCTTCACGATGTATGTTATACTGTTTGGTTTTCAGGCTTGAGTTATGTGAGAAAGTTGGGGAGAGAAGCTTAATAAATCCCACACTTTGAGTCTTCACAATTTCAGCGTAAAGATGAAGCCATCCAAAACAAAAGCTTCAACACCAAGCAGTAGGCATTATTATTTATTGGCCAGAATCTGGTTGAAGAGTCATGAATGTGCAACCCAGAGTTATACATTCATAACTGTTTACTAGGCTTGGTTGATTTTAAAAAATTCAAAACTCATTTTGGATGTAGGGGGCGCTGGTGGTTCGATTTGGAATTGTATTCCAACCCCCCCCCCCCAACTTTCCGAAACTTCGGAATAGCATCGTTAATGGCAGACACGCATGTGCAGTTGGAAAAAAACAGCACTGGCACTGGGGAAACTTGAGGGGCTCTTCCACTCCTCACTGAGAGGCTCTTACACTCCAGGCCTGTCACATAATTCAGATTATCAAAGTAGAGGTAAAGGTTTCCCCTTGACATTCAGTCTAGTCCTGTCAGACTCTGGGGAGTGATGCTCATCTCAATTTCTAAGCAAAGACATGTGTTGTCCATAGACACCTCCAAGGTCATGTCACCAGCATGACTGCATGGAGTGCCATTACCTTCCCTCAACCAGATTCAAACTGTGGACCTGCATTATGCATTATGGAGACTCATAGAAGGCAGCTAAACTGCATGGTAGAAGTCTACATCACTGAGTATATACATAATGCAGTTTCAAGATGCATTACATGGCAATGTATATGGGGCCTGAGAGCAAATCAGGTATTCCTTCAAGGTGTTTTGGACCCCAACTCCCACAACTCCTAACATCTTCTGGCCTTTCCTTTCCCTCCTCAGCCGCTTAAGCGGAGGAAGAGGAGGAAAAGAGTAGGAGGAAGGAGAGGAGAACAGAGAAAGAGAAAGGAAGAGGGGGGATTTATCCAGGCTGCCTGCTTTAACACGGCTTTCCAGGACCCCCGGCAGATTGCAAGGGGAAAGGAAGGGGAATTTATCCAGGCTGCCTGCTTTAACATGGCTTCCAGGAACCCCAGGAGAATGCAAGGGGAAAGGAAAAGGGGGGGATTTATCCAGGATGCCTGCTTTAACACGGCTTTCCAGGACCCCGGCAGAATGCAATGGGAAAGGAAGAGGGGAATTCATCCAGGCTGCTTTAACACAGCTTTCCAGGCTTGAGCCGAGGCCAGGGTAGAGGAGTGGAAATGTTGAATCATTTCTGACTCACAGCTTCGTAACAGAAATGGTGGAAAAAGCTTCGGAAGGACAAAGGGACTTCTGGTTTCCTTTAAATCTTCAAAATTGATTTAAAAAGCAAATCTTTCTAAATTTATTCGGAATTACAAATATTCCGACCGAACCTAACCATGCCTACTGTTTACTATTCAGAATCACTATGTATTCCCTAGTTTAGGGGACACACTGGGTCCATGAAAGTTCCCTATTTTTCAGCTATCAATGAAATGTACAGAGATCTGTTCCCCTGTTGCTCAGGAATCAGCTGACTGACATTTCAACCCCTTCTCCCATGACCGTCCTTTTTATAAAGCCATCTAAGCAGGTTTTAGATAGCCACATGTCAGGGATGCTATGGCTGCATGGTCCTGCAATGGCAGTGGTTTGGATTAGATAACCATCAAGATCTCTTCCATTTGTACGTTTTTATGAAGATTGCGGAGGGAAACATATTCAGGGGTAGCCATGTTGAACAGACAGCAAAATACAATGAAATCAAAAATCTATAAAAGAGTGATACTTTCATTGGCTGACGAAAATGCACAAAACATATCTTGCAGGTTTTTGAAGCTCCACTGGCTGCCATCTCAATGTTCTAATACCTGTATAACATTTGAAAAAATATGTTTAAGTGCCAAAATCTTAATGCAGCATTTCTGAACCTGGGGGGTCAAACCCCAGGGGGTGTGCGTGAGGGGGGTGTCAGAGGGGTTGCCAAAGACCATCAGAAAACACAGTATTTTCTGTTGGTCATGGGAGCTCTGTGGGGGAATTTTGGCCCAATATTATCATTGGTGAGGTTCAGAACACTCTTTGATTGTAGGTGAACTATAAATCCCAGCAACTACAACTCCTAAATATCAAGGTCTGTTTTCCCCAGTCTCCACCAGTGTTCACATTTGGGCATATTGAGTATTTGTGCCAAGTTTGGTCCAGATTCATCATTGTTTGAGTCCACAGTGCTCTCTGGATGTAGGTGAACTACAACTCCAAAACTCAAGGTCAATGCCCACCAATATTTTCTGTTCGTCATGGGAGTTCTGTATGCCAAGTTGGGTTCAGTTCCATCATCACTGATTTCAACATGACGCTGAGGCTGCAATTGTATGTTTTTAATTGTTAAATTGTTATTATATGTTTTTTTTCTGGGGGGTTGACTTGTTGCCGTGTTGTATTGAGGGCAGAGAATGCCTGTGTAAACCGTCCGGAGTCGCCTTCGGGCTGAGAGGGGCGGTATAGAAACGTGACAAATAAATAAATAAATAAATAAATCATTGGTGGAGTTCAGAATGCTCTTTGATTGTAGGTGAACACCAACTACAACTCCCAAATGACAATATCAATCCCACCCCCAACCAGTCTTCAAATTTTGTTGTATTGTGTATTTGTGCCAAATTGCATTCAGTGAATGAAAATACATCCTGCGTATCTGATATTTACATTACGATTCATAACAGTAGCAAAATTACAGTTGTGAAGTAGCAACAAAAATAATTTTATGGTTGGGGCTCACCACAACATGAGGAACTGTGTTAAGTGCTTGTGGCATTAGGGAGGTTGAGAACCACTGCCTTAAAGGATCCATGTGATGACATTACTTAAACATTTTCAACACCATTGACAGCAATACATAGGACTACTGCTTCACTTCTTTCTTCCCTGGTGGGAGCATTCAAAGTTGTAATATTAGAACACTCAGTTTTACATAATCAAAAAGGAGTAAATGAGTTTCCATGACAATCCATACTTCTCCCCGATCAGAACCTTCAATGGGATTGCCAGGTGTGTATTACCCCCCCCCCCAAAAGAGAAACCACATCACCAAAAGAGATGATATATTTTAGTATCAAACTTGAATTTGAAAATACTCTTTTTAGAGATTTACTATAATTTGAAGAAAAAGCTTACAAGTAACATCTGTCACCTGGTGATCTACATGTCTGCTGAGTGCTAGCTGTAGGCCAGTGTGTTCAAGGCGGGAGCTGTCCTTTCATGCGCATATTGTTAATCTTTAAATGAGATTTGGGCTTTCCATCTTTTCAAATAAAGGGCTGCCCTCTTTCCTTCTTTCTCTTTAAACTAGGTTACCAGGTTACAAGGACATTCTAGAAAGAATCCTGCCAGACCTGATACAAATTTGAACTATTTCAGGGCATTCACACAAGGAGTGAAAAATCAGGTGGACATCAAAACATCTATATGGCACCATTGACATAAATGATAAATAACTGATCTTGCAATCCCAGTGGCAAAGAAACAGCATAAGAGCTGGGAAACAAAATGTTTAAAAAGATAATACGTTAAAAATAACATATAATTTAGGAATTCATTGTGAGTTTGTGGGTTTCTCTGGTGAAAGAGAGCATAATGGCACTAAATTAAAGATGCAATGTGGGAAAATATGTACATTTTTCATACAATATAATGTTAATGCATTTCTATGCATTCATGATTGGAATGGGACATTACTGATGGTGGTGGAGATAGATGTGCTGGGTTATTTAGGTATCTTTTTTGTATTGCTGCTTTGTACCTCATTGGCATCAAGACAATTCAAAATAGGAGAATCAGAATGCAGGAGAGGAGCACTGCTTACTGATAGAAATGTTAAGAAGAATGACAAATAGATCTGTCAGTGGGTCTTCCTCCCTCTGGTTCATGCAATTTTACAGTTTCTCTCTCTTTGCTTTCCAACAAAGGACAGGAGAAGTACATATTCTCTTCTTTTAGGGGGAGCCCCCTTCCCCCCAAAGATCAATCGGCATCTCCTGTCCACCTGAGCTCTGCTTTTTGGACAAGGGGATGGTGAGATTGTGGCTGTGTCAGTATACACATTTTCCCCCTCTCCTGGTCCCTAGCCTGTCTATTTAGTGTGTATCTATAGAAGACAAATGCAGCAGTTGGATAATACCTTTAATAGCCATGGTTTATTCTGGAGTTTCTGATTTCATCCTGTATAGTCCCAATGCTGTAGGTTAAAGAAGAGGATTCTGAGTATGTCACAAAATTATGAATCTCAGAATTTCATACAATGGAAAGATGGCAGTTAAAGAGGCGTCCAACTGCTGTAATTCTGCATTGTGCTGGATAGACATTTATAAGGTGAGGAGAGCACCACACCATGAAAGTCTGTGGATAAGCTAGATTCCAATTTCTTGGGCTTGGTTCAGTGATTTTTTGGGGGGGGGGGAGGCTTCTGCAGAGTGGTGATCCTTCATACCAGGTCCCACACAGCAGGAAAATCAGGACAACGGGGGGGAGGATGAGAGAAGGATATGGAAGTCATCAACTGCTGCTGAATGAAACTTGCTTCTGAGTTGTTCATACTTACATTATCTACTCTTGGTCAAAACATAGGACTCTTTAGGTCTGCAAATGAACCTTTCTATCTAGTGTGCTTCAACAGAACTCTTAATTGGCCAGTGGCTATCCTCTCATTCAGAGCTGTAGGATGCCCCCTGTAAGGACCTAGATAGGTCCTGAGACATTTGTGATTGTCCATTCCCTATTAATTACATGTTGTTGTTGTTGAGCTGGAAGATACTACAAGGCCATGCAGTCCACCTCCTGCCATGCAGGAACACACAACCAAAACATTCCTAACAGATGGTCTCCCAATCTCAGTTTAACAATTTCCAGAGTTTGCTCCTCAGTTCTTTCATGTTTCAATTTTTGAAAACCTGCAATCATACAGTATATGTATATATTTACTCAAATGTAAGTCTCATTTACTAGTAGCTACTGACTGGAAGAGAAGGGAGGGAGGGAGAGGAGTGATAAATTTACATGGGGCTTCACTCCAAGTTTTAAAGGCACTATATAAGTAGCTCGTGGTCCTATGTGGGCTGTATGTTTGATACCTTGCATAACTTCAATAAAGCTTGGACTAAAACCCAGAAGAGTTTGCTAACCTTCAAGGTGTTAGTCTTGACTTTCAAGGCCTTACATGTCTTGGGGCCAGTGTACTTGAGGGAGCGGCTTACCCCATATGTACCCAGAAGATCACTGCGTTCGGAGGGCCTCAATATGCTTGAAATTCCCGGACTGAAAACCTGCAGGCTGTCCAGCACACGGCAAAGGGCGTTCTCCGTGGCAGCCCCAGTGTTATGGATCTCGCTGCCAGCCGAGACACGAGCCTTGCGGGACCTGATGGCGTTCCGCAGGTCATGTAAGACCTGGCTATTCAAGCAGGCATTTGGCCCGACCACCATCTGAATGGCCTACTCCTTAGCTGTGCTGCTGCTATTATTGACCCTGCTGTTTTAACTATTGTATAACCGACCATGATTGTCATGGTATTTTAAAGTGTTTAGTATGTTTTTAGTATGTTTTTAGTTGTTAATTGGTAAGGTTTTATCTTGATGTATTGTATACATGTTGGAAACCGCCCTGAGCCTCGGGGAGGGCGGGTTATTAAGTTGAAATTAATAAATAAATAATAAAATAAATAACCCCACTGCCATGGAAACCACTAGCTGCTGGTGGTCCCATTGTATTTAAGATAGGTACATGTTTTACAGTCCTCTCTGATAAAATAAGCCTTTCTCATACTAAGAGTTAAAGTTGCTATAGTCATTAATTCTTCAAAATTGACAATAGCAAGAAAGTGCAAGTGAAGCTGGCAAAGAAACCCTGCATAGCAATCATTGTGTAATACAAATAACACACAATACACAATGATTGTCACACAATATTTGCTGGCTTGGCTTGCATTTCCTTGCTTTTGTACATTGGAGTTTTGAAAAGTAATCGGTAGAGCCGTCTTTTTTACTAAGAAAAGAGATATTTTTATCTGTTTGCTTCCTGTCTTTCAGAAGTTTTTGTTGCAGATAAAAGCAAATTTTCCAGTCTCTTTTATCCCATCCCTCCATGAGAGTCAGAAGAAACTAGAATTGTTGAAGTCATTATCAACCACATGGTGTAAACTGAACTATAGTTACTGAAGAAGGATCCACATGTGTTTATTTAGAGAGTTAAGAGCAAACAATGGAAAGGATGGATCCCTTTTAAAGAAATTGATGTGCCACAACATTTGATTGCCTTGATGTGTGATCTGTACTCAGAAGAATAGACCAGCGTCAGAACAAAATATGGGGAAACAGAAAGGGTAAGAAAACAGAAATTGAGTAAGGAAATAAGGCAAGACTACATTTTATCACCCTATCCATTTAACCTGACTGCTGACTGTATCACAAATAAAGCCAGAATAGATTCAGAGGAAGAAGGCATGCAAGTTGGAAGAGGGAACATTAGCAATTTAAGATATGCAAATGACACTATACTGCTAACAGAAAGTAGTGAGGACATGGAACGATTATTGCAGAGAGTCAAGAAAAAGCAGGGTTACAGTTGAACAAGAATAAAACAGAAATAATGAGCACAGATTATTTACATAAATTTAAAGCAGCTCATGAGGACACTTGAGATGGTTCAAAACTTTCCAAACATGGATAAATCATTAATCAGAATGGAGACCACAGTCCAGAAATCAGAAGAAAACTAGAACTTGGAAGGATAGCTATAAAAGAACTAGATCAGATCCTCAAGTATAAAAATGTTTTATTGAATATCAGAGTCATGATTGTCCATGGCATCATATTTCTAATTTCTATGTATAGTTGTAAAAATTGAACAGTGAACTGTTAGGAAGAAATGTTAGGAATTTGCTGCAATGCTAGAAATCTGGAGATTGTAGAAAAATTTCCTGAGGGGAGGTCAGAATTGTTATTCAGGAGAGCTTATTCCTCCCCACACCCCATGAGTATATCCCTAGATTCACTTTGAGATTTAAAGAATCTCTCTGACGCTGGATTTACAGTGCCATAAAATGCAGTTTGAAACTCCAGTATATGGTCAGTGTAGACCAATATAATACAGTTTAACTGTACTGAAGTACATTATATGTTTCAGTTTCAAACTACATTATATGGAAGTGTAGATGGGTCCTGAATTGGGAGTCTTTGGTGGGAGTTCAACTAGAGTAAATACAATTAATCCATTGTTGAATGGTGAGCTGGTATCTAGGCAAATATGATTAAATGATTCTAAGATGTTGACTTTTATTGTTGGTACCCATTATACAAAATCAGCAAGGCTCATACATGTATAAATACCCCTTGTCCATGAAAAGCATGTAAGGTCATGAGCTGGATATGCATGACTGCAGAACATCTTACAAAAAGTTAAGTGAAAACTCAGGCCATGGTTAAATATAAATAAATAAATAGAGGATTCCCGCTGATATTTGTTTCACAATCCCATCAGAAGAGCACCATAATGACCATTTGCGGATTATGGAATTAATCTAGCCCTTGAAAAGAGATTTCAATGGCCCTCTGGTGAATTAATCACACTTTATTTGAGATCTTCATTTCCAGCCTGAGACAAAGGCTGGCATCTGATGTGGCATGCATCGGCGATATAGTTGGAGCCGTTTCTAGGCTCTGAAGTAACACACCAGCCATTAACTTACTTCATTTGTTTGTTTAATGACCTGGAGGAGATTATTTTCAGGACAACAGAGTGTAAAATTTAATTCTGGAAGAGATTTATGGCACAAGGAAGCCTTTCTAGAATATGTGCACCATCTTTATCAGTATAATTAATTGGCTGTCGAGACATCTCTTGCCCCAAACATCTTGCTAATAACTCCCATTTTTACAACTAAACTTTCAGAAGGTCTGGTTATTTCAGCATGGCAGCAGAGAACATTTACTGGTCATGGATATACACCTTCCATGATAAACAAGATGTATAAGCACAGCATGGTTGCTGATCTTAATGTTTATATAGGGATATTCAAAATGGGATTCTTTGGCTTCTTCTCTATGCCCCATGGGGGATAACCTCAAGTTTAAAGGGTAGGGAAGAGCAGAGTTTCAAGGGGAGGGGGATTCTGGATGTTGTGGCCCAAAATAGGGACATTGTGAAACTGTTGAAGAATACAAAAACAGTAATAACATCTGGTACTTTGGAAATAACCCATACCATACACTCCTCTCACATATTTTTACCATTACATCATGTGGGAAGCAGCTACACAGATGTGGTAACCACTGGGGAGGCTTTTAAACTAGGTCACAGGATAATCTCAAGGATTATTACAAAGGCCAATGGAATAAAAGAGAGCAAAGCAATTTGCAAATTAGAACCAGGACTGCCATCACATTCCATCTAAAATTAGATTTTGGGCATAATACAGGATTCTGTAAATATAAGGCTGGGCTCTGCTGTTGTACAAGACAAGGGGATCTGAATTATTTTCATCAGTTTAGCTCAGCTTGATCCAAAAATGGTGCGTATGTGCATTTGTATATTATCAAGTCACATGCCACCTTATGGTGAGCCCATGACTTTCATAGTCAAGGAATGTTTAGAGGTGTAGATATATTGATACAGTAAATGATTTTGTGATTATATCTAAGTACAGAGATATTTTTCATGAAAGATAACTTTTTTTGATTCAGTTGCACAATGTAGTCATTCAACACAAGGAATATGTACACCAGGGGTGCTCATGACCTTGGTAGCAGAACACTGTGGAGCTACTAGTAGATCATCGGTCCTCTTCCAGGTGATCTTAGATGGCCTCACCAGTCAAATGGGATGGGGTGCTCCTGCCATGTGCCTGTTTTAACCCATTGATGTCTTACATACACCTTAGAGAACACTGCATTTCTTTTGTGCAGGCAATGCCTGCGGGGCATTGCATTGTGAAGAAGGCATTCAATGTTCGGTGCCTTGATTCAGTTGCACAATGTAGTCATTCAACACAAGGAATATGTTCACCCTCTGGAGGGAGCTACTAGTAGCTGTCCTCTCTCTTCGGGCCTCATCCAGAAGCAGCTGTGCAGCCTCTGTTGCCGTTGAGACAGGCAGGGCGGAGCGCTCCTCTGAGACAGGCAGGGCGGAGCGCTCCCTCTGGATGCCCCACCTCATGCTTTCTCCTTCCTGCAATGACCCGCAGGCGGAAGCAGCGCTGTGCGGGTGGAAAAGAGCAGCAGGAGCACACACGGTGGCAAGAGCGCATGGTGGCGAGAGCACACGGGAGCGCACGGTGGCGGGGGCAGGTAGATCTTTTGGACTTGGTTGCTTTAAGAGTAGCTTGCATGCTGAAAAAGTGTGACCACCCCTGATGTACACAATTAAAATGCAACTCTACTTGCAGAGCCTTCTGCAACACAACTGTGGCATAGGGCTTTGACTAGAGAATGTTGAAATTTTAAGATGTAGTTCTCTCTCCACCTGCCTCACAGTTATCTTTAAGCAATGAGAGCTAAAGTTAATAAATAACAGAACAGAAAAAGAAAGATCAAGCATTTAAAAACTATATGTATTATGACATGAGGAATGCTGTAGCTCTCTTACTCATAAGAGCAGCTAACACCTCTCTTGGGGTTAGGTGCCAGGGAAATCTTCCCTCTTGGGATAAATTACAGCAGCTAATTACATTTTGGTTCTCGAAAGGAAAGAACATGGTTTGCTAAACACATATACACATACACTCCAAAATAGGCCATTTCCCAGCCTCTGGGGAGCACTCCATTACCCAGAGTGACAGAATGTGCCTCGGAAATCTTTCCGAACAGCACAGAGACCTCTGATAATAAGAAAGAGATGCTGATTACTGTGCAAATTCCAGGTGAAGGTTTTGAGAGCATGTGAAAGTCCTCTACTCCAGGATGGGGAATGAGGAATGGCAGAACTTGGGAAAGTTGCTTTTTTTGGATCACATTTCCCCGAAAACAACATGGCCATCTGGGGAATTATATGAGTTATAGCTCAAAATGTGACTTTTACAAGATATGGGGTCATAAAAGCAAAGAGAAGGAAGCTGCAGGAAGGAAATGCAGGTTCCTCACTGCAACTTGGATTGTGGGTGTAAAAGAGAGAAGGATGCCTTGTTTAATATGGCATCATGCCAGTCACAGAAAGGAAACTGGAAAGAGGAGAGCACATATGCAACTGTGAAGTATGCTCACAACTCCCACACATTAAAGCAAACAAGAAAAAGGGGGATTCCCCACTGCCCCGTTTTGACACCCCCAAGCATATTTGCAGCTGCTGTGGCAATGAAACTATTTGAATAATCCACCCTGAGGTGAACCTTCTTTGGGGACAGGTTGTATGGTCTTGGATTGCTCCATTAAAGTTCAGACTAAAAGACAGAATGTATTCCACCACCCTGCTGAGATATCAGGCACCAGCTGTTGCTGGGGAAACCGTGGACCTCCAGTGTTGTCAGACTGCAGCTCCCATGAGCCCCAATAAACAGAGTCTTTAATAAAGACCATTGCAGTTGCAGCCCAACAATATTTGGAGGGGAGTTTGGAAAGGTTAAATGCTATGCTGGCTGAGGGAATCTGGGAGAGCTAGTCATAAGCAATTCGGGTCTGGATGGTTGCATAACTAATGACTATTTTGCCAAATATTTACTTCCTCACAATGAGACTATATACATTTTCACAATTTTCTTTCTTTGGTTAGCTTTTATTCTGAGCTAGAAACGAATTTAGCTCCTTCCTTGATCATCCTCACAATTTGTTTCCGTCCCACACCTCTTTTATTTCAAACTTTTACTAAACTGTTGGCTCTAGCAATGGCAAAAGATCTCAATGTAATCTGATGCTTTGGTATTTAGGCTATCCAGGCCCAAGTAGATGTAGTGTGATTCACAAAGATGCTGTATAAGATTACATTACTAGCAATTGGAAAAGGAAACAGAGAATCATTGCTGCTTTATGCTGTTGTTAGAGTCACATAGAGAGAATATGTGTTCGTAGAAGAATGAGCAAAGCTTGCAAAAGAGTTACTTATTATTACGGCAACTCTCAGGACACCCCAGCCAGCCTTGTCAATGGTCTTGTCTATGGGGATTTCTGAAAATTGCACTACAGCATGAGTAGTGGCTATGATGTCTGAAGGTTCTTGGACTTGTAATAAAAAACAATGATTCCTATGCATGCGGGCCAGAAATAATGTGGGACTTGGAATCCCACTGTGCAGAGGGACTTGTGGTGAAGCCGAAGAAGGGAGGAAAACTAGCCAGGCACTCAGCCTCCAGGGTTTACTCTTCATAGCTATGCAACAGCAGTAGTGATAGTGGTGGCACAAAGGGTTAAACCCTTGTGCTGGCAGGACTGAAGACCGACAGGTTGCAGGTTCGAATCCGGGGAGAATGCGGATGAGCTCCCTCTATCAGTTCCAGCTCCCCATGTGGGGACATGAGGAAGCCTCCCACAAGGATGATAAAACATCAAAACATCCAGGTGTCCCCTAGGTAATGTCCTCAGAGATGGCCAATTCTCTCACATTAGAAGCGGCTTGCAGTTTCTCAAATCACTCCAGACACAAAAAAGTGTCAGCAGCTAGCGCCTGGGGCAAGCAGGGCAATTGGGGAACTTTATTTTGCAAAGAACTAAAGAAAAAGTTGTGGGAAAGACAGAGAAAGACAAGGGGCCATTGAGGTTGGCTGCCTGAGGCCAGAGCCACCAGAGGAGAAGGTGATGCTTAATCGGGGTGAAAAAATGCAAGAGGCCACCATCTCTTTTTTTCCTCCCAAGGAGCCCACCTTTTTTGGGCCCTGATCCCCAAGAAGGAACGAATGCATGAATGAAGAGAGGAAGGAAGTCAAGAAGGGAAGAAGGAAAGAAAGAAGGGAGGGAGGTTTGGAGTTAGAGGACCAGTGAAAATTTGAATAGGAGTGGCAATTGGCCCCCGGGCCAGACTTTGGACATGCCTGCAGTAGTCTGATGATTCTACCTCACCTCCTGCCAGGATTTTCGATGTGTCAGTTAGAAATAAGATCTTTGTCACAATTTCCCCGCATGGGGTATGCCCAAACATTTCTAACAGGAAATCAAACTTGCTCTTTGATGCTAAACAAGTGAGGTGGGTCAATGTTTTGGTTATAAAATTCAGGCAAACACAGTTCATTTGCCCCTGAAGCTGTTGCCCTGTTTCCTTGTTGCTGAAAAGTGGCTGCTGGTTCTCACCACTTGTTCATGATGTTGCTTTTTGCTGCCAGGCGGCAGCTGTCAAGGAAAATGTGGGTCTTCATGGTGACAAAAGGCGGCCTGAGGTGGTCTGTGTCCTGCTGCAATGCAAATTTTGCAATTTATAGCCCTACTTTGTTGAGCTGCTGCACACAGAAGGCTCTGGTCATACAGCTGTAAATGCCAAGTCCCCAGCATCAGGCTTCGGTAGGCTTTCAGGAGTTCTAGAATAGCACAAGGGTTTTTCAAATGTTGCCTCCCTGTGGGATTAATTGTCAAATGCTGCAAAAGTAGGCTAGATGTCAGAAGTGGCTTGTTTCAGTTTTCTGCACACTTCAACTGGCAGTTGCCACAAAATATGAGGTGTATTTCAGAAAACTAGAAAAAAATCTGAATGCTAACATGGGCTGAAAGTGAGCAGTGGCTATCCATTGAGGCTGTCACTTGATGACATAAAGCAGGGGTGCTCACACTTTTTCAGCATGGGAGCTACTTATAAAACAACCAAGTCACAAAGATCACCTACACAGAAATGTAAAACGTATAACTATTTTCTAATTTATTTATTTATATTTATATTTATTATTCATTTTTATGTACCGCTCCTTCCAGCAGGCTCGGGGCGGTTTACATAAAATCAATTAGTAAAACAGCAACATTACAATTTAATAACAACAATATAAAACAGAGCATAAAAATAAAAACAGTCTACATAGGACTCAAGGACTATATTGCCAATATTGCACAACACACATAATAAAACTAAGTATTTACTTCTTTTTTTTTTTTACAATTAACTGAGTTTACTTTGATGACTAAGCCAGGGATGCATAGTCCGGAAAGTAGCTGCTGAGAGCCAGCTTCAAGCATATTCCCACAGATATTATCAGGCAGAAAGTAAACAGAGACCTTTCAGCTGCACGGCCATGTGTTTCACAGAAATGTAAACAATGGGACATCCAAGCACCCCTTTCTCCCTCCCACCCTGGCATATTCCCAGAGATATTCTCAGGCAGGAAGTAAAAAAGAGAGACCTTTCAGCTACAAAGCCATTTGTTTCTCAGAAATATAAACAACTAGCTGTACCCTGCCATGCTTTGCTGTGGCCTATAGTAAGAATTTTCGCAGCAGAGGTAGCTATCTGGACTATTATGGAAGAGAGGTACCTATCCCCCCCCTTTTTTCTTCCCCTTCCTCTCCTTCCTCCCTTCTCTACCTCTTTCTTTCATTCCTTCCTTCGCTCTTTGGTTCCATCCCTCCTTCTCTCTTTCCTTCCTTCCGTCCCCCTTTCTCTACTTCTTCCTTTGTCTCCTTCCTTCCTTCCCTATGTGTGTGTAATATGTATTATATAGTAATATATGAAGTATTGCAATTATCCAGCCAGTCATCCAACATCCATTCATGTGTGTGTGTGTGTGTGTGTGTGTCTACACTGGCATTTAATTCAGTTCTAAGTAGATAATCTGGATTTTAGATGGCAGTGTGGGAGGGGTGACTTTGGGTGCATCTACACTTGTAGATTTAGTAAAGGAGGATGAAGCTGTCGAGGGGGAGGGGGAGAAAAAGGAAGGAAATAAATGGAGGAAGGAGTGATGGAGAAAAGGAAAGGAAGGGAGGGAAAGAATTAAAGGAAGTAGAAGGAAGAGAAGTAGAGAAATGGAGGAAGGGAAAGAAGGAGGGAGGGAAGGAGCGGGTTGGAGTGGATGAGCTTTAGGGCTCCCTTCCAATGGGTTGGCCATCTGTTGTGAGGGCTTTGATGGCATCTTCTTTTACTGCCCAGTGAGGTTGGGCTGGATGGTCTTTGGGGCTCCCTTGCCAGCAATGTCAGTTGGATTGCATCCCCTCTTACCTCCTTCCCTTGTGCTCTGGGGGTGTGTGTGTGGGAGAAAGAGACTTTGTGTGTGTGCACAGAGTGTGGCGTGCCTCCCTCTTTTTGCCCTTCTCTCTCTTTCTCCTCCTCCTCCCCTGTTCCTGCCCTTTGATCCCTTCTCTTACTGTGGGTTAGGGGCCGAGAGACATGCCAGGGAGCAGCAGCCATTGCCGGAGCTGCTGCTTCTTCGGAACTCTTTTCCCATGTGGAGGTTTGTAGCGCATGGGAAGTGGCTTCCTGGCGTGGGGCACACTGGGAGTTGTAGTTTTTTTAGTTGGGAGTTTTTTTGGCCCTGAGGAAGGAAGAGGAGCCACAGGAGGAGGAGGAGGAGAGGCAGGGGCGTGCTATTTTCTTTTTTTCCTCCCTTCCCTCCCTCCTTCTCTCTCTCCATCGCGTCATCCATGGCCGGTCCCTCTTTTGCCCTGTCTGCATTCTTCTTCCCTCCGTCCTTCTCCGGGCACTCACAGACGTCCCAGGCCAAAGGAAGGGGTGGGGGTGGATGACAAGGTGCTCAGCTGGCCCGCGCGCGTGCGCAGAAGAGCCCATTTTCCCTCTTGGATGGCTCAGACGCACTTGGAGCGTGCAAGCAGCACGTCAAGAGGAGCAACTAGCGAGGAAATGTGATTGACCGGATGAGGGCCTGAAGATCACCCGGATCAGGCCCAAAGATCACCCGGTCGATCGCGATCACCGTCCTGAGCAGCCCTGACATAAAGGGACACAGAGCTTGTAAATTCACTTTTTTACAAGCAGTTAGTGATAATGATCATTCCAAGGCCCCCTCAAAAGTCTGTTGTCATTGTTATAGGCTGATATTTCATAACATCCTGTATCTTAAAATATACATCCTATACACCTAAAATATACATCCTATACAATATACACCACTAAAACCTTGTTAGTGAATTTTCAAGATGTCTAACATGGCATTGGGAAGAGTGCTACAGCCTCCAACCAGGGATGTCTTCTGCATATTAGGCTCTTGGATGCGAGCATTTGTGACCAGCTAAAAGCAATTAGTTAGTTTTACTTATTTTGAACTTCGAAAGGATGCAAGACACTGGTATGTGGTACAAAACAACCTGCTCCTATCTGGTTTATCATCTCTCGCTCATGAAAGAGAACAAAGTAGAAGCATGAGATGCAGCAACAGCCATGTGCTCCTATTCCTCCACTTTTAAGTAAAGCCACAACTGATTCTCAAGGTAAACCAATGGTACATCACAGAAAGAGCAAAAATTAAATTTAAAAAGATATATTCTGTATTAAGATACAGTCATAAAAGAATTGTAGAGTTGGAAGAGTTACAGGAATAAGAAGAGTAATAGAAATAATAACAACAACTATTATTATTATTATTATTATTATTATGGACTGGGCTGTGGTGCAGCTAGTTAGTAGCCAACTGCATTAAATCACTATTGACCGAGAGGTAATGAGTTCAAAGCCAGCCCAGGTCAGAGTAAGCTCCCAACCATTAATATTCTAGTTTGCTGTCAACCTATGCAGCCTGAAAGACAGTTGCATCTGTCAAGTAGGAAATGTAGATACCGCTGTGGGGAGACTAATTTAACTAATTTACGACACCATAAAACCTTCCAGCAACATGCAGAAGAATAAGGAAGTACTCCATCAAAGGACTCGGTGTCACAAGTGTACAGCGAAGCGGCAGCACCCCCTGTGGCCGGAATCAAGCATACTTCATGAAGCCAGAAAAGCTGGAATGCTAATTGCCTTTGTGTCTGTCTATGTATGTTGTATGTCTAGCATTGAATGTTTTCCATGCACAGTATATGTGCATTATAATCCACCCTGAGTGTCCTGTGGAGTGGGAAGGGCAGAATATAAATACTGTAAATAAATAAATAAATAAAATCTTCATTGGAAAAAGAATGAATGAACTGCAAGAACCTATGCTTTTGTTTCTGGTAACCAACATCACTGAGTTTTTACCTAAATATTAAAGGAGATAACTATAGGTGTATATACACGATAGAATTAATGCAATTCGACACCGCTGTAACTATTATGACTCAATGCCACCCAGGAATCCATATTAGGTGCACAGAGATAACATTAATGTGACCCCATAATTTGCAGGAAACTGTGTTCAAAGTTAGGTTGTTTCTTGCAATACTGATGTGTTGTTCTGAGCGACAGCCTTCAATCTAGACTTCCATCTGGGAGCACTATCCCTTTTACAAGCCAATGGTCCAGCAATAAAGGGAGTTCAGTGCCATCAGTGGCGTCTGAGTCTGTACACAAGCAAACACTCTATCATAGCCTTGTTCCCAGCAGTGGTAATCCAATTTCTGTTATTTTTTGTTGTCAAGAAATATATATATTTATGAAAAAGGTGACGGAAAAAGAGAAAGAAAGGGAGAGGGAGAGCTGCCTTGTATCACTATGATAAAGATGTTTAATACTGGGTGCTGCTCCCCCCTTTTTATTTTGGCAATTATGTCAGTTTTATAGCAACCTTAAGGAAACATGACAGGGAAGCTAAAATCTGATTACACCTAAATCCTGGCCCATTATGTGATTATTATGAGCCACAGCACAGTAGGAGTTACATTGTTATCATAGGAGGGATTTCCAATATAATTAGATCAGATTGGCAGCCCCATGGAAATCAGGGTGGAACATTACAATGGTTTTCCTGTAAATGCCAATAGCCCTGGCTTCCAGTCAGCACACACCTAATAGGTGTCAATTTCCAGTGTCCACTGAAAAGGCTTTCCCATGTTTCCCCTTTGTCCAAATTGAAGCAACAAGATCCCAAAGGCTCCTTGACTGTCCTTTAGAAAAAAAATATAATCTAGGACTCATAAATTTAGAAGAGAACAAATGCCCAATTTGGGCTAAGCTGTCAGTTTTGTCTACCTGCCACTGACTTTCTAGATTCTAGTAGGCACAAGTTTTGCTTGTGCCAAGTGATATGGAAATAAAAACTGGACATTTCTGGTTCTTGTGGATGTTGGTGACAGAAAGAATATTCGTAGATATTTCTTCATTAGGAAGAAGAATAGACTAGCAAGAACTTGTATATTTTTCTCCTGATAGTCAAATGTCTTGAAGTGTTGCAGATTTATTATTCTGTAGAGATTTGTGGGGGATTTTTGTGTGGGAAAACTCATTCTCTGCATTGTTTCCTGTCTGAAAAACATGTTTCCTGTGCAATCAAAAATTGAGAGACAGAAGTTATTTTATGCCACTGAAGTATTCTCAGGCTTTGACCTAAACATGCCCAACTAAGCTGCTCTTTGGGACATCCACCTAGACAGTGTGGTCAAGAAAGGGCTTCTTTGTTTTTGGTTGCAACTTCACCTGAACAATAATGTTTTCCCTAAACTCAGCAAGCAATGTTTTGTCTCCTGCATGCTATACCCCTCTCGAGCAGCAGAGAACTAGAGGAGGCCTGAGAAGAAAAGAAGAAATCTAATATATCCGTCAAGACTGGGTAACTATTTTTATTTTGTCAGAAGCAACTTGAGAAACTGCACGTCAGTTCTGGTGTGAGAGTATTGGATGTCTGCAGGGGCATTGCCCAGGGGACGCCTGAATGTTTTACCATCCCGTGGGAGGCTTCTCTCATGTCTCTGCATGGGAAGCTGGAGCTGACAGATGGAGTTCACCCGATTTCATGGATTTGAATCGCCAACCTTCAGGTCAAAAGTTCAGCTGGCACAAGGGTTTAACTAATTGCACCACCACGACTCCTGGGCAACTATAGCAGAGGCAGAATCAAATTTCCACTTATGCATCTCTTCTAAGGGATGCTCAGTGGAAGTCCTTAACTAAAAGTGTTAGCAGGACGAAAACCCCTCCATACGTGTTCTGAATCAGTGCCCTTGTTGTGGGCTAGAAAGGGGTGAGGTGTCTGAGCCAATGCTGCTCAGGTTTGGGCTAGATATTACTGAATAGATGTCCTCCTACCCATCTTTTTTTGGACAAGACCCTTGGTAGCTGGAATATCTGAACAGACTTCAGGCAGAAGTAAGGCAGAAGTATGAGTCACACAATAGTGGTAATCAGACATTATCTATGGCTCATGGCCCTAAAGGGTTCCAAAGTACTTCCAAAACTAGGGGGTGCTGGTGCTTTGCTTCTACAGTGTTGCTAAAGTTCTGGTGGTGAAAATTTCAGAACTCTAACAAAATTTTCAAAATTTAATTATAAATGGCAGTTCCTAATTGGTTCTGTCATAAAAAATCACCAATAATGAATAATAATGAATAATAATAATTTTTTAAAAAAAGTTTTGTTAGAGTTCTGAAATTTTTACCACCAGAATTTTAACAACACTGTTGTTTTCTAAGTACTTTAGAACTATTTAGAACCATGGATTGCCCATGCCTAGCATTTAAAATGGATTCATTCTACAGAATAGATGCACCCCAAGTCCCCCCCCCCATTGCTGGAAGCTTTGGTGATCTATCACAATTATTTATAATGAAAGAATTCTAAGCAGGCAGCAGCAATAATGTATATATTTTTGCCAGATTACAAAGAGTGCACGTTTTGCCTCTGTGCATTATACTGAACAGCAAATACTTTTTTTGGTTTCAGGGTTTTGTTGCATAATCCCTTTTATGATGGCTTGGAGGGGCATGACTTTGTATATTGTCTGTCACAGAGAGGGCAACCATTGCTGGAAAGAGAATTTTTCGAGGTGCTCCTGATCTTTTCTCAGAATATTTAGTGAGTGGCTGGAGAGGAGCTTGCAGTTTTATCTGTGCTTTATTTTTAAAGGATGTTATTTGATGGTGAAAGGTTTCTTTTATTTCTATATTTAGGCATTGGACCCAATGGTGGATTTGGATGTTCATCATTCTGTCATGACTGTGAGCCCCTTTTAAGATAGTGCATACATGTTTTAATTAATTGGCTTTCCCTGTCATGAAGCAGGATGGATGTAATCATCAGCCTCCCAACTGCACTGAAACACCAGTGCACCAGAAGTAGAGACAAAGGATATTACACAAAAGTTGAAAAGTTGTTGTGGCATCTTGTGTAGCATGTCGTGTTGTCATTGGGAAAACTGAGGTGAAAACCCTCAGTTTGGCACCAGCCACCTGCTCTAAACCTTTCTTGCATTGCAGGACTGGATGAAAGCAGACTTGTTTTTAAGGAAAGGTGAAATGCAAATAGAATACCAGCTTTAGAGAGTCTAACTAGGGGAAAAAAGATAATAGAAGCTACACTTTATCAACATTTGGAGGGCTCATTATTGACATAACTTTTGGTAACCTGAGTTTGGGTGGGGGATAACTAGATTTAAATTATGAATCAGGCACAAAGCTTTCTGAGTTATAATCAAACCCACATTACAGTCTATTGTTTAATTAAAGGTGGCAACCATCCTGCACTCCTTAGAAGTAAGACGGGGCAAAATGTTATCACTGCCATGAAGAATGGACAATGTCCATTGTCAGCACATCATGATATTAGATTGCTAGTCACCAATTGAAATTCCCAATTCTGGAAGTTTTCAAAGGATATCACATACGAAATTCTTTTCCTACTATCATAATCTGGTGTGAATTGGTTCAATAAGGGTAAATGCCTAATAGACGGATTTGGTCAATGGTTGGGACATCATGTACACATATCCCTCCACATGTTCTTAGCCTTCAGCTCCTGGTGTTCTTCACCAACAATGAGACTGGCTGGAGTTTTGGGGATTACAGTTCAACAACATCTGGGGAACCCATAGTTTTAACCCCTACTTGGGGGAAATTAAATGAATCTTAAATAAATCTTATAAAACTATGTGAAGGCAGTGGGGTTTATAGCCACCATGGGTTATGGTTCTTAATGCCATTGCTTTTCCGATAACTGAGTTTAGCTCTCTTTCATAGAATCATAGAATCATAGAGTTGGAAGTCCAGTCCAACTCCTTGCCAAGACTTATAACTCTGACCTACCTCAAGAGCTGTTCTGAACTGCCCAGCTGCCATTGCGTACTTCTTCTGCCTATAGCAAGTGCTGGCATCTTTTAAAGCTACTTGAAGCCATTTGTCCATCTGTGGTGGAAAAATGTTCATGTCAGAAGATCTCTGGGAATTCATACTTGTAGCCATTTGATATTTTGGCTCTTCATTGGTGGGCAGCTGGGACTCCAGAAACTCATAGGTGACATCCTCCTCATCCACGTAGACCAACTTTATTTCAACCTCCATGAGACTCTTTAAGGGGATATGGGGCAGAAGTATTGGAAGGGGCTGGAAATCAGTCTCTGACACACGTGGTTCCTTCCGCAGAATCAGCTTTTCATCACTTTCTGACTTTCTTTTAAGGCTCAGTCTATCTGCATCATGGCTTTGCTTTTCCTTGATGCTGTTCTTCTCAGTTTTTAGTTTCTCCATTACAATTTCTATGTTTTCTCCCCCTGAGGGGCTTTTACCCTCTTGCAAAGCTTCCAAAATATCATTCTGCTGGTATGTTTTTCCTCTCACTTCCTCAGCAAAGTACTCCTTTTGGCATATTTCATTTGTGATGTTCTCAAAATGTGGGTTGCTTGCTGTTTCCATGAGTCACCAAAAAGGCCCCCAAAAGAAGTTAGATGCAGAATCCTGAGGAGGAGGAGAAAGGTGGGAAAGTTTACAATTCTGTGCAAATAGATGATGCAAAGTAAATGCTTTATTCAATTTGCAGACAGCTGCTGACTTCAAATGGTGCCACTCAGCTATAGTTAGCAAAGAGAAAATGATTTTTGTTTTTTTTGCCTTTAAAGATTTCAGAGTTATGACCCCTTTCTGTATATAGGAAAATTAGTGCCTGCAAAGCTTAGAATGGAGAAAAGATGCCCACACTTCTGTTTTATAGTCACAATCTACTGACACCTGAGGATCACAGGGTGCATTTTCCTTACTTGAATGCATTTTATAAATAAAGGACTTTTCTGAGTCAAATGACTTAAAATAGGCAGAAGTGGGAAATGATGAACCGGCTGCTCATCCTTTTCTAGGCTATAGGGTACATTATGCATTTAAAATTTGTTTGCTATCAAATCAGTGGGAAGTGGGGATCTCCTGGGTCCCAGAAATGTCATTGGGGAGGCACATGGCCCATAAGGTGCACTTTATTCACCCCCTGTTATAGACTCATGTAGAGCTTGTGAAACTACATTGGTTCTCAGAATCCACCAGCCACTATGGACAGTGGACAAGCCACTATTACCCCCGATTCTGTTATTACTAGTAAGGGATGGGAGCAAAGGGTTAGGATTCCTAGCTCTTCAATTGAAAAAATGAATCCTTGGTTCACAGTGTTTTTGCTGGAAGCGATAGATAGTAACCTCCTAGTGTGGCTGGGCTCAGATGGAAGGAGGAAGAGGTATTTCCTGTTATTTGATCTTAAGAAAACACATGTGGAATTTCACTTCGGTTTAGATGGAATCTAAGTATGTCCTTAATTAGTCTGTTGATATTAATAGGACTCTATAAACATTACTTCTTTTGGACTGGGTCATATCCATAAGCTTTATCTTTTTAATAATATTTGGGGAAAGCAATTAGTATACAACTAATACTGAATAAATGCCACATTTATGGTTGGATCATAAAGGACCAGAACATAACTGGATTTCTGGACAAACCCTTGTTCATGTGTTGACTGTCTTTTCCAGTATTTGAAGCTGGAAAAGATTTTTTTTTAAACTGCAGAAATGATCAAGAAACTGGAAGGACCATCTTTACAAATGAACAAAATGTATCTTATTGCAACAAGAGTGGGCAAAACATAATTGTGTTAATGACTAGCTTGTAGGTTTCAGGAGTGTGGTCATAAATTTTCACCTATAGCTGTACATTTAATACAGTGTGAAAATTAGAACTGGGAAGCATTACTTTTTGGGACTATTAAAAGAGATAATGAAAACAGTTGGTCTGCATTAGTGTAAAAAGGCATAAAGGAATCCAGTAGTACCTTTGAGATTAAATAGTTTATATTAGCATGCACTTTCATGGAAGTGAGCTGATATACATAAATACTCATATTAGAATAAACTACTTAGTCTCAAAGGTACCAATGGGTTCAATTATGTGTTTTTGAGGGATAACAATATATGCTAACCAGGTGATTTGAGAAATTATCATAAAAATCCCCCCCCCCCAAGATCTTATTTACAATCATCAATTAGGATTGACAGACAGTTGTAGAACAGTGGGCTGGAAAAAGTTAGCGTAATTATTAACATGTTGGGCTGAGGATCCAATGTGTCTCCAAAGAAAAATAGATGCAATATTTCTCCTAACAGCCTAAAATGCCTAACCCAAAATTTTAGTCGAATTTCTGTTCCCTGTATGAAAGAGAAACATTTAACTTAAACTCAAAGGTCCGTCAGTCTCCATTTTCAACAGGAGAAGGTCTTTCATATAGAGGGAGTGTTGTGTGCTTTCCAAGCTGTTTGATGTGTTCTAGCAGCATTTTTCTCCTGATGTTTCACCTGAATCTGTAGCTGGCATCTTCAAAGAATCTGATGGTGGTAAACCAAGTGGAGTATATATATCTATGAAATGTCCAAGGTGGGTAAAGAGACAGTTCTATTCACCAAGTGTGAAGGGTGCAATTAGTAAGCCTAATTTGCAAATGTTGGAGTGGGATCCAACCATTAATGTGTGAGTGAAGAAGGTTATATAGTCAATAGAGAGGGCATCTGCCTGGAAGGAGCCAGGCCTTTGTTCCCTTGCAGTGTTTATTGCCTGGAGGTATCCTTTGTCTGGGTGGTGCCCACTGGCCCTTGATTGTTTGCTGCCTGGTGTTGCAGCCCAGCCACCTGCTTGACCCCTTTCTTACCCAAACAGCACACAGATCAATAATAATAATTTTATTAAGAAAAGAGTATACAATGTAAAAACAGTTTCAAAATAGTGTTTGGATTAAGCAGACTAAAGCATTCACTAAAGAACCAACAACATTCAGTATTGAAAAGTAATTTCAGAGTTGCATCCAGGAGCTAGATTTCTAGGAGCTTAACAAAAGGCAATTATCAACTCTGAATATGAATTCTAAACATCAGCAGAGGCAAAAGCAAGAAATTGTAATCCAAGGTTTTTTGCTCTCAAACTAGAATTAAATCCAAAAGCTTGAAAACCTTAACATGTCCATAATCCAAAGTTTTGATACTTGAACTTGGTTATAATCCCAGAGGCTTGAAGTTTGGAACAAGATTTGTAATCCAAACAGTAAGCATGGAACTTAAACAGAAAAACAAGATACAGACCCAAGAACAGAAGTGCTAACTCGGAGCTCCCAAGACAGGCAAGTTGACACATGAAAATCCAATGTTGATCTCCCCATGAACGTTGACTCCAATCCATAAATATACTCCCTCTTACCCATGACATCACTCTTTCTCACACCTGGGTTCCCTTGATCTTTCAGCCTCTGAGAACAACACATTTGTATCTGCTTTGCACTATCCCTTCTGATCTGTAAACAATGGGTTATCTGTAATCCTCCTGTCTTCCCCACATTCCTTTCAGTGTCAATCCTTGGCCAATTCTCGTGAGAATCACTGCCTGTTTCCCCAACAACAGATCTACCCAAAACATTCCCAAAATCTCGAAAAACACTTTCCTTTTCTCCCATAGAAACACCAGACTCCAAAAGAAAATCCCCATCCTCATCCTCAGAGGCTTAACAGGTCTCAACATCTGGGACCTTCTTGTGTCTGGGTAGAGTTCATTATTTGCTGTCTTGATTTTGGTGTTTCTGAATACTGGTAACCAGATTTTGTTCATTTTTGTGGTTCTTCCTTTTTGTTGAAATTGTCTATGTGGTTGTGGATTTCAATGGCTTATCTGTGTAGTCTGATAAAGTGGTTATCATGTGGCCATATGGTCTGAAAACCACACATTTCAGTGACTCTGGCTTTGAAAGCCTTTGACAATATGTCTTTCATATAGATGATGTATCTACTCACTTGTATCTATTGGTTTCTCCAGTTGTTGCTTTCTGGCATCAAGTCAGCTCTGGCCCTATTGAGGTGGTCCTTAGCTCTTCTAAGGGTTTACTAACTCAGAGCTGTGGTTTCCTTGACGGAATCAACCATTCAGTCAATCTTTAATGTGGTCTTCCTCTTTTACTACTGCCTTCCATAAGAACATAAGAACATAAGAAGAGCCATGCTGAATCGGGCCTCAGCCCATCTAGTCCAGCATTCTGTGTCACACAGTGACCCACTAGTTGAACACAGGGATCTCTAGCAGAAAGGTGGGCAAAACCCTCACCTGCTCCCGACCCCCCACAACCAGTACCCGGGGGAAATCCTGCCTGCCTCCATCAACACAGAGGTGGCACTTGGATGTCCATTTCAGTAACTACTGATTCCCTTGGTATCCATGAATCTGTCTAATCCTGCCTTGAAGCTGTCCAGGCTGACAGCTGTCACAACCTCCTCTGGAAGTGAGTTCCATAACCCAATGACCCTCTGGGTGAAGAAATATTTCCCTTTATTAGTCCTAACTTTCTTACCTTGGAGCTTTAGGGAGTGCCCCCTAGTCCTAGTGTTGGGTGACAGAGAAAATATTTTTTCTTTATTCACCTTTTCTATCCCATGCATGATTTTATACACTTCGATCAAGTCACCTCTTAAACACCGTCTTTCAAGGCTGAAAAGACCAAGGCGTTGCAACCTGATTTCATAAGGGAGCTGCTCCATCCCTTGGATCATTTTTGTTGCCCTTCTTTGTACCTTTTCCAGTTCCGTTATATCCTTCTTGAGGTGTGGTGACCAGAATTGTACATTTTAGTGAAGATTATCGTATTCTCTAGGAAGTCATTTCATCTCATGAGACATTCAAAGTGCAATAGACACAGTTTAGCCATTTTGTTCCCCAGTGAGAGATTGGGGTGGATTTGCTTTTTACCCCCTTTATTTGTCTTTTTGATATCAACAGAACTCTCTTCTAGCACCATATTTCAAATATATTGATCTTATTCCAGTCACCTCTCTTCATTGTCTGACTTTTAATTTATCGGAAATACACAGCATGATTATTTTGATTATGATATTTAATGAAATATCTTTACACTTGAGGATGTGATCTGGTTCATTCATAACTTCCCTTCCAAGCATTAACCTTCTGATTTAGCTCCATTTTAATTAAGGACTCAGCCAAGATATAGACGATTTTAAACTATTTTGATATTTTCATATATTTTTCTATAGTTGGTGAATTTCTAGTGGAACTAGACTTTATTGGAATTTGATGCATGGTGTTGTGGTGACTGCTGGTTCCTGTGTCAGTGAAGCTGTGAACTTCAGGTTTTCTTACAGGTTTCATGGGAGTTGCACAAGCTGGGTAATGTATTTGGGGAGAAATTTCAACATCTGGAATAGTTATTTTGGCATTCAGGCTAAAACCCAGAATGAATTCACCATCCAGTAACATGGAAGCCATCAGAATTCATTGGTTTCATGCCTAATGGCATTGACATACATATGTTCAAGAAGAAGCTGAATCTATGCTCCTGTGTAAGTAGTTTAGAATACCAATTGGAACATCTCTAACAGCTGTTCTGTGGAAACAGTTTGCTTAGACAAACCAATCCTTTGACAGGTTTAAGGAGCAACTATTCACAAATCATCATCTTTGTCAGATAAACATCTTTTCCTGATCACTTTTCTTAAGCAGCCTATTATTCCTTTTCTTTGGGAAGGTTTTCTGTAAAATTACATTCCCTCCAAGCTATGTACCATTGAAAGCATAATTGAGTTATAAACAGTCAAGGAAGGGAATCTTCCATTACATCTAAAAGGTTCATAATCAACATAACCCATCAAGAAAGAAAAGGAGAGATGGCTACCAAGCGTTATTTGCAGAGAACAATTTCTTCCGGAATGACTTTGTGTTCCCCAAAGTGCCTTTCTGCAGCTGATGTGAACAGGCATCTTTGTGCTCCTTAGAATTAACTCTTTTCTTTTGGCTTGGAACAATGATCGGTTGGAAACATGGCACACACAGCAGCAAGGTGGGCAGACTTCTCCAAATGGGAAAAATCATGACTGAAAACTCCATTGGTTTTAAGTGGGGTTTGGAAAATTGTACTTTTGTACTCTCACTTTTTAAAACAATCTAATTTTAGACCCCTGAGTGAAGGGAAGCAATTTTCTAAGGAGGTGAAAGGGAAGAAGTCTTTGGCACATTGGCCCTGTGTTTTTTCTGTCTGTTTTGTTCAATCACAAGGGTGGTTATGCTTTCAATTCATTCTCTTATTGCTAAAGACCAGGTCATATTAAAAGAACACCTGCAGCTAAGTCACCCTGACACTTCTGATGGCCTTGTTGTAAAACTGGGCTATCAAGAGTGACCCAGTCACAACCTTTGTAATGTGACCTTTAAATTTTCTTTAAAATATTTTTCTTCCTCGGAAAAAGAGATGTGACATTATAGTTTTCAGCCTGAATTGAGTCATGCGGCAGAATGAGGTGGTGTGAACTCAGATGGCAATTTTGTTGTTGTTATGTACTTTCCAGTAACTCTGAGTTATAGGACTTTCTTGGTTGGAATTATTATTATTATTATTATTATTATTATGTTCAAACTTACTATACCACCACTCCCCGAGGGCTCGGAGCAGTTGATAGTTTGACATGAAATACATAGCATACAAACAGAACAAATGTTGGACTACAGGATCTTTAAGTTTGAATCCCTGTGTGCCTCCCCCCCAAAAACACCAGGTGATTTCGGTCAGGTCACACTTTCTCAGCCTTAGAAGAAAGCAATGGAACATCTCTTCTGAATAAATTTTTATCAACAAATACCAATGATAGGGTCATTATAAGTTGGAGTCAATTTGAAAGCACATAAAAAATAACTACAATGCTTCAATATTTGGATAAATATACCAGCATGAAATGATAATTTTATCCTGACCTGCCTATTATTTTGAGAAATATAAATCAGGTAAGTTTGTTTTTATAAGATTATTGTTGTATTTTACACCTCTTTCTCCACCAAGATGGGATACAACGTGACTAAAAATAAAAAAAATGATCGTTAAAAATATATGAAAGGTAAAAAAGAAGCTTGAATTAATTCCATTATTTAAACAATTCAATAGAAATATAATTATATGAAAACAACTTAAAAATTCCCTAGCTGATTTCAGTTTTAAAAGCCTGTCTGAACTAAATGGTTTTAGCCTGCCAGTGTAAGGACAACAAGGAGGGGACCTCTCTGCACTTCTCAGAGGCAGCCACCAAGAAGACCTTCTCTCATGTCCTGAAAAACCATACTTGGAATGATGGTGGAACTGTGAAAAAGATTTCAGATCCTGGGCTGGCTCATATAAATGCTTGTTGTTGTTGTTGTTTGTATCCTACCTTTATCACTGTAGTTGAGAACAAAGAAGTTTAGGAGTGAGGTGTCTTCTTTACAGATTCTGAATTTGAAATTGACCCAAGTGAAGGCTGGTATCAGTGATAAATCCACTTCAGGTTTTAGTCTGAACTTCAAAAAAGCTATCCATGGTAGCTTGGACTACAATTCAAAGCAGACATACTGTTCCACTACCTAAGATATTAACTGATTCTATTTATTGCTCCTAGCACATCCCATGTGCCAATTTCAAGTTTCACTGTCAAATGCGACCCTACCCTTAGATTCTCTCATAAGAGTAAACCTACTCCAAAGATACCAGTGCATCTGCACTGTATAATTAATGCAGATGGACACCAGTTTAACTGCCTTGGCTTAATACTATGTAACCATGGCATTTGTAGTTTTACAAGGTCTTTAGCCTTCTCTGTCAGCGTGCTGGTGCTTCATCAAACTACAGCTTCCATGACTCCATAATTTTGAGCCATGGCAGTTAAATGGGTGTCAAACTGCATTAATTCTACAGTGTAGATGCAACCTTAGAAAGAGGGGAAATGAAGCCAACGACAAATTGCGGAACTAGGAAAAAGTTACTTTTTGGGCTGCAATTCCAGTGGCCAGGGAAATTCAATCGAAACCTAGAATCTTTTCTGACCTCTGCAGCATATAATTTCTGCAGGAACCACTAAAGTCAATCCCTGTGATCAAAGGTTTATCCTTTGTTGAGGGGAAAGAGACAGACAGGCTATATGTCACAGTCTGTAATCCTCCTACACTTCAGCCAACAGTATTAAGCAGTTTTCTGACAGTTTAGATGCACAGAATACCAGGACACTGTGCACAATGCAATTTATCTGGAAACTTCCGCTCAGGTGATCCTTAAAGGTAGCATTAGAATTCTTCTGCTTGGCTTCGGCTGACTAATAGGAATCTAAGTGATAACTGGTCGAAGGGCACTGGAGCATTCATGCATGTGGAATCACCAGATGCACACCCACACCCTGAAATTTCCCAGTGGCAGGAAACAGAAGAGCAAAAGTCCTGAAACTTTCAAGCATGCATCCACATACTGCTAATAGGGAGCAGCAGTGAAAGGAAATGGAAAGCAGTGAAACTCTCTGTCCCTGAGTGTGGTGGAGGCTCCTTCTTTGGAGGCTTTTAAACAGAGACTGGATGTCCATCTGTTGGCGGTGCTGTGAATGCAATTTTCCTGCTTCTTGGCAGGAGGTTGGACTGGATGCCACATGAGGTCTCTTCCAACTCAATGATTCTATGATTCTTTGAAAATATTTTGGGTGTCTCATCACAGGCAATGACAACTGTTGGTTTTAGTATCAATAGAGACATACTCTGGATTTCAGTCTGAACTTTAAATGTACCTCCAAAAGTGCTAAATCCTATCCCCTTAATATATTTGGCACACTAGTTATCTCTTTTAAAGTACTATGTACTAAAAGCCAGAATAGCTTCACCATTCCATTGAGATAGTAGTTTTACACCAATTAATCTAAAGAATTTCCTTTCCCTAATTCAGTTCCAATTTTTGGTCATATTATGGTGTGACCAAGATGGAGTCCATTCTGAATTGAAGATAACTGATGAACTTTAACAGGTCATTGTACTTCTGTCTACTGTACTTTTTGTGACCCTTCGTGCCTCCCAGGGTAGCACCACAAAACCCCAGAGCTGTCCATTTTCCAGTCTAGAAGTTGCAAAAAAGAAAAGTCAAAACTAGCAGTTATTTTTGTCTGTGATACATGGTGCTATTGGAGATGGCTTTTCTGCCATCCTTGTCCAACTCTTATCGATCAAAATCACTTCAAACTAAGTTAACCAGCTCTGGATCCAGACTGGGTTGATCCATTTTGCTTCTGAGCAAATCCAAATGCAAAGCATTTGCTCTGGGGTTCAGACTTTGTCCAAAACAGTTGTATTGCCCCATGTCATTCATCAGTACATTCTGAAGTGGCACAAAAGAGTTGGCAGTGTTAGAAGAGAAGCCTGCTTGCTTGTGTATAACATGCTCATTTCTTTTGTCCTCTCACCATAAGAAGTCAAACTGGGTTTTGCCTTTTAAAAAACCACTACAAAACACCAATAAGCCAGTACACAGGGATGACAACAATGGCAGCGTACTTTGTATGTTGTCCAAGGTATGAGAAGGGTCACTAGCTTGCACAGTTCAATTTGAAGAGGATAAGTCTTGTCAATGGTATTATCTATTGTACTAAATGGAATCTCTGCATTTGGAGGTAATATATACCTTTGTACATGATATGCTAAAGATGAAAACCAGAGGAAAGCCTTCAACATCTTGTCCATTTCTTTTGAATAGCACTGCTGGAAAGGAGATGATGAATTAAATGGACCTTTTGGTCTGATCCAACAGAGCTGGCCTTCTGAGTTTGGAAACACCATAGGCAACAAGGTTTCCACCTGATCACCTTCAGTGTTATGAAAAGAAATCATTTGTCTGCAGCCTCAGATGTACGCTTATGTATTCTTCCTCCTTAGCTCTACCTCTCTTTTCATCTCCTGCAGACAGCTGGAAGGACGCCAGCGTTGTCACAGACTAATGCTTCTGCTTGAGCCCATGATTTTGTAACCTTTAAGTGAGCATGCAGTAATGTTTCATTTTATGACCTTCCCGAGAAAATTCCACAAGGCTTAAAGGGTGCGAGATTTTGCCATTGGAATTTCAATTGGTGGCAATGTGACTCAAACACTGACGTCAGGAGCTTTGGTATGGCATCTCGACTACTCTCCAAATGGTTACAATTTTTCTCCATGGAGAAGATCTCCTAAGAGAGACTGTTAGAATTATTTTAAGTTGCATCTTAAGCTGCTTTACAGTGAATATTTCTGCTTTGGTTTTGGGAAAATGCAAGAAGCCACACAATATAGATATGATAGCAACATGGAATGATAAGAATGTTATGTATAGCAACATGCATGATTTCTTATGGCTGCTCACGACTCATAATTTTAAATTGATCCATCTACTTATGAACCATTTAACATATGACCTGAGATTCTACACATTCTACATTTTGTAATTTTATGAATCTGTAGCTGTACTGAATGGACACATTGTGAAGAGGTGTAAGAATGTTCCAATGTGCACCAGACACTTCTGATGAATATTAGGCATGTCTGTTGTGCTCTGGTGTTTCCTAGATGTGCACTGGGGAGAATCCCAATCTGTATAGTATCCATTGAGCATAGATCATGCAAATCAGTCAATCTACCTTTGTGAAATGGATCCCCCTACTTTCTAATATTTATTAGTTGCTTACCTGTAACTGTAGTTCCCTGAGTGGTCAACTGTGAAGTCGTACTTATGGTATTTCCTGCGCCTGCGCAGACAGTTCAGAATCCTTAAAAAGCGAATATCACTTTAAATGGTAGCCCCGCCCACACTCCCCTCGAGCATATATAGCCAGTGGGAGGGGCTACCAGCTCCCTCTAATATCACTGCAGTCCCTAGGTTAGTGGTTCCCAACCTTCCTAATGCCACAATTTCTTAATACAGTTCCATATGTTGTGGTGACCCCCAACCATAACATGACTTTCATTGCTACTTCATATCTGTAATTTTTGTTCTGCTATGAAGCATAATGTAAATATCTGATATGCAGGAAGTATTTTCATTCACTGGACCAAAAATACACAATACACCCAAATTTGAATACTCGTGGGGTTGAGGGGGGGATGGATTTTATCATTTGGGTTTTGTAGTTGGTGGGATTTGTAGCTAACCTACAATCAAAGAGCATTCTGAACTCCACTAATGATGGAATTGAACTAAACTTGGCACACAGAACCCCCATGATGAACAGAAAATACTGGAAGGCTTTGATGGGTATTGACTTTGAGTTTTGGAGTTGTAGTTCACTACATCCAGAGAGCACCGTGGATTCAAACATTGATGGATTTGGACCAAACTTGGTTTATAGACCAAATACGACCAACTGTGAATACTGGTGGGATTCAGGGAGGATTGACTCATGATTTTTGGAGATCCAGTTCATCCACATCCTTATGCATTTTCTAATGGGTGCTTTAATAAAAAATAAAAGGAGAGACTGACTTTCTTCTAATATATAGCATTACAAATTACCTAAGCCGCTTCTGCTGCTGCTCCTCCTCCTGATGCTGCTGGGCTACTCTCAGTCCCACATCATGTGGACACCTTTCCCCCTGCCTCGAAGGGACTCATTGGCTCGAGCCTCCCTCCAGCCTAGCGTGCTCTCCCTTGCCCACGTATGCACACCATGCACACCCTGCTTGGAGTCTCAGAAACAGCCCTCTCCTTGGCCAGCCAATCACAGCAGGAGGAGGGCTTTTGGTGGGAGGATTTACTGTCTGTTTCCAAAAAGGAAGAGAAGGACAGGCGAGAGATGCTCAGCCTTAGGAGTTCCTAAGACCATCAAAAGGTATGTTTTCTGATGGTCTTTGGCGACCTCTCTGAAACCCCCTCATGACCCTCCCCAGGGGTCCCAATCCTCAGGTTGAGAAACACTGCTCTAGGTGAATGTACAATAGGTGTTATGCAACTACTCAATTCCATTTTTGTATATGTAAGACTATTTATAAAAATGCAAGTCCCAAGTAAAATGCCAGCCAATGTTCATTAATCTTCACATTCCCCAAATATCTAAAGTTAAGTCAAATGATTCATCCTTATGCATTTCTCATTCCCAATTCAGTAAAATGTAAATGAGCCCTGAAAAGCTTCTATAATTTTTATATAATTTTATGAAAGCCAAAAGATATATTCTTTTCTTTCTCGCCTACACACTACAGAAAAAACAGATGAGTGTTTGCTCAGAGAAAAAAAACATACATCTTCATTCCTTAGACCAAGGATGCTCTGTTCTTCTAATTCTAGATGAGATTACTGGAAAGGATTTTATAATGTGATTGGTTTGTTTCCCGTAAACAGGATGATAATAAGTGGCAATATTTTAAAAATTTGTTGGCATGTGAGTTCAAAATTTGACCAGGAGGAAAAAAAAGTTACACTTCCCCCACTCCTATCCATTATGTCTTCAAATATAAAAAACAGACCAGAAAGCCATGGCCTAGATAATTCGATATATTGCACCTTATTAAATTAGCTGAGGGACAATAAGAGAAACTTATAGAGATAAAAATCAAAACTCTTCGCAGAGTGGGAAAAGGGAATGAGGTTTATCTTCTCAGACATGGGATTACAACCACTATTCTTACTCATACTGTTAATGAGTGAATGTTGACAGTCTAGTCTAACAGCCCAATTTGGACTTGGTGCCAGAACAACAGAACTATTATGTGTTAGGCTTGCCATTTTCAGCTTTATTTGTTGGTAAACTGTGAATTAATATAACCTTGTTCACAGGATTATTGGGAAGCTTAAAAGCACATCTGACATGGAAAATATGGTACATTTTGAATTTGAGGTATTAAAAGGAAAGCAGACATAGTTATTTATTTTATCAGGCATCCAATCTATTCTATTCCAGAAACTACCAAAAAGTGGCATATACGTGCCTTTGGAAGATTGTACTGTCATGAAGAGAAAGAAAAATAGAATAAATAACAACATATAAAATATAAAGTTGGGGGGTGGAGGGGGGAGAGAGCAGGAATCATGTTACAGTACCTTGAATACACTAGTTTCATCTGACATTAGGTTTTATAGGTAATGGGTAGCAAGCTCATATGAAGAAGAAGGAGAGCCAATGCAATTCTGGGTTGCATCAAAAGTATAGAGTCCAGATTGAATGAAGCCATGGTGATGTTTTATTTTGCTTTAGTCAGTCCTCATTTGGAATACTGTATTTAGTACTGGGCAACACTGTTCAAGAAGGACACTGTCAAGCTAGAACATATCCAGAGGACAACCAAAATGGCAAAAAGTCTAGAATAATAATAATCTTTATTTGTACCCCACCACCATCTCCCCAACGGGGACTCGGGGTGGCTTACATGAGGCCAATCTAGCAACGCAACAACAAAAATAAAATCAATCATAATCAATTGCATAGAACATAAATATCCCAGAGGGTCTCTCACATATCTGAGACCACCAAGATCAGCTCAAGAAAACCTCTTGTTTGTTCCCAGTCCCAGGGAAGCTCGCCTGGACTCCACAAGGCGCAAGGCCTTCTCGGTTCTTAACCCAACCTTGTGGAATTCCTTACCTCCATCTAGACCTGATTTGCGGCCATTCTCTCAAGCTCTTGAAACTTGGCTCTTCGTCAAAGTTTTTAATTTGTGATCTATTGTTGATATGTTGCTGTTTTATTGCTGTGTAAGTCGCTCAGAGCACTCCGGTGGAGAGCAACTTATCAAATAATAAATTGAAATGAAATGAAATAAACTATAAGAATACTACAACCAATATAAAATTACAATAAAATAAAAAGCATTCATGACACAGAATAATGAACAGGCCGCATGTACAGATTAAAATAAGAATAAGGATAAAAATGGGGTGAGATAATAGTGGAGCGAATTATTTGTGTGTGAGAGAGAACTCTTCCGAGATGGGGGTCGAAAAAAGGACCTTCATGTAAAGAGCGGAGGAAGTGTGCACTAAGAGCAAATATTGAGGGTGAATGGTAGTATGAGATTATATGATTAGTCTCCAAAAGCGCAGCCGAAGAGCCAGGTTTTAAGATGTTTTAAAACTTTCTAAAATTGGGGCTCGTCTAATCTCACCAGGCAGTGCATTCCATAGACAGGGACCACTGAGGAAAAGGCTCTCTCCCTTGTTCCCACAAGGTGGGACTGAGATAATAGTAAGTGTGAAAGGAGAAATCAAAGCTTTATGAAGACTGGCTTATGGTGCTGGATGAAAAAGAAAACTGAGAAGTGACATGATGCCATATTGGAGTATTTGAATAAAAAATTACATGGAAGAGGAGGTCACCTTGTTTTTTGCTGCCCCAGAGACTAAAAGAGTGGAGGAATCACCTTGTCTGGAGGTCTTTAAAAAGATTAGATTGCTGTATGATTTTATATTGCTTTAAGTATATAATACTAGCTTTCTTTCTGAGTTCATTATTTCAACATTCTGTTTTGTAACATGTGTCTTCATAGCTTCCTTCCAGTCTTTTGCTTCCTTCTAGTTGCAAGCGTGATTAGTAGGGATGAGAGAGAGGGCCTTCTCAGTGGTGGCCCTTTGGTTGTAGAACTCCTTCCCTAGCAACATCAGATTGGCCCTCTCCCTCCTAGCCTTCAGGGGGAGAGTCAAAACCTGACTCTATGAACAGGCTTAAAAAAGGGGGGGGGATACAGTAATCTTAATGTGGAATTATGTGTAATTGATCACAGAATGGCCTTAGACCTTGAACTCTAGAGGTCGTGTTTTAACTTTGAATGCATTTTAATTATGTTTATTATGCTATAATTTTAACCTAAGCCATTTTAGATTAATTTTGTATGTCTTAAGGCACTGTCTAGGTGTCATGTGTAAGCTGCCTTGAATCTCCCTCTGGGGTAGAGAAAGGCAGGATATAAATAAGGTAAATAAATAAAATAAACCCATATCTTCCTTCATGGATACCAAGATTCTGGTGAAGGCTATTGTATTGCCTATAAATACCAGTTTTTTTGTTGTTTTTTTTAAAGTGGGATTCTGATATTTCCTGACCATTGTAGGCTGCTTTGGGCACATGGAACAAAAAAACTAGGATAAAAATCAATAAATACAACCATGAATACACATAGTATTGTCAACCATCAATATTTACTTACTGTTTCAGAGCATCTGTTTCGATATCAGTCAGTATAGCATTCCTGAGTGCCCCACACTTGTCTTGTCTCTTGAACCACAGTTAGAACAGTTGTCAGTTCAGAAACAAGCAGAATCCTTGCAATGGGTTTGAAAGGAAACATTCCACAAACAACTGCCCACTTCTCTGGAACTCCAGTCTACAGAAGACACAGCAGAAGTGGTTCATCCTCATGAAACAGTATAACACACATTGACTCTAAATGGGCAAAAATATCCAAGATTGCCTACCAAGCAGTATCTTGATTAGAACCAACAAAATATGTGTGAAATTGTATGGAAGCTCTTAAGATCTCCAGATTTCTTCAATGAGCAAGATGGTACAAAAAGCAGGGTGGGAATGGGAAGATGTGGAGGAGGGAAAGAAATGTTCTGGTGATGAACCTTTCATAGTCTGAACTTTGGCTTAGGTTTCAGTACATGCTATGTAGGATTCATATTATGCCTAGGATTCTTTTGTGAATATTGATTGTGGGGTTGGGCAATTATAGCAATATTGGGCAATACTAAACCATTGGGACCTACTGGGATTGCAAAAACAGCCAAAAACCAAAGAAACGAGAGAACATCAGAGAGACCTTCCCTACTTATGGGAGATCTTTCTTTTGGAGGCCTGATTAGCATCAACATTGATGTAATGTCCAGTGCAAAGTAGAAGCACAGCTTTTTTACCAAAGTCTCAGGAGTCTAATTGATTCTGTTCAAACTTTCACTTAGTTTCAAGTTGTTTTAACCTTTCTTAATGGGCTTTGACTTTATTATTTTTGGCATCTCTTTGAAACTTTGAATTCTGCTTTAGCTATGATTATATTATTTCAATTGTTCTCAGCTGTTTTAAATCAGTAAACATAATTTGATTCTATGCTGCCCTGAAATTCCCCCACATGTGTATATGTGCACACAAATTGCATGGTTCTGGAGTCAATGTTATTTTTGGCCAGAAAAAAGTAATCCAGGTAATCTGGAAATGCAGGGACCACATAAATAAACTTGTGCCCTCCATCCAGACCTAGGGCTATCCATTGTCCATGCCAGATGAAATGGCTCATCGTGTCATTTGGTGTTAACGGACGCACACACACTCTGATTAGTACTTGAATTTGTCTGTAAGCACTGGCTTTAAAAATGCAGGTGCATTGGCAAACAGAAAATAAAGGCCAAGGTAACAGTTTCTCTATTCGAAATTATGAAGTCTGATGTTGGGTGGTGCATTAAATAATAATAAAAAAAGAAACACTGACACAAACTGGAGCCAAATTGGAAAGTTATGCCTAGCAGGTGGAAGGAAGGTAATCTTATGATGATAACTCTCATTTTCAGGTGGTTGATTCTTATCTTCTTTGCATTGTAGAATCCAGCATGAAACCTAACAAATCCACTTAAACCTGTGTCTTCCCTGCTACTCCGTTTTAGGGATAATCCTATAAGATTTTCATAACTTCAGTTTCAAGTCACCTTTCCTCCTCTCAACCTCTTCTCCTGTACTGCTACTTTTCTGTAACATCTCACCTGTTGAGGATGTCTGAAAACTAGCAGTTTATCATAATTTTGTATATATTTTGGTTGTGTTGTCATTTTGTTTGCCTTCTTATGAAGCTGAGAGACTGTGGTTCAGTGGGGATTTAAACCCTGCTCTCTTAGGGTGCATCTAGACTGTAGAGGATAATGCAGTTTGAGATCACTTTAATTGCCATGACACAATGCTATAGAATCCTGGGAGATGTAGTTTAAGAAGTCCTTTAGTATCCTTTGCCAAAGTGCGGTGGTGCCTCAACTTCCATAGTTTGATAGTTTTGAGCCATGGCAATTTAAATGGTGCCATTCTACATTAATTCTATGGTTCACCAGCAGACCAATCATTAAACCACTCTCTCTTGTGTATACGTTCGTGTCTATATCCCTTCAGGGAGTCAGCATGGTAAAATGCTGTAAGTATTAGACTATGACTTTGGAGACCAGGGTTTGCTGCTTGTCCATGAATTCCACTCAGTGACCTTGGGCAAGCCACACTTTGTCAGGTGCAGAGGAGGGCAACACCAAGCTTCTTCCGAACCAATCTTGCCAAGACAACTCAATGATAGGTAGACTTTAGGGTCACCACATGTTTGAAGTGACTTGGACACACAAAAAACATCATCATCATCATCAGCCTTCAAGTTGCCTGTTGACTTACTGCACCATGATATTTCCTTATTTTCTGTAAGAATTGTAGCTTTCTTTTAAAGGCTCAACAAACTTTACCCTGCTTTGGCAAAGTTGAGGTCACTAAATCTTGCTGGAAACTCCATAGTATCCAGCAGCTTTGGCTCAATTTGGACAGCGGGTTCATGCTGAATTTGGATCAATGTACTGGCCAGATGGGACACTGGCACCATCCCCTTTTTCCAGGGAGAGGGAATGGATTGTGCCTGTGTCGCCAACACCACTCCTAGTCAGCCACAGAGCCCCATCTGATGACCAGCAGCTTGGATGGAGCTACATGGCCATCTGAGAGCAGTAGTGGCAATACAGAGGGTGAGATGACAGTCCAGCATGGCTTGAATGGACCACCAGGATGCCAAAACCATGTCACAGATGGGGGTATCTGTCCAGACTAGACCTGGATTTAGAGCAAATTCATTCTTATTACAATCTGCTTCATGGCCCTTCCATTACAATGCACTGGAAGCAAAATGATTTTGTATCCCCATTTTAAGAATAACTTGGGGAAAATAAATTGGTAGCATAAACTTTCATAGGTATGAATTTACTTCTTCAGATGTATGGAGTCCATGAAAGCTTTATGCAACAAACTTTTAGCTCTCTGTTTCAAAGGGCATACAAGATCTCTTTGCACACTGATCCAGACTAACATGACAATATTCTTGAAATGTATTGGAAAATAGTGCAACCAAATTGTGATGGTGGAGACTGTCAATTTTCCGTATTGTTTACTTAACTTCTTCCCACTTCTTCCTCCCATTGTTTTTCCAACTTATTCGGGATTCATTTTGTTTTTGCTGACTGTGCTTTCATTCATACTTAAACCTTTTGTTTCCGTCTGCATTTTGAGTTACCGTAATAAAAAATCCCAATAGGACTGGGTGGGTAGGACAGGGTTTAATTAATTAATTAATAGATTTATTTATTTAGACAGGCTTGTTTCCCGTTTAAAACAAATAATTTTTAATATCAACCCAACATTAATGTTGAAGAGATGATATTGTTCATACTCCAGAACCACGTCTCATGAATATTTTAATACTTCTAAGCATGAGCTCCAGTAAGGTCAATTTGAAGATTCCATATTCATTTTTTCCTTTGCAGATCTGATGCTCTTTTACCAGCACAAGGGGTTTGCCTCTCTAAGACAATCCAAAAAGGCAATTGCTTTGCCACTGGAAAGTACCAGGAGTATATACAGTAATTCTTCAGAAGTGGAAAATTGAAAGGGTACTGCCAAGATGGGCGTAGGTTAGAGTGGCGCATGAGATCTTTCACTGAGCTAGTTCTCTGAGATAATAATCTTTAAGAAGCAGGCTTTTTCAAAACTTAACATTTATGAGAGTTTCTCCACAGGGAGGAATTGGCACTCCATCCTTGCTTGTTTCTCCCCCCCCCCCCTTTTGTTGCACATCTCTTTCAATGAAGCTTTTGAGTAGTGTCATCGCTAGGATATCAGAAACGGTCTCGGTGTTCAAAGGTCTTTTTCTATTGTTAACAAAGGCTGAGGAAGTATTGACAACAGAGAAAAATGACCTATGTGACATTTATGGACTTCCCAGAGACCTATACTTGGTCATTGTTGGAAGCATGGTGAACTTTTGGTTTCATCCAGCAAAACTCTTCTATTTCCTGGGAAAATTCTTATATTACACAAATGCTTGCAATCTGTAAACCCACAGATTCATGCAGTGGTGTCATTAGGTTGGTGTCACCTAGTGTGGTAATTCATAGTATCACCCCATAGACTGCCTCTGCCATACCAGATCATATTTCTTTTTCTACTAATGTTACTTGTAAATCATATGATTAAATGTATTGTCGAAGGCTTTTATGGCCAGAATCACTGGGTTGTTGTAGATTTTTCGGGCTATATGGCCATGTTCCGGAAGTATTCTCTCCTGACTTTTTGCCTGCATCTATGGCATGCATCCTCAGAGGGTTTTGGGGGGGGGGGGGGGGACCTCAAAACCTCTGCGGATGCCTGCCGTAGATGCAGGTGAAACCTCAGGAGAGAATGCTTCTAGAACTTGGCCATATAGCCCGAAAAACCTAGAACAACCATATGATTAAATATGACTATATATTCTCATTTATAAAAATAAAAATGTAATGTTGGTTTGTGGGATTAACATAACTCAAAAACCATCTGATGAATTGACACCAAATTTGGATACAATACACCTATCAGGCCAATGAGGGACCATCACTAAAAACAATTGATTTTGTCATTTGGGAGTTATAGTTGCTAGGGTGTATAGTTCACCTACACACAAAGAGCATTCTGAACTCCGCCAATGGAATTGAACCAAACTTGACACACATACTCCCATTACTAATACAAACACTGGAAGGGTTTGGTGGGCAGTGACCTTGAGTGTTGGAGTTGGAGTTCACCTAAATCCAGAGAGCACTGTGAACTCAAGCAATGATGGATCTGGACCAAACTTGACACAAATACTCCATATGCCCAAATATGAACACAGATTGAATTTGGGGGAAATAGATCTTGACATTTGAGAGTTGAAGTTATTGAGATTTATAGTTCACCTACAATAAGACCCCACCAACAATAGAATTGGGCCAAACTTCCCACACAGAACCCCTATGACCAGAAAATACTATGTTTTCTAGAGTTCTTTCGTGACTCTTCTGACACCCCCTCACAAATACCTCCCAGGGGTTCCAACCCTCAGGTTGAAAAATGTTACTTTAAGGCCATCCGGTCCAACTCCCTTCATCAGCTCAAGAAAACATAATGAAAGGCCTCCTGACAATGAGCCATCCAGCATATATATAGATAGATAAATATGATATGATATATATGATTCACACACTCACACACACACACACGAGTATAGGACAGATATAGTATCATAGATTTGAAAAGGGCCCCTAAAGAAGGAGAATTATATGTTGCATGTTCCAGAGTAGGCAAACCAGACAATCTCTACATCAACACTGACAAGGAAACAACAAGAAATACTGTTTACCCACAAGCATAAAGAAACAAGCACAGAGCAGATTTGCTTAATCTACTCTATGCTTGTTTTAACTTGTTTGTGGCATATTTCAAGGTTTGTTTTTTTTAAAAAAACCAACACTTTCTCATTACTTTATTGTCCAGATCACCAGACTGGGCCACAGCAACATGTGGCAGGGGATGTCTAGTATACCATTAAATTAGTGACTATAAAAACCCAAAAAATCCAGCACCAATGAAAACAACAGCACAGCTTGTAGTGTATGTAGTAGGCTTGTTTGATCAAAGAAAAAATGGTTCAAAACCCATTTTGGATGTAGGGAGCACTGGCGATTCGATTCAGAAATGGTTTCCAAAATTTTCCAGAAAAAGTCAGAATTATATGAAATTTCAGAAATTTCAGAATCACTTTGTTAATGGCAAGTGCGATTGCGCAATGCACAAAAAACTGCAAACGGGACAGGCAAAACTTGGGGGATTCCCTTTCCCTCAGTTTTAGACTGCTACTGACAAAACTGGCCGCAGTAGTAAAAAACATTCTCCTCTGTCAGCATACTAACTTTTAACGTGTTTAGAAGATCCCTGGGTCCTTGACAATTTTAAAAGTAATTTCAGTAATCTAATAAGGAATATTACAAGAAGAAGAAATGTGCTGCCTCCAGGATTCTTTTGGAAAATTTAAATCTATTTCTATATTTTGCATATTTGTCTAGACTACACCCCTCTGAATATGAGAAAATTGAATTTATCTCATAACATTAATTTATTACATTTGCTTGTTTCCAAGATAAGCGGTGGCCAGACCACTGTTCAACCCTGCCCCATCCCAAAGAAATTATTAGCAGATTAAAAGAGATTTCTAGTTTCCGAAAGAACAACATGCAACCCCAGACAAAGGAGGGCTTCAAACTGTTATGGTTTGGTTCCCCAAGGAAAATATTAGATTAGGAGATTTCTAGTTTCCAAAAGAACAACGTATAACCCCAGACAGAGAAAGGAGGGCTACAAACTGTTATGGTTTGGTTCCCCAAGGAAAATATTATATTAGGAAATTTCTAGTTTCCAAAAGAACAACGTGTAACCCCAGACAAAGAAAGGAGGGCTGCAAACTGTCATAGTCTGGTTCCCCAAGGAAATTAGTTGTTCCCAACCTTGTTGTTTCCCTTGCTAAGCGGTGGCGTGGCACCTTTCCCACCCAAGCAGCCTTCCCTAGTCCCTTTCCCTTCGCATCCCCAGCTCACAATAAGCCCATGAGGCATGCGTGGTCCTTTTTAAAAGGCAATGGCTGCTGTGCTGAAACCCTGCCCCTCCCCACATGGTTTCCCCTCATTTGCTGGAGGCAAGCATCCCATCATGCAAGCTACTGCTTGTCTCCATATGCTGGGTCATTTCTGATTCACTTCCTGAGTTGGAACAAAGATGGTGACAGTGGCTTCGAAAGGGCAAGGATACTTCCCAGTTCCCAATTCGCTTCAAAATCGCTTCAAAAAGGAATTTATTCCGAATTTAATTCAAATAACGAAGATTCCGAATGAACCTAAACATGTCTAGTACGAAGATAAACATATCTGATGTGAAGTATCATTGTAATCGTGTAATAGTGATAGCTCTGACAGGAGAGCATGCGTATTAGAGAATTGTAGTTTGGTAAGACACCAACAGTTTTTGGTAGAGAAGATTGAAACTACAACTCTCATGATTCCATAGCATTAAGCCACAGCACTTACAGTGGTTTCAGCTATCAGAGTGGATTTACTGCCTCAAAGACATGGAAGCCATTCTATATATTCTTATCCGTCCTCACTCTGAATAATGAACTATCACATCATTCCATTATTTTACTGCATTTGATTAATCTACTCTATGCTTATTTTAACTGGATTGTGGCATTTTTCAAGTTTTTAAAAAAATTCTTCCTGAACATAAGGGGGAAGTGTAATTTATTTTGTATTTTATATATTTCATGAAAGACGATGAAGAATATATTACTGTGAATGAATGAAGAAAACTTGCCACTAGAGGGAGATATCAGCATAGTCATTAGGATGGTAAAACCCATGTATATAATTTTTTTCCTCACATAGACAGGATTGTGAACATGATCTTTACTTTTCTTCTTGTCCCTTGATCATTTTGCACTTGATGACTCACCTTTAAATGTGTGAAGAGAGTGAACTGAAAATCATTTATTTATTGAGATGATATGATGTAAAAGATGGTTCGGTATTTAAGAATTGGTGGATCATTCACATGGCATTATCTACTGGGCAATTTGACCATCAAATGAGCAGCATGCATGTAGGCTCTGTTTCCTCTGAAGAGGAATGAGGAAAGGAAATACACTGTGTGAAGGGTGGCTGGGATCGTACATCACTAATACAAATCTGCACTCACGTAGTTAAACGAATTTGCACCAATTGTGCATCTGCGAAGGGGTCTGCTTATTGAACAGTGGCTAGCTAATTATGAAATATAGTGAATCAAGTCATACACTGAACAATTCCGCATCCATATGTCCATATGTCCACTGGTTACACTTGAGGAAGTGTTACACTTTATTCTCAACTAGGAACTGAATATTACATATTGTAATAGCCATCTATATGGGGATAATGGCGCTCCATGCAGTCATGCCTGGCACATGACCTTGGAGGTGTCTACGGACAACACTGGCTCTCACAGCTTAGAAATGGAGGTGAGCACTTGTAGTAAGAAATTCAATGTGCAGATTTGACAAATGTGAATTTAATATGATGTGTGGGAATGAATGGAAGGATGTGTGACTGGAGTTAATAATTTTGGAAGCACCAGTATAATATTAAGGCCTGCAATGTTTAGCTACCTGCTTGCTGGACTGTAATTAAAAATTGCTAAGGAGAATAGATAAGAACTGTGACAATGGTTCTTTCAAGTTAAGGAAATGTTTGCAATACTCCTTATGCTAAGAAGGAACTCAACACAAGCCTTGTGTTTGTCAACACCAATCAAGAAGAGTCAACTGAGATGGAGCCAGGAAACTGAGATGGAGCCAGGATGGAAGACGTCTATATTAATTTACAACTATGGGACTATATCAGCAGAATATTTATATAAAAGACTCAGTCTAATAATTCTCAAAATGTGTCAGACAGAGATGCTGTTCACCCACTATGCTGTGCTCTATGGGAAGGAGAGAAATAGTGGACTTACCTATGGATAGTGACAGATTTGCACGGGAGCAGTCTGGTCACTTTGGTCCAGGAGTCAGGTTCTGCTCAATGGAAGAAAGGAAGGAGGGTCTTAGATTTTGTAGTGAAAATATAATTCCTTTGTTTGTTTGAGTCAGGTTCTGCTCTATGGAACTTATGATTTAAACAGTCATTCAGATCTGGTCCTATGGAGATAAAATATTGGCATTGTGCTAAGAAAGTTATATAATCCTAATTTTCAAAGTATCTTGTTTTACTATATTACTACTTAACCTTCATCTACTGCAAGGATTTAAGAATGTTCAGTTGAACTCTCCATACACTCAATGAACAGGCAAATGAATAGAAGTAACAGAAGAGCTGAAAGTTGACCACACACTTTTCTGATTCTGACCATACACTTTGGTTAGACATTCAGGGTTAGTGGGAAAGATTGTGTATGCAGCTGTATGTGGATAGTAGTATGGCTGTGGGAAAGATTTTAAGAGGGTCGTAAATCATCAGCATTTCATTAAATCTGTGATATGATTTATGCACCCCAGAGCCACCCCCTGCTTGTATAAGTAAGGATAGAGAAGAGGAACCCTAAGCCCTGTGGGGCTTGCTCCTCCAGCAGGTATATCTTAGTTCCTGTCGGGGTCTTTTTTTTAAAAAAAACAACCAAATAATATAATAATATAATAACAATTTTGTCACTTCATATTAGATGCCACCCAGATCTCTTACAAAAATTTCAAAACACTTTAGAAACAAAATGGGGGTCACACAAATTTCGTAAATACAAAACTAAGCAGATTTTTGGCTTTGTGCACACCTCTAATGGGTAGACTTCTTTTTCTTTAGTGTTGATCAGGGAATAGGGGTCCAGCCAGTATGAAGGGCATGACTAGTGGGCAAATCTGCCCCCAAAGCTGTTTGACAGTGCCAAGAGGGTTGTGTGATCACAGCAAATATTAATATATGGTGACTACATAGAACTTGAGCATAATCACAGCAATAGCATGATTTTCCAATGGAAGAAAAATCAATCTAGTCATCCCACTTGACCATCTTTTGAAGTAGTAGATAAAATCAGTATTTAGTTCTGCAGCATGAGTGGAGAAGATCAACTTAATATCAACTTCATCTGCTATTCATGAAAACTAGGACTTAATATTTTTTTGAATTTAAAATTTTCTCTAACATTATGCTCCTAGCCCATTTGCCTGTAATAGTTCTGGTGGAACCTATTGTTTTAATGTTTATGGGCTACCTGCTTCAGAAATGGTAGAGCTGAAAAAAATGGCATATGCAGCTAAAGAATTAAATATTCATATACCTTGTATAAATATAATCAAGATTAAATGCTATCTTTTCCTTTATTGAAATTTCATATTAATTTTGGTGAAAAAAGCAGGATGTCTCATGAATGTTAAAAATAGATTGTTAAAAATATGAAGCTATGCTGGATCAGACCAAAGACATAACTGGTGCTGCTTTTCCCCACTTCACCTTAGAAACAGTACAAGTAAAATATACAATAAGGTGGGCATTGAAGTGGAATTAACTGTTGGCAATATTAGCATAATTTAAGACTATTCATAAACAAGATAAAATACAATTAAAAGATTAAAACAATAAACCTGCTGTTGTCACTGGAGCCATGGAAAACCCATAGGCAAGATATGAATGCAATAGCTTCATCACTATTATTTTCCTCAACAGCTAGCAGTTAACAACAACAACAACAACACTTTATTTATATCCCACCCTGCTCACCCTAAAGGGGATGCAGGATGAAACACAGTAAACATACACGGCAAACATTCAATGCTGATTTCTGTATAGACAATACAGAGACAGACAGAAATGAGGAGGTCTGTTGTTTTGACTCAATGTCTAGCTTTTTTGGTGCCATGGAAGGTTAGGCTTGAATCCAGGCACAGGGGGTGCTGTTGCTTCATCCTCTATGATGAAGAGCCATCAAGATTTTCTCCTTCCTTTTGGTCACCCAGCATTTTCTGATCTTCTTTCCTTATGGTGTCATAAAACACCTTCCCCTGTTTTTAGGGGCACCTGATTTCTCTAATTACAGCTAAAGCTGTTTTCAAGCTGCGTAGGTCAACAGTAAGCTGGGCTGACAGTTGGCAGCTCGTGCCAACCTGGGGATTCGAACTTGCAACCTTTCGGTTGATTAATCTTTTAATTGCTGGTGATTTACCAGCTGTGCTAAACCTCCGGCCCTCTGGTGGGAGCCATTAAATAATGTTCCCACCAGAGTCCAACCCTGAAACCCCAAGAGTGAAATCTCAGGGCAAGAGGGTTGCTTTAGGTTAAGCATTTGTAAATCTGATCCTGAGTTCCAGACTGCAATTGCATTGGGTAAGAGTAATACTATTACAGAGCTTCATAAATAGCACAAAAAAGCACCTCATTGAATAACATTGCTTAAGGATAAGGAAATACTAATTCAAATGAGCAAACTTGCAAGGCTGCAAATCCTTGGAGCAACTGATGTGAAGCCTTGGAATCTGCTAAGAGGAGGGAGAGATGAGAGAAGAGAAGAGGTTCAAAAGGAAGGGAATAGAATATATTCCCTATTCCATTCAAAAATGTTGAAAACATTTTTTATTTCCCTCCTTAAAAACAGTTTCCAAAGGGAGTTTGCATGGTGAAAAAATAAACAGATAAAGCAATTCAAACAAGGTTTTTTAAAATAAAGCAAATAGTCATGTTTTTCTTTAAAAAAAGAAAAAAAGAAAAAAATGTTTCCAACTTATTCCAACTATCTTAAAATACTGAAATGGCTTTACTTTCCTCTGAAATAATATCATGGAGGAACACAAGCAGAGTTTTCATAGAAATTCCAGAGTCCCTGCAGACAAGGTTCCTGTGGCAGATAGATGCCCAATTTACACTTCAAGCAGATGAAATTTGGAACAGAGCCTCTAGCAGATCTTATTATTTATTTATTTATTTATTTACTGCACTTATATCTTAAACCTTGGTTTTAGTTCCTCATATCTTCAGGACTACTTTATTTCACACGAATCTCCTTTTGTGCTCATGTTTTCCATATATATTCTCTTCCAAGAAAGAAAAGGTAGATAGGATGCTATAAAAAAGCAAACTTTTTCAATTGTAGCACTTTGTTTCTTATACAGGGCATTCCTGTCTGAAAGTTATCAAGTCACAGTGGCAATTATGTACAGTTCAGTATGGGAAACGTTATTAAATCTGCTAGGGTTGTTACATCAAGAGCATCCCAAGCCGTGACATCTCAGAGCCAAAACCTGTGACCTGGGATATTCCCCTGGAATGCTGTGGACATTTTAAAGCTGCAATCACCCTTTCAGATGTTCAGAAACCGGGATTTTGGCTAGACAATCTTGTTAGCTCATTCTCTTTGTTAAAGTCCTGACTTTAGCTTAGCGATTGTCTACATTAGCCAAAAAACCTCATCAGAAATGCAACATTGGCCATTTATGATTCACAGCAATCTGCAGTGCATTTCCCAGGTTTTGAGGTAGAAGAAGAGGTTTTGGTGGTGACCAGGGTAGCTTTTGCACAACTAAAGCTTGTGCTCTAGTTGCTCCTGTACCTTGGAAAGTCAGACTTGGCCACGGTAGTCCACACTCTGGTTGTTACATCCCGTATAGACTACTGCAACGTGCTCCATAATAAATAATAATAATAATAATACACTTTATTTATATTCCACACTTCTCACCCCGAAGGGGACTTAGTGCGGATCACAGAACACATACAGCAGACAATTCCTGTCGTTTTTGACGTACAAGATATACAACATATAGCAGGAAGATCTTCTGGATTGAGCCTTTGTTCTTTCCTTGCTTCCAACCGGGTGCTGTTGTTATATTCGTCACTGGGTGCTGCTGCTCCATTTCGTCACAGGGGGGCGCTGTTGTTCCATCCTCCTTGCTACCTCCTCCTTGTTTGACGAAGAGCCCAGCCAGCCAGCCGAATCCTCTTCCGGAACTCATCTTCAATATTTATTGAAGTTAAAAAGTTCTTTAGGATACCTTCCCCGCTTATGCGGTACCTAATTTTTCTACTTGCAACTAGCTTTCGACTGCTTAGGTCAGCAGGGGCAGGGCTTACAGCTGACTTACCCAAGTCAGCCCAGGATTCGAACTTACCACATTCAAATTTTACAGCTTGCAGCTACAGCTGCTGTTTTAATGGCTCTGCTAAACTCCCGGCCCTATGTGGTGTTGCCTATGAAGACTGTTCAGAAGCTTCAATTAGTCCAATGGGTGGCAGCCAGATTCCTCACTGGAGTGGGGTACAAGGAGCATACAATCCCCCTGTTACGCCAACTCCACTGGCTGCCAGTCTGCTACCGAGCACAATGCAAAGTGCTGACTTTAGCTTATAAAGCCCTTAAAGGTTGCAGCCCAGCTTACCTCTCTGAATGTATCTCCCTCTATCAACCATCTGAGAGATTAAGATCATCTGGGGAGGTCCTGCTTTCAGTTCCACCTCCCTCGCAAGTGTGATTGGTGGGGATGAGAGACAGGGCCTTCTCAGTGGTGGCTCTTCATCTATGGAACTCCCTCCCCAATGATATAGATTGGTGCCCTTTCTCCTGGCCTTCAGAATTTTTTTTAAAAACTTTCCTATGGGACAAAGCCTTTGGGCAGTAAGCAGTACAAGGGATGATCAGGAATTATGTGAAATAGATATATTTGTGTGTGTGTGTATATACAGTGTGTGTGTGTGTGTGTATATATATATATATATATATATATATATATATATATATATATAATATTCATAACATAATTACCTTTCCCTTCTCACTCCCCACACCCCCCTTCCCCTTCCCCATTGACAAGCAAAACCTTTACTATACCACTAGTTGTACCCGGCACGCGTTGCTCTGCCCTTTTTAGGAGATGCGAGAAAGTTCAATCATCCACGGTGTGGCCTCCTCTAAACTGCAGTTGGATGGAGTGTGGGTCATGGGGGGCATGGTGTGCCAAGTTGGGTCTTTATTGGTCTTGGTTCTGGGCCACAGTGGTCAGTGGGGAATGATGGGTTTTGAAGTACAACAAATCCGATTTCCATGGTGGTACTTCAAGTCCCATCATGCATGGTCGGGGCTCTTTGTGCCAAGGTAGGTTACTGTAAATTCAGGCCATACACAATGTCCCATGAGCTGAGGCCTAGTTAGGAACAGCAAGTTAATGAAGCCTTACTGTCAATTCAGGCCATACACAATGTCCAATGAGCTGAGGCCTAGTCGAGAGAATCAAGTTAATGAAGTCTTACTGTCAATTCAGAGCGTAAACAGCTTCCCAGTAAGTGAGGGCTAGTTAGGGAAATCAAGTTAATGATGTCTTACTGTTAATTTAGAGCGTAAACTGCTTCCCAGTAAGTGAGGGCTAGTTAGGGAAATCAAGTTAATGAAGCCTTACTATCAATTTTGGGCGTGGTCTGTGATTTTTGGGGGGTGTAAATTTTCGGTTGGAAGTGATTTGGGTGTTTGTGTTGGGGATTGGCTCAGGCCTTTTCCTTATTCTGTTTTGGCAGTTTATTATGGATCGGAATTTTCATGTTGGCTGGCCAGTGCAGCAGTTATGCAAATCCGCCCTTATTGGCAGCCAATCATGTTGTTCAGAATGTAGAGGCTGGGTGAGTCTTTGGCTGCCCCGGAGGATGCTGGTAAATGTAGTTTTATTTTTACTCGTTGTTTTGGGGGCCTTTTAGGTTTTTGGGGGGAAAGTTTCTTTGCTACAAACGTACCTTGCTTGAGGCCTATTTCTGTTGGCAAGTATTGTGTTTCTGCGTTGTATGGTTTCTTTGTTTGAGGTATACATCACATGACGTGAACCCATTTATATAATAGATTACATGAGCCTTCTTTCCATTCTATCCAATTGTTTCTTCCAGTAACAGTCTGTAACCATTTGTTAAATGGAATCCAAATTTCTGTAATTTTATTCTGTTTGTCTGCCTATGTATTTTTGTATATAATGTCCATAATATCCAGTTATATTTGGTTCCACACATATTCATAATATTTTTCCAGTGTCCATTTCTTTTTATCTTTTTACCCCCAAGCTATTACTATGTGTGCTGCTCTAAACATCATCATCAGCAGCAGCAGCATCATTAATTCTTGGTCTTGGTCCTTAATTCTTCTATCACCATATATCCCTATTAACAAATTTTGCGTATTTATACCAAATTTTATTTTAGTATGTAATTCAACCTGGTTTGGAATTTGATTCCAGAATTTTGTATCTCCTCACATTCCCACTATAGATGTGAATACCATGCTTTCCGACCCCCACAATGCCAACATTTGGGATTTAATCCCTGAATCATATGTGCCAGCTGAATTAGTGTTCTATACTGTTTCATTATTGTTTTCAATTCTAATTCCAATTCTAATTGTTATTTTCTATTTTACTTTGGTATTTGCAACGGCCTGCACTACGATTGTTGGATTGTGTGATTTTAATATTTATATTGAGGTGTTTTTAATCTCATAGTTTAATGTTAAATGATGCTGTATTTTAGGATTTAATTGATAATTGTATGTTATTATCATTATGTTAGATTTCTGTATGTGAGGCATTAAATTTTGCCATAATTACATTGGAAACCTCTTTGAGTCCCCCGCTAGGATGAGAAAAGCGATATACAAGTAAAGTAAATAAATAAATACATACATTTAACTTTGCTCCACTTTAGGCAAAATCCAAGTCTTTGTGGGGGTCTGGACCTTTTTTTGGCCATGCCTGAGCATATCTAAAATCCTGGTGCTCCCCCACCCCATGATATTATTCAAAGAGTGAAGGATTCCTATTCACTTGGAGGAAGTCTAAAAGCCATTAACTTGGCCTAAACTAACTTTCAAAGAACATGGCATCCATGAAAGAGAAAAATAAAAGAATACATTGATTTGTGTTATCTTCATCAAACTTAACTGTCCAACTTCATTGCATGTATGTGGTGAGAATATCTTGTTAGATGACTTTAATTTTCTTATGAATTATAATCTTTTTCATACAAAAATATTGACTTACCTATGAAAGTAATAATTGTGCTTTGGATTTTTTTCACCGATTTCTTGATATATTCATATGTAGAATTTTTAAAATGTATTTTGTATAGCTTGTAATATTTTAAAAAAACACTGAGGATTGAGATGTTTGGAATAGAATTTGCCTCCCTTTTCTGTGCTCATGAACTCTCTTCTGAACTCTACGTTCTCCCCATTCCTCTCTATGAGTGGCTTTACCCTCTCCATTGTCAACAGCTGACCACTGTGTAATTTTGTCATGTTTAAGTCACAATATAGAATTATACACTGTATATACTAGAATCATAAGCAATGCAAAAAAATAACTCATTCTCAAATTGTCCCCCTTAAAAATCAAACTGCTCCTCTGAGGGGCGTGTGCCCCACATTGGGAACCAGGGTACTAGAGTAATCTGCCAGCATAGATTCAGCCTTTGAGTACCTTGGCTAGTTTGTCCTCCTTGTTTTGGTACTGGTCCAGCCAGTAAGTGACAACTCTACCTTCTCACAAGGAAGACCCAACAGGACTGAGAAGAGATAACCATTGTCATTTCTAACGTCAGTCTTCCAGGGAATATTTTTTTCTGAACATGTAAACCTCTCAAGCTGCTCCTTCTTTCTTGTGTCTGTGTGCAAGTTTTAATTTCAAAAAATTTGTAAAATGTAAAACTTTTTAAATAAAAAAAATCAAAACAATTCAAAACAAAGCACTCCATGTTCTAGGACCATGTTCTAGAAGGATTCTCTCCTGATGATTCTCTCCTGACATTTTGCCCACATCTAGTTTTATTCTCTTCTTTTGGCCCCACTATCATTACAGACACATTATTCCAACTGTGCTATAACAATCCCAGTCTAGATAGAATTATGGCCCACCAGAACTATCCCAAGATATTTTGCTGTTTCAAGTAAAGGATGTGGTAGTCCTGCCATTCCACATATTAAACATGAAATGTTGAGGGCACCATCTCATATTTCAATGGAAATGACAGCTGAATTGTTCTGCAGCACTGGTGATAAAGGAGAAAAATGAGAAACATGGGAAGGCATTGTCATTATTGCCCAGGTCATTCCTCTCTGCAGCATTAGGAATTGTGAGGCTCACTCTGTTTCTATGATGTCAAAATACCTGATAGCTATACATGTATGATTTTGGAGTAGAGGAAAAGTTGACTTCTGTGCCTTTATGGCTGATCCAGTCTTGGCTTGCAGCATGAATCACTTCAAGCTGTATTGCCATTATATCAAAATACTCCAGAGATTCAAACAGGCTTTCCTGAGTTTGAAGTTGAGCTTGAAAATGTGCTGAAAAGGTAGTTCTTTGGGGGGAAAGGCATTTCAGCTGAATCAATTATCCCGGAATCAATCCACTGAGAAGCACTGGGCGATAACCTCAGCTGGTCTTATCGTCAATCACACATGTGGTTCAGAATGTTACTGTGGACACATCGATACAGCCATTATTTCACCCCTAAATTTATGTACTTTTTATTATATTTCTGGCCTTCTTGGCATCAAAGGATTAAAAACAAAGGAAAACACAAACCCAGAGAGGTCAAAGGCTCTAGCTCATTGGCTTTGGCAGAGAAATCTCTGGTTGGTTCATTAAATGTTTGCGGCCCATACAACTGTGCGATAAGAAGCTTGCTTTGAAAATTAGTAATGTTCAGCATTGGCTTTGTGTATTCCAGCTGGAACTATTAGAAACATGTCTCTTGCTAATAGCTGAAGGAAAAAAAAGTTCAAGTGATTCAGTAAGATGCAAAAAAGCAAACAAAACAAACAAAAAACAACACCACAAGTTGCTGGGATATTCTCTCCCCCACCCCCTCCCATATTTTCAGTGTAGAAGAAAAGTAATAGCTGTCTTACAAAAACATCTTCAAGTGTGGCTTTGTATTATAAAACTAGAAAAATGCCAACTTTTATGACTTGTGGCACCACTGAGCGTGACGATAAGAATGTGGTGTACAAATATTTTCAAGATAGGGTCCTTTACTCATGAAAATGGTCCTCTGCTTGCAACTGAAATCATGTGTATGACAAGTGTCATTGCCTACTTTGTGTTCAGCAGTCCAATTTTTTCAGACTAAATGGCTAGATATGGTGGCTGCTGCGTTGGCAGTTGGTTGGCAGCTATTGATCTACTGCTGACCCAGAGCACTTTTAACTTACAAAGGCAGCTAGTGCCTTCCATGCCAGTGAGTATAGTGAATCTACCCTGAGTTTTAGCCTAAATACCAAAGGAGCTATCCAAGATACTGAATGCACTTGGGAAACAGATTTCAGAGCCTCGGATGTCTCCTTTAAAGCTGGAATTAAGATATGAGGAAGTTCATTGGCCCATGGACATGGAGGAAACCAACTGCTAGGTATGTAATTTCTAGAACAACCCCACATAAGTCTTGACAGCATGGTGTAATAATGCAATGGCAACAAAGGGTGCATCTACAGCAGTGTTTCTCAAATTAATTCCCCTATAAATAGCTTGCATGCTTCATACCACTTAACACAGTGGTTCTCAGCATGTGGGTTCCCAGATGTTTTGACCTTCAACTCCCAGAAATCCTAACAGCTGGTAAACTGGCTGGGATTTCTGGGGACCCTCAGGTTGAGAACCACTCATCTACAGTGTATAATTAATGGAACTTGATATTACTTTAACTACCATGGCCCAATTCTATGGTATCATAGGAGTTGTGGTTTCACAAGGTCTTTTGTGTTCTCTATTAATAATTCTCTATTAAAGAGTGATGCTTCTTCACCAAACAATAACTCCCATGATTCTGTAACATTAAGCCACGACAGTTAAGGTGTCATCAAACTGAATTCTACAGTGTAGATGCACCCATCTGTGTAAATAAAAAATGATATTCATTTCTAGGATTAATAGAACTCAAAAACCACTGGATGAATTGGCACAAGATTTGGACACAATGCACCTACCAGGCCAATGAGTGAGCATCACTCATAAAAACACTGAAAAACACATCAGAAAGGATTTAAAAGGCCAAAAAGCCAAAAGAATGCTACAGCACATGCACAAAAACAACTCCCTCTAGCAAACAAAACATAGAAAAGCATATCCACACTCTCTTCCAGACTACAGCTCCCAGTATCCCCTAGACCAGACCTTTTAGGAGAGGAAGATGATCCAAACACACTGCTTCCAAGATGCTAGCTTTCTTCTCCTTGGATTTCTTTGAGAGCATCCAAATCCCTGCATATTTCAAATTTCCTATTCCTGGACTGCAACTCCCACCAATCTTCCAGATAGATAGATACAGTAGATACTAGATAGATAGATAGATGGTTGGGTGGATGGTTGGGTGGATGGAGGGGTGGGTGGGTGGGTGGATGGATTGATTGGATAGATTGGATAGAAATAGATAGGTAGGTAGATTGAACAGGAGGACTGCTGGGAGTGTAGTCCAAGAATAGGTAGAGAAGGAAGAAAGGGGAGAAAGAGGATGGGAAAAAGAAGAGAAGGAAGGAAGGAGAGAATGAAAGAAAAAAGGAAGGAAAGAGGAAGGGAAGGAAGGAGAGAAAGAAAGGAGGAAAGAAAGAGGGAGAGAAGGTTGGCCACAGCAACGCATAGCAAATACATCTAGTAGAATAAAGATGACAAAGACCACAAGGGCCAGACTGTCCAATGCCCTACCATCCAGGAATAAAAAAAACAAAGCATTCCTGACAGATAACCATCCAACCTTTCTTTTAAGTCCCCCAGAGTAGGCAACTCCAGCACACCGTGAGGCAAAGTATTCCATTGTGTCAGTTTCTCCCAATAGGAAATTCTTCCTAATGTTTAGGTGGAACCTCCTTTCTTGAAGTTTGAATCCATTACTCTGTGTTTTAGTCTCTGGAGAACATCCTTTCAAACATTTAAACATGTCACATTTTAACCTTCTCTCCTCCAGGCTAAACATATTTCCTTTAAGCCGCAGTTTAAATGTATTTCATTTAATTTATATTCTTTCCTCTAATGAGCTGAAAACTGGACAAGTGGTTCTTTCCGCCTACGCAACAATTTTGAAGCTGAGAGAGAGAATGGCTGGCCCAGAGTCACCTAGTAAGGTTTAAGGCTCAGCAAGTGGAACCAAAGGTTGGATCTTCCAGGTCTCCTTCCAATAGTTTAACAGCTATGCCGGATTGGCTCATGCATTCTTCCTAAAAGAATCCCTTGCAGATCCATGATTCTATGCTTATGTTTTCTAGTGAGGACTGTTAATTGTCAAGCCAAGCACAACTCAAATATAGCATGGTTTCCCTTGTGCCGAATAAATATAAGTTTCTGTATGCAGTCAAGATTTACTCCATCAAATGGATCTCAGTGGGAGCAATTTAGAAATGATGCTGACCCTGTTTGTAGAGCCTGTTCCTTATAAGAAATCAGTTCTAGGTTCTGCTTCTTGGCCATTGTATAGTCTGAGAGAACCTTCAGAATTGGCTTTTATAGAGATGGACACCTAAAATCTCTTCTTAAACGTGGTGCCCTTTAATGCTGATCATGAACTTCCATAAAGTAGGGATTTTCCTTCAGTCTCCAAATTTTTATTTTTGCAGAGATTGAAACTTTGGAAAATGTTTGCTCCTATAGCCTTTATATGGTGATTTGCTTTCCTTCTTTTATTTTGAAATGTTTGGCTGAACTTTTAAGTGACTGCAAGGCTAAAAATTTGGGGATTGATGGAAAATTTTACTTGGGAGGGCAGAATGGTTATAGGGTGGGGTGAGGTTAATTCCTTCATTTTACCCTCTGCATAGTAACAACCCTGAGTGGCCCTTAGCATTATATAGCTGCTCTCACAAACACTGTGAGCTCACACATAGCAGTGTGTGAAAAGGAGAGTTTTTAAAAGGCTTGGAGTTTCATTGCCTATATAGGCAATGAGACATAGATGTGAAGAAGCTGCTGCAGTGACCTGCAACATCTGGACCATGTTTGTTTTCCTGCCTGAGGGTGTAGAAAGCTATATCCATAGCAAGAGCAAGTCAGTTGCCTGCTGGAAGAGAAGATAAAACAGCATGAGGCCCATGTATACACTTTGATTCATCAGTGAAGATGAATAATTCTTTTGGTTAAAGCAGAGTGGACTCTTCTGGATGAACAATGGGAGATGGCAGGGATAAGGAAAATTACCAAACTCAGAAATGAAATTCTTGGAAGAATGTGACATACAGAAGTAAGACTATTAGGAACACTGTTGTGCCTTGGGAATCAATTCCAGGCACAATCTGAAAAGTGATTCCGGACCACATGGTCTGTTACAAATCTTGGAGAACATAGACATAGGCATAAATGGAAGAAAGGGAAGAAAGAATACCTGCATTTCCCACAGGATGAGGAGACATGTACGATTAGCAGGTGTCTCCCTAATGGAGAGGATAGAGGTACCAGTTTATGGTCTAGCATAAGGTCTTGTTATCTCCTTGGTGCAAGAATTCAAGATGTGATATAAAGGCTTCTAAGACTCTCAAGATCACTGACCACAAACCTGTTCTTCTGAAACATGTGGGAATACATGGTATGGTCAGATCCAAATGTTAACATATAGGTTCTTTATTTCATCATTCCTTCCCACAGAAGGTTATAGAATCAAGACTCACCCAGCACAACTCACCTGCAATACAGAAGGCACAATCAAAACATCTCCAACAGATGGTCATCTAGTTTCTGTTTAAAAATCTACAGAGAAGAAGACTTCATACTTAGAGCCAATGTGTTTCACTGTTAAACAGCTCTTACTGTCAGGAAATTCTTCCTAATGTTTAGGAGGAATGTCTTTTCCTGGAATGTCCTGTGCTGTGGTTTTTAACATTGAATATGTTTTAATGGCTATCAAGATTGTCCCCAAGCGCAGACTCCAAGGAAGAAAGACAAGGCGCAAAATGAACACCCAAGCCCTACAGGAGCCCTTCAAATGAGCCCTTCTCCAAACAACACTCAAGGGCCATCTACCCATAAAACACCCCAAAAATGTTGAGGAACATTGGAACGAACGAAAATGACAACAAGATCAAACAGCTAATTGACAAGAAAATGAAAGCCTTCCAAACATGGCAGAGATATGTCAACTGTGCTGCGAAGAAAAAGATCTACGCCAGTGCAAAAGCCGAGGTCCAAAGGACAAGAGAACTGTCAAAATGTGGGTGAGAGGATTTAATTCAGCCACCTTCCTCTCAGTCAGAGACCTAGCATCTGCTTAGGCTCATGTTGACGAAATCCACACAAGCAGCTTACAGCCATATCAGGATTTCTAATCTTTATTGGAGCAATTAAAGTTATTACAGCTATATACAAAACACAGACAAAGAGAGCTCAAACACACCTCTGGCAAGAACTTAATGGAGCCAAGAGAACACTCTTATCATGGCCGCCCTGAATCCCCTTTGTGGGGAGAAGGGCGGGGTAGACATTAAATAAATAAATACATACATAAATAAGCAAAGTTTCTCCCTGCCTATATTCCAAAGTAATGACATCTTCCGGCTACATCAGAGGAAGCTAGCAAAGCTTCAACGTATCTCTCTTGGACTGAAACTTCTCTCTCTGGATTTAAATATTGCTATACTGGAAAGCTTCACACACAAGCTAGCTTTAAACTAATTGAAATTTCACATCACAAACACATAGCTCTAACAAGAACTCAAGAACATCTGGTACACAAAGAAGGCCTAGCAGATACCCATGATGCTCAGGGATTTTTCAAAGCCACAAAGGTCATCTATGGACCAAGAAACCATGGCATACAGCTCTACGCTCATCAGATGGAACCAAACTTCTGAAGGACAAAACATCAATTGCACTACATTGGAAAGAACACTACCAAAGCCTCCTGAATCACAGCTCCAATGTGGCCGAAGAGGTTCTCTCACAAATCCCACAACAACAAACCAGGGATGAGCTTGCAGCACTGCCTAGTTTGGAAGAAGTCAGCAATGCCATCAGCCAACAAAAAAATAACAAAGCCAGCAGACCTGATGGGATCCCTGCTGAAATCTTTAAGGAGGGAGAACCTAAGCTGACACAACAACTCCACCAGCTCATTGAAAAAATGTGAGTGACCAAGAAAATCCCAGCAGATTTCAAGGATGCCATCATCATCACCCTCTTCAAAAAGGGAGAAAGAACAGACTGCGAAAACTATGGAGGTATCTCCCTTCTAACCTCCGTTGGGAAAATCCTCGCAAGAATTCTTGCAAACCACCTTCTACCTCTCTCAGAAGACACCCTCCCAGAATCCCAGAATGGCTTCCGCCCCTCCAGAGGAACAGTGGACATGATTTCCACTGCACGACAGCTCCAAGAAAAATGCAGGGAACATAATCAACCACTGTACATGGCATCCATTGACCTTGGAAAGGCATTTGACACAGTGAATCGCAGTGCTCTCTGGACCATCCTCCAGAAAATCAGGTGCCCTAACAAATTTATGAACATCCTGCGACTTCTCCATGATGGCAACAGTCTTGGATAGCAATGGCTCCCAAAGTGACCCATTTAAGGTGGAATCAGGTGTCAAACAGGGATGTGTTATTGCCCCAACCTTATTTTCCATCTTCATCGCTATACATTATCTTGTTGATAGGAAGCTGTCCATCGAAGTGGAAATCATATATTGGACAGATGGCAAGCTATTTCACCTCAGCAGACTGAAAGCCAAAACCAAGGTTACAACAACATCTGCTATAGAACTCCAGTATGCCGATGTGCACATTCAAGCCACTCTAAACACCTTTGCAGAAGCATACGAGAAGCTTGGCCTGTCATTGAAAATCAAGAAAATCAAAGTGCTCTTGCATCAGTCACCAGCCCATCTCTCTCCAATGCCAGAAATACAGCCTAATGGTGTAACATTAGTAAATGTTGATAATTTCTGCTACCTTAGCAGCCACCTTTCTACAAAAGTCAACATTAACACCGAAATAAAACACCACCTGAGCTCTGCAAGTGCAGCATTTTTCCGAATGAAGCAGAGAGTGTTTGAGGACCAGGACATCCATAGGGACACCAAGGTGCTTATTGTCCTCCCAACCTTGCTATTTGCCTGCGAGATATGGACTGTCCACAGACATCACATGCAACTCCTGGAACGATTCCATCAGTGCTGCCTCCAAAAAATCCTGCAAATCTCTTGGGAAGACAAGCAGAAAAATGTCAGCATGCTGGAAGAAACAAAGATCACCAGCACTGAAGTGACGGTCCTCTGCCATCAACTCCGCTGGACTGGCCATGTTGTCTGGATGCCTGACCACCATCTCCCAAAGCAGTTGCTCTACTCAAATGGAAAACAGAATGTTGGTGGGCAGGAAAAGATATTTAAAGATAGGCTGAAAGCCAACCTTAAAAACTCTGGCATAGACACTGAGAACTGGGAAGCCCTGGTCCTTGAGTGCTCCAGCTGGAGGTCAGCTGTGACTAGCAGTGCTGTAGAATTGAAGAGGCATGAATGGAGGGTGAAAGAGAGAAACGTGCCAAGAGGAAGGTGACTCAAGCCAACCCCGACCGGGATCGCCTTCCACCTGGATACCAGTGTCCTCACTGCGGGAGAAGATGCAGATCAAGAATAGTTCTCCATAGTCACCTACGTACCCATTGCCAGTACACCAATCATGAAGGACAATCCTACTCAGATAACGAGGGATCGCCTAAGTAAGTAAGTAACTTGAATATGTTTTAATGGTTTTTAACTGAGAATTTTAAAATACTGTTTATATTTAATTCTGTTTTAATGTTTGTATATTTGTATATTTTAAACTGTATGCTAATGCTTTTATTTTAAGCAACTTTAAGTCTCCTTCGGAGAGTGGTGCATAAGTAATAATAATAATGACAATGTCCCAGGAAAACTGAGAAGAGTACTGAAAGTGAATAAGTGGTTGCACAGATGGTGTTGTTGGGGAAGTTTTGGCTCTTGGTCCAAGAGCTGTACTTCATTAATGAAGGATTTCTAGCAATAGGGGTTTATTGTACCTAACAGCATTAGGTAAGAATGTGTTTGCTAGGAATGATAAAAAACGTGAATAAGGAGACTTTAAACGGAATCCTACAGTGGAGTAATATAGTATTTTGGAAGACAATGGATAACAATTTCTAGCAACAATAGCACCCATGTTATAGGAGAAAACGGGCCATTCTCAATGAATCCACCCATGGCTAGGATAAAATAAGGAAGGAGCTCGACAGAGTGACCCATGGTTTCAAATGAGTCTACATTAACCAAAAGGAGCTTAACAATAAATAAGATGAACCTGAATTCTTAACATTTAACAGGAAAAGAAATATGAGGCTTTATTGCAATCTAGTATGTAATAAATGAGTGCAGAGATTGGGATAGAATATTCAAAATGTATAGAGCAAACAGGAAGGAAGTAGCATTACATATAAAAGTTGTGTACACTGTCAGAAGATCCATAACTTGGAGCATATAAAAGAGGTTGAAAGGATTTAGTGGAAAAAGTAGGTGAGGAAAAAAATAAATAGATATCAGAGTGGAAGTCTGCTTTTGACATCGAAAGAGTGATGCCTTAGAATAGATTATCAAACATTCACAAATGAGATATGTAGCAAGAAACTTCAATTGCCCTAATATCTTTTTGGAAGTCAAACACTGACATAAATATAAGGTTCAATAAATTATTCACTTGCTGATAATTTCATTTTTCAGAAGACAGAAAATGCTGCAGAGGGATTGACTATTTTAAATCCCTTTTCACCAACCAGGAAGAACAATTCAACGCATTAGAAGTAATGAAAACCTTAAGTGGCACTGACCACATGCTCCTGGGTTACATGGGATGGAGAAAGCCATGCATAGCTAGATGCTAGGGTTGGGTTTTCGGATGAAGAAATTAAATTAGTTCATATTAGATCTGTTCAAAAGGCTAATTATGAGCTTTACCGCACCTCTCCGGCGAACCCGGAAGTAGGCTTTGTTTTTCGATCCTGGAGGCCGGCAATTTGCATAATTATTGTAATTAATTCTTAATTATTGTACTCACACACCTTCTCCCTGTCTTCTCCCCCTCGGTTCCTTCCCACCTTCATCCATCTTATTGCCCTGTTTGTTTTTCTCGCATTTCTATGGGGAACCGGAAGTGACGCTGCCGCTACCCATTCTGGGAAGTGTAGTCCTCCACGATGATTTCCATGGGTTGGCCTTTATCAATATTACTTTGGGGTACTTCATAGAGCTGAAATCTGAACTACCATCTGTTATATTAGCCCCTCTATATTTTGTTGGGTAATATACATTACTTTGGGACGATATCTGGCTTTGTTCATTGGGTTTTGCCACAAGATTACATCATTTCCGCTCCCCCGCAAGGGACTCTGGGAACTGTTGTCCCGGGAGAACTCTCCACAATGCCTTTAATTTGCAACCATGGCCCTCGCCCTCAGCCAGAGAGAGGAAAGGCAGGAGGGAGATCACCCAGAGTGCCTTCCTAAATGCTTCTCCTCCCTCCCCCCTCTCCCCCTCCCTCTCTGCTTTCTCTCTCTCTCTTCCTTGTGTTCTCTCTTTCCTTCTTTCTCTTTTGTCCTCGCTTTTATTCTCTTTCACTCCCTCCCTCTCAAACACACACACACTTCTCCCCCTTTCTCTCCCTGCACTCTCTCTCAAATGCTTCTCCTCTTCCGCCTCGCTCTCTTTCCTCGTCGCTTCTTCCCTCCCTTCTCTTCCCTGTTGCTCTGTCTTCCTCCACCGCACGGACCAATTTCAGCCCTCCAGGTGTTTTGGACTTCAACTCACACAATTCCTAACAGCAGGTAGGCCAGTGTTTCTCAACCTGGGCATCAGGACCCCTGGGGGGGGGGGGGGTCGCGAGGGGAGTTGCGTGGGATTGCCAAAGACCATTAGAAAACACAGGATTTTCTGTTGGCCATGGCGGTTCTGTGTGGGAAACTTGGCCCAATTCTGTCATTGGTGGAGTTCAGAATGTTCTTTGATTGAGAGGACTTCCGGTGAGCGGCATGGAGGAAGGCCCGGTTTGCTGAGCACTCTCGGGGAAGCCACCCGTTCTCATAGGTTAGGTGGACTTAATTGTCCCCCCTCTTATCCTGGATCAAATGGATGAGAGGTGCGAATCCGGCAGGTCACTTTTGTGCCCATAAAGCCTTCATCCCTCAAGGAGGGGGGCTGGGGTGAGAAGGTGGACCGTGGTGTGCGGACAAAGAGACGGGAAGTGGGGAAAACCTCACAGAAACTTCCCCACGCTCATTTACATCTCAAGAGAATGACAAGAAAGGAGTGCAAAGACAAGTAAGTCTCTCCAATTTCAAAGAAGAGTTCAAAATTCCATGCTAGAGAGGAATCCCTAAGAGAAAAGGTTGGCGGGAAGAAGCGGAAACCCAAACAAAAGAAAAGAGGAAAGGAGGAAACTGCTGTCCTTTGCCAATATGTAAATATAATTAGTGAAAGATTACAGAAGGAAAAAGAACCATAACCGAAGTAAACTAAGATAAAGCCGAAGGGGCTGGAGGAGAGATTCAACAGATTCAACAGAAGACAACCGGCTGTGGTCGGGGAGCTGAATTGGGGCAATAAAAGAAGCATTTAAGGAGTGAACTCTTGAACTGGAAAGATCAAAGGCTTTTAGACTCAAGAGGGCAACTTAACTAAATTCAACCAAAAAGAAATAACAGCAAGAAAGATGGCACCGACCTCGAGCATGTTTTGTTATGACTATGACCCTCCTTCTTCATAAACAATCTGAAAAGGACTGAGCTCCGATACCTCTTCCGGTGGACAAACACGAGGGCGGAAGGGAAAGAAAAAAAGGAGACATACACCATAGAGACAGAGCCCGGAGGAGAGAAAGGGTTTTTTAGAAGAGGAGGAGGAAGGATATTAAAGTCGGAGGACAGGAAGCCGGAAGCCGGAAGCCGGAACTGAGGGAGCTACAAATCACAGAGAAACAACATAGAGAAATACTGAGAAAGAGAGTGCCTAAAGATAAAGGTTACACAGAACTACACAGAGCACAGACATCAAATTGGACGAGAGGCAGACGGAAACTCCAGTGGTAAGCAGACAGCAGTGGGAGACGAAGCAGGTCACGGCGGGACACAGACGGTGACGAAGACGAGGATGAGAAGTAGACGAAAGCTGGGATCAGAGAAGGGATATTAGAGAACTTTGAAGTCTGGAACATTGCGAAGTTGGGGGGAAGAAAAGAATACACAGTAAGATTGGCTTTGGGGAAGAGTGAAGTTAAAGAAAGAGATAGAACTGAGCATTGGGAAAGAACCAAGACACGGATTGTGAATCAACTGGGTTATGAGAGCTGAAAATTAAATGGAAGATCAGGGAGGGGAATTAATGGTATATTGGGACTGATTGTATTTGATCTCATCTTGGACTTAATTGTGGAGCTAACTAATTAATTGATTGATTAACTAATTAATTGTCTCAAAGTGTTGGAATCGATTGGTTTGATTATAGAATAATAGAATTGATTAATAATCTCTGGGGCAAGGAAGGATTGATAAATATAAAAATATTGAAAATATTGAAAAGAAAGCTGTATAAAGAAATATGACAATTCCAAAAGGGAAAGATGGGAAAGACATGAAAGGTTCCCCCAGAAGAGGTTCACACTCAGGTCAGGGGTTAGAGGAAGAAGGACTGAAAGATATACTCAGAGAAATTCAGAAAGATATCCAAAAATTAATAGCAAAACAAGATGTATTATTAAATATGGCAGATAGACATGAATCCCAGCAGAAAGCTACATTAGAAGAAAGGTTAATAATGAAGAAAGAATTAAAAGAGGAAAGGAGTACCATGAAAAAAGAGATTTCAAATATATCCCAAGATATCAAGCAGTCAAAAACAGATCAGAAAATGTTGGAGAAAACTCAGAAGAAGACCCAGGAAGAAGGGAGAAACTTAGGAAAAAAGAATATAACTATGGACACAATAGAGGACAGACCTGAATACATTGAGATGGAGCATCCGCATAGACTTAGAAACAAAAGGGGGATATGAGGGAGAAGATAATAAAGGAACAGTAAGTGTACTGATTCCAAACGTTAAGGAAAGGCCGAAGAAAGAGGTAGGTAGGGAAGTAGATAAAGTCTTCAAAACCCAGATGAATTACGCAAAAAAGAATAAGAACATAAGAACATAAGAAGAGCCATGCTGAATCGGACCTCAGCCCATCTAGTTCAGCATTCTGTATCACACAGTGGCCCACCAGTTGTACACAGGGGATCTCGAGCAGAAGGGAGGGCAAAACCCTGACCTGCTCCCGACCCCCCCCACAACCAGTACCCCAGGGAAATCCTGCCTACCTCAACCAACTCCGAGGTGGCACTTGAATGTCCTTTTCAGTAACTACAATACACTTGGTATCCATGAATCTGTCTAATCCTGCCTTGAAGTTGTTCAGGCTGACAGCTGTCACAACCTCTTCTGGAAGTGAGTTCCATAACCCAATGACCCTCTGGGTGAAGAAATATTTCCCTTTATTCGTCCTAATTTTCCTACCTTGGAGCTTCAGGGAGTGCCCTCTAGTCCTAGTGTTTTGTGACAAAGAAAATAATTTTTCTTTATTCACCTTTTCTATCCCATGCATGATTTTATACACTTCGATCAAGTCACCTCTTAAACGCCGTCTTTCAAGGCTGAAAAGATCAAGGCGTTGCAACCTGGTTTCATAAGGGAGCCGCTCCATCCCTTGGATCATTCTTGTTGCCCTTTTCTGTACCTTTTTCCAGTTCCGTTATATCCTTCTTAAGGTGTGGAGACCAGAATTGTACACAGTACTCCAAGTGTGGCCTTACCATCGATTTGTAGAGAGGTAATACAACATTTGCTGACCTATTTTCGATTCCCTTCCTGATCATGCCAAGCATAGAATTTCTCTGCTGCAGCGCACTGGGTTGACATCTTCATTGAGCTATCCACCAAAACCCCAAGATCCCTTTCCCGGTTTGTCTCGGAAAGCTTTTGACCCCATCAATTTGTAGGTGTAGTTGGGGTTCTTTGCCCCAATGTGCATGACTTTACACTTGTTTAGGTTAAAATGCATTTGCCACTTCGTTGCCCATTCACTCAATTTCGAGAGATCGTTCTGGAGCTCTTTACAATCAGTTTCATTTTTAACTACCCTGAACAATTTAGTGTCGTCTGCAAACTTTGCTACCTCAGAATTCACTCCTACATCCAGATCATTAATGAATAAATTAAAAAGTAACGGACCCAAAACTGAACCTTGGGGTACGCCACTTCTCACCTCTTTCCACCCAGAGAAATGTCCGTTTATTACCACCCTTTGTTTCCTACAGTTTAGCCAGGTTCCAATCCAGGACAAGACCTGTCCTCTGATTCCATGGCTGAAGAGCTTATTTAGGAGCCTTTGGTGAGGGACTTTGTCAAAAGCCTTTTGAAAGTCAAGGTAAACAATATCAATTGGGTCCCCTTTATCTATGTGTTTATTTACACCCTCAAAGAATTCTAACAAGTTAGTAAGACATGATTTGCCTTTATAGGTCTCTCGAGACGTTACAATGAATTTTATACAGAAAAAAGTGCGTGCGGTGGTCTGGAGAAGATCTAATACTAACCCTTTAAGCCTCAAGAAAGTTAAAAGAAGAAAGAAGCACTTCTCCCTCACAAAGAAATTAAAACATCCGAATACTAGGTCTAGCTGGACAAGGAATGAAGGTACCATGGTAATACACAAGGATGAAACGACCTGGCCCACTTCTAAAGGAAAAACAAAAGACTGCTGTAGAAGATTAGTGAAGGATAGAAAGATAAGAATCCCACCCAGTACAACAGCGAAAGAGGGAAAACTAAAAGAAAACGTCTAAACCCCCTGAATCCCGAGAAGCACCGCGTCAAGAGTTGCTCCTGCTGATCCACTAGAGAAGGAAGAAGAAGAAGAAAATGAAGATAGTATCATCGACCCTGGTTGAGTAGATCTAATAAATAAAGAATGAGATGTCTAGGATGGTGTAGTAATTGAAGAGAATGAAAGTAAAGCTATTAATAATGAAATTTTAGAAACTTTTTGTGTGTGTGTGTCCCTTACAACTGCGGCTAGGATACTATTTGATTTTTGGAATAAAAACCCCTACCCACAAAAGAATAGGGGTTAGAGGAAATTTTGGAGATTAAAGAGATGGATGAATAAATATATTGATTATGGTAAAATAATGGCAAAGGTAATGAAATGACAGATTAGAATATGATTAATGAATTTGTGGAGAATGTAAAATAATGAAGAAATCTCTGTCAGGTATATATTTGGAAAGAAGAAGAGCATCAGGGAAGCCTCAAATGAATAGCAAAGTTTAAAGAATGTTTGTACATAGTATGGAACTAGAATGGAAGTCAACTTATCCCACCCCCTCTTTTTCCCTTTCCCTCTTTCCTAATGTGACTGTATGTTTGCTATATGTGATGTAATGTCTATAAAATGGAAACTTTCAATAAAAACTAATTACAAAAAAGAATGCTCTTTGATTGAAGTTGAACTGTTAATCCCAGCAACTACAACTCCCAAATGTCAAGGTCTATTTTCCCTAAACTCCATCTGTGTTGTTCACATTTGGGCATATTGTGTATTCATGCAAAGTTTGGTCCTCTCCTGATCCAACATTGTTTGAGTCCAGACTGCTCTCTGGATGTAGGTGAACTCCAACTCCAACACTCAAGGTCAATGCCCACCAAACCCTCCCAGTATTGCCACAAATACACATATTAAAATGTATTTCCATAAAAGTTACATATTAAAATGTATTTCTATTATTATTATTATTTGAAACACAACAAGATGCATTTCTATATGCTATAAATCTTTAGCTCCAGTGAATTGCACTCCAAGGTGAAGGGAAATGTTGCCCCTTGATTTCCCTGTGCTTAAAACAGTGTCAGTCCTGTTTCCCTGCTTTGGACAATTTAGAACTAATTACAAAATTTTGTAAATAATAACATATCAATTAAGAATTTTTTAGAATTTTTTTTGTAATTCATTACGTTAAGCATCAAAAAAATCCCCCCCCATTTGTTTTTAGAACCACAATTCTTTGGTTCTAAACCAACCCTACTAGATGCATACTTTAACAAAGCAATTTTCAATAAGCTTAAAGAAATACGTGGTATTCTAGTTAGAAAGGTTCAAAGAGATATGTAGAAGCTTCTTGCAGTTGGGATACTGAAGGCATCATCACGAAATATTCCAAAGGAAAAGTGAGAAGCGTTTAAAGAAATCAGGATGAATGCATAAGCAAATTTAGATGAACCAAGATTCTAAAGTTGCATACATAAGAAACGGCAAAACCACCAAGGAGTACAAACAAGTAGTTGGTACTTGTAGGAAATAGGTTAAGAATGCTAAAGACCTGGAAGAACTTGCAAGAAAATTAAAAATAATGAGAAGATTTTCCCCTCAGACATATTCAGAGCAACAGGAAGAACAAGGAAGTGTAGGTCCATTGCATGGAGAGGATGATGAAATGCTAATGGGAGATAATAGCTCAGTTCCTGTTCTACCTCTGTCTTCTCCCAAAAGGAAAACTTTGCTGAACATGGTCAAAATAGAATAAATGATGTAGCGAGTGGGCTGCAGCTCAAAATAAGTAGAGACATGGTACAGAACACCCAAAATATACCTATCTGTATTTTAAATAAATTCATGACTTCAGGGCCGAGTGAACTCTCTCCAACAGAAATAAAAGAATATAAACTCAGATTCTCTCTCTAAAATCCTTGTGAAGTTTTAGAAACAAATGGGAACCAAGCAGAGGTGCACCAGTGGGAAAATGTTGTCTTTGTCTTTAAAAAAAAAGGTGAAAAGGAGAACCATGGGCACTGCAGTTATCAGTCAATGGGCAGACTCAGAAGTGGAGTGGGCTGATCAAAAGACAACCTGGCAAAGTGGTATTACCTAAAATAATCCTCCACCTTGTGTGACTGTGGAACAAAACAAACAACTCTACATCTGTATGCTTGTCCACAATGTCCTGCCTCATGTACAGAGGAAGAATTATTTAAAGTTATAAACAATGTGGTCGCTATTGCCTGTTTTTGGTCAAAAAATATGCAGCCACTTGTGCTCCTATTTTTTATCAGTTTTATACTTATTCATGCAATGCTTTTGATATGAAATAAAGAAATAAAATCAACCAACTGAACATTGATGTGGATTGAAGAGTTCCTGCACTGGCAAAAGAGCCCTGCCACGTGCACAATGGGGGACCTTCTCATAGCAACATCAGAGGCACTCCAAGTGGCTAGCTACTGGTCAAAGAACATTTAGTATAATGCCAAGTTTTTTTTAAAAAATGTTGTGTTTTTAAAATACATTACAACTCAATTTGTTTCTGATGCGATAAATACTGGCAAAACATTTTATTATGTTATTCTATGTCATTGTGGTTGGTTTCCTATCTTTTATTGAAGGGACACATACCCTTCATTAAATGGTTGAGCCATATGAATTTTTAGGAAATCCTTTCTCATATCAGCATAGTTGACACTGTTAGAAACAAAGAGAAGCACATCTCATTGCAGGAGGGTATATTTAGCTTAATCATATTCCCTGATGTTCACACTGCAATAATTAATATTCTGCATGTAGGCTGTATGTACCCTGTAGAATTAATGCAGTTTGACTCCACTTTACTTGCCGCCGCTCTTAATGCTATGGATTTCTGGGAATTGTAGTTTGATGAAGCACTAGCACCTTTGAGCAGAAACGGTTAACGTCCAGATTCCCTAGCATTAAGCCATGACCAATAAAGTCTGGTCAAAATGCATTAATTCTACAATACACATGCACACACAAAGTAATGGGGCTGTGTGTTTGAGTTCCATGCAGCAAACCAAAATAATTAATACAAGAAAATATGGTCATTTATAAATGTTCAGATTGAGATGTACATTTCTTAAATTGGCTACAATGTGTTCATATTGTATAACAAAGCCACTTTTCCTCTGGGAGATCCTGACAGTATCTTAACTCTTAGTTCCTGCTTCAGCAAACTTATTCTTTTGCTTGGAACTCCCCAAAGAGAATGGCCAGCCTCATTAGATGGGAATTCCTGGGCTGCTTTGACTCGCCACCATGGTGTTTCTTTTTCTCCCCCAGGCATCAACACTCTTATTCGCCTCGAATATCTGAGTAATCGCTGAGTCTGATTCTACGCAATGCTGGGACACAGTGTGGGTGATGACTGGAAGTTGTACAGTGTTAAGAGAGTTGTTTGGACATTATAGTAGTTTTCCTCAAGGTTCTTAAAGTTTTCTCTAACCCAATGGATGGGGACAAGGAAATTAGATGAAATTATGTGACTTAGGATACCAGTTTCCTTTTAGATGGACCTACCATTGTTTTTTCTCAAAGGGCTTCACAGGCATCCAGATACACAGATCTCACAGTGGAAAGCGGCCTGGCATAAGAACAATCGCACCGGGAATGTAGCGCAGCTGGCTAAGTGTTAACTGCATAAGATCTCTCTGACCAGTAGGTCATGAGTTTGAGGCCTGCCCGGGTTGAGGTGGGTTCTCGACCTTAAGTGTAGCCTGCTGCTGACCTTTGCAGCCCAAAAGACAGTTAGATTTGTCAAGTAGGAGATAAAGGTACCACATTAAAGTGGGGAGGCAAATTTTGACAGATTTATGAGGCCATTAAAAAGAACCCAGGAATCACTGAGGAATACAGAAGAAACAGCAAAGGGATGCTGGAAAACGCTGAGAGATGAGGAAGTGCGTCAGCTCTCCCTTGTGGCCAGAAAGTTTGCCTCTGTTAGTTTATATATGTGTGTAATATGTCAAAATGTATGTACTGTACTGTGATAAATGCCACATGTTTATATGTCATATGTTGAACTGCAGGGATTGTCTGCAAGTATGTGCACTGTAATCCGCTCTGAGTCCCCTTCGGGGTGAGAAGAGCAACATATAAATAAAGTAAATAAATTGATGTTACTAATTCATTGAAGGTCTCATGTGTTGGAGGACCAAAATATGTTATGGCTATAGCTTGAAATGCAGCAGAGTAGCTGTTAGGTTGCTTATTATTTATAGCTTGCCACCAATGAGATGTAAGAGCAAAAATAATGCAGTGGTTAGAGAACGAGCATGAAATTTTTGACTGTCTAGATGTTTCTAGATTGCAACTCTCATTGCCAAGTGTTGATCATGTTGGATGTGGGTGATGGCAACTGGAGTCTGATAACAAGAAGACCAGGGAGTCCCCATCCTGGGTTAAAGTGTTGGATTGGGGCTACTCAGAGTTTATCCACTTTGTCTGATTAGTATAGTTTGGTACTATTTTAATTGGCATGGGTCCCAATGAATTTGGTGTCACATTTCTTTTAACAGTATTACCAAAACCAGTTTATTGCTACCCAGTGGAAAAGAGTGGGGTATATTTTGTTAATTAAAGAAATGTATGATTTCATATATACATCTCTATTAGGATTGGATTCCAGGATAAAGAAATTAAAATAATTCGTATTCGATCCGTTCAAAATGCTAATTTTGAGCTTTACCGCACCTCTCCCGCCAAACCGGAAGTGGACTTTGTTTACCGAACTTTGTGGGCCCAAATTTTCTTTATTATTGTAATTAGTTCGGATGTCCCTCTAACAGGAATATTATCTCCTCCAAAATAGCTTTCCAGACATACAGTCATATCAGGGCCTTTGCATGGTCGGAGCCTAATTTAAGTGAAAGGCCTTCCTCTAGGAAGTGAAAAAGCAACCGGAACCATAGAGAACCAAAGTGCAGTCCCTAGAGCGGCTTGGAGGACTGAGAGGAAAAAAGCCATTTAAACCCCCAGGAAATTAGGCTAGATAGAAGGAAAGAGGAGAAGGACATAAGAAAGGCTGAAAGAAGGGGAGCAGGGAGTGAGAAGAGCATGGAGAGGAGAAGGAAAAGTACAGAATCAAGAAAAACCATAGAGAAAAACGGAGGTTCCTAGAGGGGTTTGGAAAACTGAAGGGGGAAAAGCTGGAGTGAGGGAGTGAGAAGAGCACTAGAGAAGCAAGTCCTAGACCAGAGGTGGGCAACTATTTTATAATAATAATAATAATAATAATTCATTATATTTATATTTCCTCCAAAGAGGCCAAAGCATTTTATAATAATAATAATAATATTAATTCATTATATTTCCCTCCAAGGAGGCCAAAGCATTTTATAATAATAATAATAATAATAATAATATTAATTCATTATATTTCCCTCCAAGGAGGCCAAAGCATTTTATAATAATAATAATATTAATTCATTATATTTCCCTCCAAGGAGGCCAAAGCATTTTATAATAATGATAATAATAATTCATTATATTTCCCTCCAAGGAGGCCAAAGCATTTTATAATAATAATTATAATAATAATAATAATTCATTATATTTCCCTCCAAGGAGGCCAAAGCATTTTATAATAATAATAATAATTCATTATATTTCCCTCCAAGCAGGCCCAGGCATTTTTTTATAATAATAATAATAATAATAATAATTCATTATATTTCCCTCCAAGAAGGCCCAGGCATTTTATAATAATAATAATAGGTCCCAGTGAATTGCACTCCAGAGGAGAAGGGAAATGTTGCCCCTTGATTTGCCTGTGCTTAAAACAGTGTCAGTCCTGTTTCCCTGCTTTGGACAATTTAGAACTAATTACAATATTCGTAAGTAATAACATATCAATTAAGATTTTTTTGATATTTTTTTGTAAGTCTTTACGTTAAGCATCAATCCCCCCCATTTGATTTTAGAACCACGATTTTTTCAACCAACCCTAATCTCTATGTGTATGTGCCACTCGCCAGTAACTCACAGCTCCCCCCCCCCACACTTGCCACCCTATGGAGTGCCCCCACTCCTGGTTTGGACATCACTGTTTTAGAGCTTGTCTTGTTACATCATCTATTTATAGATCTATATTATTTATTTATTGCGTTGTTGTAGGTTTTTTTGGGCTATATGGCCATGTTCTAGAGGCATTCTCTCCTGACGTTTCGCCTGCATCTATAGCAAGCATCCTGAGAGGTTGTGAGGTCTGTTGGAACTAGGGAAATTGGGTTTATATATCTGTGGAATGCCCAGGGTGAGAATATAAATAAAGTAAATAAATAAATAAACTCTTGTCTGTTGGAGGTAGGTGTGAATGTTTCAACTGGCCACCTTGATTAGCATTTGATGGCCTGGCAGTTTTTTGGTGTGGCTTGTTAGTGCCTGAGGGAATCTTTTGTTGAGAGGTGATTAGCTGTCCCTGATTGTTTCCTCTCTGGAGTTGCCCTGTGTTTGGGTGTTGTTTTGCTGTTATAATTTTAGATTTTTTAAATACTGGTAGCCAGATTTTGTTCATTTTCATGGTTTCCTCCTTTCTGTTGAAATTGTCCACATGTTTATGGATTTCAATGGCTTCTCTGTGGAGCCTGACATGGTGGTTGTGAGAGTGGTCCAGCATTTCTGTGTTCTCAAATAAAATGCTGTGTCCAGGTTGGTTCATCAGGTGCTCTGCTATGGCTGACTTCTCTGGTTGATTTAGCCTGCAGTGCCTTTCATGTTCCTTGATTCGGGTTTGGGTGCTGTGTTGGGTGGTCCCTATGTAGACTTGTCCACAGCCGCATGGTATACGGTAGGCTCTTGCAGAAGTGAGAGGATCCCTCTTGTCCTTTGCTGAATGTAGCATTTGTTGGATTTTCTTAGTGGGTCTGTAGCTAGTTTGTATGTTGTGTTTCCTCATCAGCTTCCCTATGCAGTCAGTGGTTCCCTTGATGTATGGCACGAACACTTTTCCTCTGGGTGGATCTTTATCTTTACTCTTGTTCTTGCAGCTCTTCTGATGTCTGTGATGGAATATCCATTGGCCTGTAAAGCGCAGTTTAGATGGTTCAGTTCATCTTGGAGGAGGTGGGCTTCACTGATTCTTTTTGCACGGTCTGCCAAGGCTTTAATGGTGCTACATTTTTGAAAGATTCCCTCAGGCACTAACAAGCCACACCAAAAAACTGCTAGGCCATCAAATGCTTATCAAGGTGGCCAGTTGAAACATTCACACCTACCTCCAACAGACAAAGAGTTCTTTGTCCCACGCTGGACATTCCACAGATATATAAACCCAATTTCCCTAGTTCCAAAAGACCTCACAATCTCTGAGGATGCTTGCCATAGATGCAGGTGAAACATCAGGAGAGAATGCCTCTAGAACAGGGCTGTCCAACTGGCGGCCCCCTGGCCGTATACGGCCCCCAGCCCCTTCCCCACGGCCCCCTACCCTCCTGCAAGATATCTGCTTTTTAAGATTTTTAAAAAAAATTTTAAAATATGTTTTGGAATATTTTTTGGAATGTTTTTCGAAATTTTTTTTTCGCGGCGGGGGGTGAGGGGGGGGGGCAGGGGGAGGAGCAGGCTCTCTTCCTCCTCTTCCTACTTCCCTCCCTCCCCCCTCTCCTTCCCTCCTTCTTTCTCTCTTTCCCCCTTTCATTCCTTCCCCCTTCCACCACCTGAAGGAAAGAGGGAAGGAGAGAGAGAGTGCACACGAGTGAGAGGGCGTGGCCAGAGCGAAAAAGGGGCGGGGCCGAGTTCGAGCAGGGGGTGCTCACCCATTCCCTTCCAGCTTCCTCCTCTCCTGAGGCTTCGTGCCAAGTTTGGTCCTGATCCATCATTATTTGAGTCCACAGTGCTCTCTGGATGGAGGAGAACTACAACTCCCAAACTCAAGGTTCAGTACTTTCTGTTGCTCTCATGAGAGTTTAGGTTTGATTCAACATGGCTGAGGAATGCTTTGATTGTGTTTTTCCCTTATGGCAGAAGGAGATTGGACTGGATGGCCCTGGATGGCCCTTGGAGGTCTCCTACTCCAGGAACCTGTTGTTGTTATTATTATTATTATTAGCAGAGGCAGAATGAATATTATGCCTTATCATTCAGGGTTATAGGCCTGTGTGGAAGGGCCTTGGCTTCTTATTTGACTTCCTTTCCACACATCTGAATTAAATCCCATGTTATTTGCTTTAAACCAGATTATATGAGTGTGGACTCCGATAATCCAGTTCAAAGCAGGTATTCTGGGTTATATGGCTGTGTGGAAGGGCCCTGAATCCACACTGCAATATAATCCAGTTCAAAGCAGGTTTTGTGGGGTTTCCTGCCTGGATATTCTGCGTTATATGGCTGTGTGAAGGGCCCTGAGTCCACACTGCAATATAATCCAGTTCAAAGCAGGTTTTGTGGGGTTTCCTGCCTGGATATTCTGAGTTATATGGCTGTGTGAAGGGCCCTGAGTCCACACTGCAATATAATCCAGTTCAAAGCAGGTTTTGTGGGGTTTCCTGCCTGGATATTCTGAGTTATATGGCTGTGTGAAGGGCCCTGAATCCACACTACAATATAATCCAGTTCAAAGCAGGTTTTGTGGGGTTTCCTTCCTGGATATTCTGAGTTATATGGCTGTGTGAAGGGCCCTGAGTCCACACTGCAATATAATCCAGTTCAAAGCAGCTTTTGTGGGGTTTCCTGCCTGGATATTCTGGGTTATATGGCTGTGTGGAAGGGCCCTGAATCCACACTACAATATAATCCAGTTCAAAGCAGGTTTTGTGGGGTTTCCTTCCTGGATATTCTGAGTTATATGGCTGTGTGAAGGGCCCTGAGTCCACACTGCAATATAATCCAGTTCAAAGCAGCTTTGTGGGGTTTCCTGCCTGGATATTCTGGGTTATATGGCTGTGTGGAAGGGCCCTGAATCCACACTACAATATAATCCAGTTCAAAGCAGGTTTTGTGGGGTTTCCTGCCTGGATATTCTGAGTTATATGGCTGTGTGAAGGGCCCTGAGTCCACACTGCAATATAATCCCGTTCAAAGCAGCTTTTGTGGGGTTTCCTGCCTGGATATTCTGGGTTATATGGCTGTGTGGAAGGGCCCTGAATCCACACTACAATATAATCCAGTTCAAAGCAGGTTTTGTGGGGTTTCCTTCCTGGATATTCTGAGTTATATGGCTGTGTGAAGGGCCCTGAGTCCACACTGCAATATAATCCAGTTCAAAGCAGCTTTTGTGGGGTTTCCTGCCTGGATATTCTGGGTTATATGGCTGTGTGGAAGGGCCCTGAATTCACACTACAATATAATCCAGTTCAAAGCAGGTTTTGTGGGGTTTCCTGCCTGGATATTCTGAGTTATATGGCTGTGTGAAGGGCCCTGAGTCCACACTGCAATATAATCCAGTTCAAAGCAGGTTTTGTGGGGTTTCCTGCCTGGATATTCTGAGTTATATGGCTGTGTGAAGGGCCCTGAATCCACACTGCAATATAATCCAGTTCAAAGCAGGTTTTGTGGGGTTTCCTGCCTGGATATTCTGAGTTATATGGCTGTGTGAAGGGCCCTGAGTCCACACTGCAATATAATCCAGTTCAAAGCAGGGACTTGAGACTGGGATTTTGGTGTTCATCTCTATCTCCAAGTCAAAGCCCCGGTGTCCTCCACAGACACCTCCAAGGCGGGGAGAGGGCGGAGCCGGGGAGGGGGTGGGGCAGGGGTGGAGCCAGGGAGGGGGCGGAGCCTGGGTGGAGCCGGGGAGGGGGCGGAGCTGGGGTGGAGCCGGGGAGGGGGCGGAGCCGGGGCGGAGGCAGACCCTTCGGCCCCCCCAGGTCATCAGTAACTGGAATTCCGGCCACAGGTCCGGTAGAAGTTGGACAGCCCTGCTCTAGAACATGGCCATATAGCCCGAAAAATCTACAACAATGCAGTGATTCTGGCCATGAAAGCCTTTGATTATTTATTTTTCAGTTATTGAGGCTTCGAATTGTGGCCAGTTTGTTTGTTTGTATTAATATTTCATACATAGAAACATACAATCTTCAAAATTCAGCAGTCAAAATACTAGTATTTTTCCCCAATCCCACCACCACCACCACTACTCCCCTCCTTCCCACCCAGGAACCGTTTACTACTCTTGCTATCCTTATTACAATTGTTTGATCATGAGGATAGTCTTATTTAACTCCTTATATTTATCTTTCCCCTATATTCTGGAAATGAGAGTCTTCCATTTTTCCTCCCAGGTTTGTAAGCCACCCTGAGTCCCCCCCCCCCTTGGGGTGGTGGTGAGAAAGGCAGGTTAGAAATATTGGAAATAAAAAATAAATAACTATACTTGTACCCCACCCTTCTCACCCCTGAAGGGGGACTCAGAGCGGCTTCACAGCAAGCACCGTTTGATGTCATCACAATGATAAAAACAATCAACAAATTCATTAAAACAGAACATTAAATAAACAGTCGTTAAAACACACCAATTAAAATTACCCCTACTCCCCCCACCCCTACTTCATCATTCAGATAGTGTTATATACAATACAGCTCTGTCAGTTCTATACTTCTACTTATTTTATCTATTAAATATACAGTTTATTTGTTTGAAACACCTTATCCCAATAATGAAAATGGTGTGTTGTGATCTTTGCACTAACTTTGCAAAAATCCCATCAGGCACCCCCTTCTTGCTTTTTCGAATGAGGGCACAATTGACTTGAAGTCCTCTTTCACCCTCTTGCTTTAGCCTTAACCTTCTCAGTCCAGGAATCAACACAGCTAAGCAGGCTGTCTCTCTTTGATTGAACAAATTCAGGGCAGACGTTTTTGACCGTGAAGCAATTAATCTTCATTCTTGGAGATGCAACCACTTTCTCCCTCCTTCCTGCTTTGGGCAGGTTTGAGGGGACAGAGAATCTCTGTTATCCTCCAGGTGAATATACTTCTCCTTTGTGTCCCATTTGCAGATGGGATCCCCATCTACCCTCTGCATTCCTTCCATAAATCATTTGGCTCGTTAGCCCACACAATGCCCCTGCTCCGGCAAGGCGAGCATGAAGTTCTGACCTGACTCATATCCCAGTCAGAGTGATTGGCATAAATGAGCATGCAATTTGACCCTGAGTGAAGACTCTTGTTTCTTCACAGTAACACCTGCACTGTGTTTACAAAAAATCTACCATCCGTTTCCAAAGAATCTCAAGTATTACAGACAGGATGACAGGGCATAGGAATTTGAAGAAAAGGAAAGAAAGCAATGCTTTGCCTATGCAGATGCCTCATTGTTTAGTGGCTCTCTTGCTTTAACCTTTTTTCTGTTGGAGTGGAAAAATGCAGGTTCAAATTTCCATCCCGCCACAAAACTCACAGGGTGAGGTGATTTGGGGCTGAAATCTCTCAGCGTGACCTCCCTCATCTGTTGTTCCAGATCAATTGATGTAATTTAACTGCTGTTCCAGATCAATTGATGTAATGTAAGCCCAATACTCTTCAACTTTAAAAAAACTTTTTATTACCCCCCCGAGAAGCGTGAGCAGATTGATAATTTTGAAAAAGGACTACAGTCAGTCCTTCATACTTGCTGGAGTTAGAGGGGAAAGGTCCCCATGGAAGTGGAAAAACCGAATTTTAAAAAACCTATTTTATGGTGCCCCTAGGAATCTCTATGTTTTCCAGTGCAATTCTATAATCAGAATTGCTGCCATTGACAATAGAGTCATGCTGGAGGACCTAGGAATTCCCAGAGAGACCATATTAATTCAGTGAATAACACTGTCCCAGACATGTTTTGGTGTCTTGAATATTAGCCCTACTTCTGGGTACATTTGACTTGCTGATTCCAAAAAATGACACTAGCCAATCGGCTCTAGTTTTTGAGACATGGAACATAAGCCATATAACAGTCTTCATCTGCTTGCCCATAGAACATAATGATAACCATAGCTTAGGAACTATAGCTGATGTGGTCTATTCAGTGCAATTTTTTTTAATCAACACCCCAAATAACCCCATGAACAGGCCTAAAAACTAAGACACCAAGATTTTTTTTGGCTGGGTTGTGTAATCTAATGTGCAAGACTCAAATACATATGGTAAATGGGGAGTGCCAACTATATTGACATTGACAAAAATGGGTCAGCTTAATATGGGTTTGGAACACTCTAGGCTATTTGGCCAAATCTAAATTTTACTACAGCATGAAAAACACAAAAAGGCAGAACACAGCACTAACATTTTCTGTTTCAACAGGGCACCATTTTCACAGAAGGACAAAGTTCAGGCTTAAAAGACTGACTTGCTCAGGAACCAGAGCCCAAAAAAGAATTGGAATTTGACCTCCAGATGCCAAATTATATATTTGTCACTCAAAGCAAAATTACAGAGAGAAAAATGGAAATGGTAAAAGAAACATATCCAACAATACAATTTTCTTTGAAAACAACAAAAAATATTACAAAACCATTGGTATTAATTTCCCAAAGATCCCCAAGTACATGGGCCTAATCCCCGGTCCATATAGAAAAATGCCTTTAAACACAGAGAAACAAATAAACAACCTGCCCACCTCCAAAAAAACAGCCACCCACATAAACATCACTGATATAAAATTGATTTACAAATCTCTGTATCCTCAGTCCTTGACAATCCAAGGATTGCATTCACAAGAGAGAGAAAAGCAATATTTTGCAGCAAATGGAATGGTCTTTGCACACTATTGCTGTATTTTTTGCACATACAAAAACAACAACAATAAAACTTTATTTATATCCTGCCCTATCTCCCCATGGGGACTCAGGGCAGTTAACAACTGTATGAAAACTATTGTCGAAGGCTTTCATGGCCAAAATCATTGGGTTATTGTAGGTTTTTCGGGCTGTATGTCCATGTTCTAGAAGCATTCTCTCCTGATGTTTCGCCTTCATCTGTGGCAGGCATCCCCAGAGGTTGTGAGGATGCCTTCCATAGATGCAGGTGAAATGTCAGGAGAGAATGCTTCTAGAACATGGCCATACAGCCCAAAAAAACCTACAACAACCCTGTATGAAAAGTCCCCATAGGCATTAAGCAATGCCTCTTCTTACCTCAATGAAAACATTTGAATTATGTAATTTTCACAGGCAAGGAAATGATTATTTTTCTCACTAGAACATGACACACAAGTCACACAGGTACTGCATAAGTAATTCCCTATCGCCTAAACCCATACCAGTGCAGTCCGCTGTTCCACATACTGAGGAATGAATTATTAAATCACTTTGTGGATCATGCTGAGAGCATCATTGGATGACTTTAGACACAGGATTAAACTGTACATTCAATTAGAAAAGAAATACTTTTGAGCACAGACAGTATGTTGAGCTGCTTGATTAGAATATTGGGTGACATTTGGGAGAGAAAGTATAGGACCTTTTCCTTGTTTGACCCGAATAGAGGAAAAACACAGGCTGAATTCTCTCCTTAATTTTACTGTTTTTACATAAATGTGACTCAATTTATACTGATTTATATATCTCTCAGATGAGAACGTAGCCCAGACCCATTCTCAGCATGCAATTTAAGAAGACAATTCTTAAAGAAATTTTATTTACAGCCCCTTGTCAAATGCAATAAGAATTTAATAGGAAACTGGAAGGTAAAATACTATATAAATTTTATGGTCTAACTAACCAGTGCACAATTCTCCATCCTCCTTATTTCAGAAGATATTTATTTATGGAGCTCTGAGTTAGAAACTTGAAACGCTGCCTTATTTCAGGTTAGGATATTGGTCCATCTGCATTCAGTGTGAAAACTATGTAGTCCACAGGGTGTTACGGGATTGCATCTCCCATTAGCTATAGGCAGCATAGCAAGAGCTATGAAAAGTAGTTAAAGTGAGGATAGTCCTCATGTTGACTGCAGGCTACATGTGGCCCACAGTCATTTTGTGAAGCTCTTTAATCCTTCCCTTATTTTACCAGGAAGAAAAAAAAACTATCACCAGAATCTTCTAGGAAGATTCTGTTTCGTTCCCCAAAAGTGAGTTTATGAAACCAGATGTAGGTTATTGGACAGATCCAGTTCCAATGTAGTGCTGGAGGAGAACTCTACAGATTCTATGTGCCTCCCCAAAAATACTGTTCAAAAACAAAAGCCCCAAATCCAAATAAAACTCAATGCAGGAATGGAAGTAAGTTGAAGACAAAAAGGAAAGAAAGAAATTGGGATATTTTAAAATCAGATAAAATAAAATAATAGAGAATTTGTTGGGACTGCTTCTATAAAACTGTGACGGTTGACATGGATGACGTACCCCATTGCAAGATGGTGTTGGCGATTGGGAATGAGGAGGGCTGGATTATGCTGATCTAAAGCCATGCGTAGTCCACTTAGGACACCTCAGGTCCACCTCCTTGTTATTTTGTCCAGCATCATGGTGGGAAGGACTGTAGGAGTTCTTGTGTAGGCTGCAGGAGGGTCTAACTCAACATTCTTGAGTGACCAAGAAGAGAAGTTGATCTAGGAAACATCTACACTAGTCACTTAGTTCAGTTACAAATCAGGGTAGAAGAAAGCAGTTTTAAGGTGTAGATTATTAGAATGGTAATCTTGGAATCTGTTTGAGGCCAGGATGGTGATTGCACACACCACAGAGGCTTGTTTCAAACCAGTTCCAGGATCTGCAGAATCCAATGTTTGACAGCTACAAAGAATGCGCTTTTAAATATTCCCTCTTCCAAAATGCACATGTGCGCATCACAGAGAATGTTGGGTGTACCCACAGTATTTTGCATTTTTGCCATGAAATGCGGTTTACACTAGAGTATGAATTTCAGAGTATCCCTTGAATGTTCCTATCTTGGATTAATGAGTTTAGATAATAATAATAATAATAATAATTTTATTTATTGCCTGCCTCTCCTCACGGTTCAAGGTGGGTGACAACATTGCTAAAGCACATAATCATTTAAAAATACTATGTAGAATACACATATTGAAACATATTTCCATAAAATACATATCAGAATACACAAAACAAAAAATTAGACATAGAATGGAAGTTTATAATTTGTCATTAAAACTGCTTGGGTGCTACAGTACACTTTTGTGGCATCCGTTGTATTGCTGCTGCATTTTGAAGCTAGGCTGAATCTGCATAGATGGGGCCCAGGGTAGCTTTTAAAAGCCACTGCAGAAAGTCAGAGCTGAGTTCCCTTGAGAAAAAGTTTTTGTCTGGAAATGCTGGGGATATCAAAAACCCAAGGATATATTTTGAATAATATACTGGTCACCAGTTCGTTGTAAAGCTATGCCACAACTCACTCTTTCTCCCCCCCCCCCCCTTCTTCATTTTAATATTAGTGTAGCTGTACTTTTGTTTTGCCTATTAGAAGATTAAGGTCTGCTCACATACTTTGGAGTGCGCTTCTTCCCTAGGTTTCAAAATGTGGGCTCTAAACAGCCTTTTGCCTCCCAAGGGACTTTCAGGCCAAGACAAAATCTGAAAATAAATAGGACTGCTCTGCTACTGAATTTTGTGGTAATGTCTTGAATGTGCAAGCTGAATTTGCATTTGAGCCGATCAGCTGTTTGCAAGCTAGTCAAAAGCAATCTTAAAAATTAATCCAAATGACCAGGCTCAAACTAAACTTTATTAAGAGCACTAAATTATGACAAAAGAAGTGTCTGAGCAATGCAAAATCATGCAATACTTTTAAATATTTTAGTGTTCTTAATAAAAGCATTACCAAACTTTTGATTTTGTTGTTATGTATGGACATTGCTGCCTTAAAAAAAAACCCAGAGAGTAGCATCCCATTAATGGCATATACAGTACTAAACCCAAAATTATGTCTTATTTGGCATTCCCTTCTTCCCTCCACAATGTTGAAAGTCCACCCCCCAGGACTCTTTTTGGGTGCTCTTTGACCCCCTCATACAGAAAAATAGTGAGCCCTGGGGGAAGCTGTAGCAGAGCTCATCCAGCAGAATTCTTTTATACCATGTTCAGTCATGTGGGATCTAGGCCTATATCTGTAATGGAGAAGGGGTGGATATATAATTTCCTAGAATTCCCCCAAATGACCATTTTGCCTTGGAATTCTGGAAGATATGTCTGTCCCCGCACGGTATTCCCCCTGCCTGCTTGAAGGTCTGTCTCCATTCTCCATTACTCCGTTTTTTAATGAGTTCCTCCTTTATAATTATTTGTTTTATTTCTATCTCATCTTGAGTTTTATCATTTTACCTAGAACACACAGCCTGCTCACTGTGATTGTGATTAATCTATTGTTTTAATTATTGTATTGTACTCTTGTGTTTTATTTTATCGTGATGTTTATTTTGCGTTTTGGGTTTTATTTTGTTGTCATGCATTTCTGGGCTTGGCCTCATGTGAGCCGCCCCGAGTCCCCATTGGGGAGATGGTGGCGGGGTATAAATAAAGATTGTTATTATTATTATTATTATTAGGGCAAAGTCTGGGGTGCCTGTTAAAGATTCCTGGGCTTCACGAGAGAGGCTCTCAAGAGGACACAATTCCATGTGATCTGCACTTGATCCTGGGGCACACATTTAAGGAGTCCTGATTCCCTTCGAGCTTGCACTGATCCATATCAGCTTAGATTAAAGTGTTGGGTCAAAAATTGTAAAATAGAAAAAATTGACTAATTGGGCAGAGTGGCCTGCTGCTGGCCCATGGTGGGTTGGAGGAGACTTCATCTCAAGGGAAGGGTGCTGCTGCAATTCATTTCAGCCTCTTGTCCTTGGAGAACTGCAGATCCTTTTTATTAGGGGTGGGGGTGCTGTTTTTGACAACAAAATCACTACAACTTAGTAACTCAATGTGATCTGAAGCTTGAAATCCAGTTACAGAACTCCCTTATCCATGGAAGTGCTATATTAGTCCCATGTATCACAACGTTGAACTCACACCCCAAAATAAAGAGACCAGACAGAAAATATGGAGCTAAAGGGCCATTTGTTTGACCTATTTATTTACTAGAACTGGATGGAATACCCATCAAAACTGAGTTAACCTGCCAAGGAAAAAACCTACCAAAATACACTTTATTACTAGCCATCTGGTGGGCAATGTTCTTCGGCTAGGTGTCACTTTTTTACCACCTCCAAGGACCATCCTTGTCCTAGCACCAAAATCCTGAGGGCTACCCCAGCTCTTTGGCTGTGCCTTCGGCCAATCTATAGTGTGAGGCCATCATGAAAGCACTTATTCCCAAACCACAGAGTTTTACAGAGGGGAAATAACCATTAACAGCCCCGCAACCACAGAAATTAGAAAGACTGCTGTGGAAGTCCAACTTTCACCACAAAGGTAGGTGTCATGGTGCCTCCCAGGATATCACAAACCATTTATCTGCCATGATCACTTACTTAAATAACCCACCCTAAGCCAATTAACACACCCATTTGAATGTAGGGTAGGTGAACCTTCCCACTCAAGATATCTTGAGGGGGGGAATTCCTACCCAGCCCTAACTCAACCAGTCTATACTCAGTCCAGAGGGTGGAAGGGTGGGTCACCTGCCAAAAGCACAAGGAAGGAGGCGTGGATCCACCTTAAATAGTCTTGATCACACCTTTCCCATGTGGGGCAGCTGATGAAAAGGTCATCTGGATGATGGTTGCCACTTGAGTTCTGGATGGATGGAGTAGCTGCCCCCCAGAGGAACAGGTTGGATTGTAGGCATGGTTTAGAACCCAAAAATAGCAAATCGAAAATCTAATGGGGGGGGGGGGGGGTTGGATTAGTATTAGAAAGACTTACAAAAGATTTTCCAATTTTTTTAAAAATGTAACTTAATTACTAACGAAATTTGTTAGTAGTTCGTATGCCAGCGCATGCACATTCCAGATGGTTTTGGCCTACAACTCCCAGAAATCCTAACAGCTGGTAAATTGGCTGGGATTTCTGGGAGTTGTAGGCCAAAACTTGAATAAATCACACTGAATTCTAGATGGGACTCTCCAAATAGGAAGGAGGGAGCAAAGGAGGGAGGGAGGGGGTATTCTATTCTTGGAAGCAGCAAAAAAGGAGGAGGAGCCCCCCCCTCGCTCCTCGCTGCCTCTCTCTCACCCCGATCCTGAGGGAGTGAGGGCCCAAGTTTGCCCAGGCTGAGAGGAAAAGGAAGAGGCCTGAGGCTGTGAGGAATGGTGGGAGTTGAAGTCCAAAACACCTGGAGGGCTGAAGTTGGCCCCTCATGAAGCCTCTTCAAGGCTTTAGATCCTGTGAGAAACCAACCTAATGTATAATAGAATGAATGCTACTGTAAGTGCCTAATATTATAAGTAATCCAACTGGTCATACCTACATTCCATGCACATGCAATAATAACAATGGGTATAAGAAGAGGTAAAATTCAAACCGAAGTATTCTGACTGGTCCCTCCTCATGCGGTGCAAACGGGCTCAAACCGAAGTATTCTGACTGGTCCCTCCTCATGCAGTGCAAACGGGCTCTTCTCTGTGAGCCCGGGAAAAGCCAGCGTTTGCTGCTTGGGTGCACACACATACATATACTTTGGGGGGGGATTTGCTGCAGAATCTTGTCTATGAGCCCGGATTCTGCAGCAAATCCCCCCAAGAATATGTATGTGTGTGCACCCAAGCAGCAACGCTGGCTTTCCCGGGCTCATAGAGAAGAGCCGTTTACCGCATGAGGAGGGACCAGTCAGAATACTTGGTTTGAATTTTACCTCTTGTTATTGTTATTACTGCTGTATTATTGCATGTGCATGGAATGTAGGTATGACCAGTTGATTACTTATAATATTAGGCACTTACAGTAGCATTCATTCTATTTATACATTAGGTTGGTTTCTCACCCCAATACTTTGATGCTTTAGATCCTGGCAGGCAGGAGAGGCAGGGAAGCCTGGAAAATGTAAACAGAGAGGTTTACTCAGTAAATCCACAAAGGAGGGCACTTCATCCAAAGTGCCCTCCTTTGCAGATTTACTTGAGTAAACCTCTCTGTTTACATTTTTTCCAGGCTTCCAGCCGAAAGAAGGAGTGAGTTTAGGCTTGCCTTGCCATAATACTTATTGGCAAGGGAGGCGGGAGGGTGGTGAGAGAGAAGGAGGTGTTTACGACCTAACGACACTTAAGAAAATCTGGCCCCAGTTCTATAAAGAAAGTCCACTTCCTGGTTGGCGTTCCAGATGCGGAAATACTCAAAAGTAGCATTTCTTACGAATTTCTTCCGAATCATTTCATTTTCATAACTTTTTTCTCATGCCTATTGGATTGTATGGGAGAAGGGGATCCTGTAAGTAACCTGGACCCAAACCATATAGGGCTTCACTTTGTGCTTTGCCTGGAAACTAAATGGCAGCTAGTGGACTGACGTTAGGATATGTGTAATATATTCACTTTTGGATATTCTGAACCAATCTGGCTGCTGTATTTTGAACTAGCTGGAGTTTCCAAACTTTGTACAAAGATAGCCCAATGTAAAGCATATGGCAGAAGTCCAATCTTGAGGTTATTAGCATGTGCACTACCATCTTTAGGTCCTCTAAGTCTAGGAAGGGGCACAGCTGGTGTATTAGCCTTAGATGGTAGTAAGCACTGCTGATTGTCTCATCAATGTGGTCTGACATTTGGAGAGACAGATCCAAGAGCACTCCCAAGCTGTGAACACAATCTTTCAAGGGGAGTGTAACCTCATCCAAGACTTTTGATACGAAATAAATAAATCCAAGACTGGTTGACATACCACCATCCCCAGATTAGGAGCCTTGATGGCCAGCACTTTTGGTTTGTATGGATTCGGTTTCAATTTGTTTTTTCTCATCCAGCCCATTACCTCATCCAAGCATTCATTCAGTGGAGACATACTATCATTAGCTGGGGTTGTTTGGAAGGCATGGATGTCATCAGCATACTGATAACTACTCGCCCCATGCCTATGGATGATCTCTCTCAGCAATCTCATGTAAATATTAATAAACATTGGGGATAGAACGGTACCTTGTGGGATAGGGTTTGCTTTATCCATAGTTTCACTAGGTACATAACCCCCACGGATATGGGGGTATACTGTTTTACATGAGTTTATATTATTTTCCTTCCATGTCTTCTTTTTAACAAACCAACAAAACAAAACCACTAAGCAAAAAACATTTTCTACAATGAATCAGGAGGAGCTCAGTATCATTTTCTCATTAGGTTGCTGGCAGGCGTTAGCGTATGCAGCCTGCTTTCCCAGTTCTGACTAAGACTTGTATCTTGCATAAAATGTGCATCAGGGAACACTTTAATTTTAAAAAATTCATCCTGATTTTTATGTGGGCTTCTCAGCATGTGTAGCTCTGCAAGGCCAGTGGAATGCAAAGGTATATCTTCAGGCTCTACAGTCAAGACATAAATCCTATTAACCTAAAATAGCCATATTTCCATAGAGATCATTTTTTTATGTATAAAAGAAAGACTGTGAAGGAAAAGTTGTTTTTTATCCTGGCAGAAGAAGATGACAATATACCTACGGTATCTTTTGTAGAAAGAATTCATTAATACATAAATACATATTTAGTTCTCAATTGTTAATTGGATTTAAAATACGTAATTTGTTGTTGTTTATTCGTTCAGTCGCTTCCGACTCTTCGTGGCCTCATGGACCAGCCCATGCCAGAGCTCCCTGTTCCTTCAGAGTCAAGCCAGTCACCCCATCTTGCCCTTGGTCAACCCCTCTTCCTTTTTCTTTCCATTTTCCCCAGCATCATTGTCTTCTCTAAGCTTTCCTGTCTTGTTATGTGGCCAAAGTACTTCATCTTGGCCTTTAATATCCTTCCCTCCAGTGAGCAGCTGGGCTTTATTTCCTGGAGGGTGGAGTGGTTGGATCTTCTTGCGGTCCAAGACACTGTCAGAATTTTCCTCCAACACCACAGTTCAAAAGCATCTGTCTTCCTTCGCTCAGCCTTCCTTATGGTCCAGATGATAGATCGATTAAATGGATAACATTAACCACTATTATTAGATCTTGTAAATAAATAAATAAATCTGGAACCATGCACACATAGTATCTCAAAATTCTTCAGGATTATTTGTTATTAGAGAGACGTTGGAAACCATTTTATGTTTCTTCAGAGGAAACACAAATTCTCCAACAGGTTTTTTTTTGGGGGGGGGACCTAATCTAAAGCCTATCTGTGTAAATACAGCAATACAAGAATGAATAGGAATAAGTGCAATTGACAGTAGGAATGGTTTCGGATTACGATTATGGTTTATGTGATTTTAATGTCAAATTGTTTTTAATTCTATGTTCCAATTGTTTTAAATGTCTGTTTATGTTCTGTGTTTAATATGATTTTAGTGGTTTAATTTATAGTTATGTTATTATTTCAGTTATTAGGCTTTGGTTATATATATATATATATATATATATATATATATATATATGCATTTAATTGTACCATTACTTGATGTACACCGCTTTGAGTCCCCCCAGGGGTGAAAAAAGCAGTATATAAATACAGTAAATAAATAAATAAAGGGAAAAAAACAAACTGTTGCAAGAGAAACTAACACAACTATGTAAATATTTCAGGCTTTGTGTCATCCAGGGCCGTTGAGCATTCCAGTGATCTTAGGGCGGGGTGAGTACGGTAGGCGCAGGCCAAATGCGAACTTAACTGCGAGAACTGGACCGAGTCAAAGATGGACTCGACCCAGTTCTGACCTGCGTCCTATCCCCAGACACGCTGTTGATAGACATCCAGTTTTCCCCCCTTCCACTCTGGTGCTGGTTAACGCCCGTTCCATACGGAACAAGACTGCCATCGTCAGGGAGTTTTGCGAAGATCTCAAAGCGGACCTATTCTGTATCACTGAGACCTGGCTCCAGGAGAGCGACTTCATCTGCCTCCAGGAAGTGGTCCCCCCCGATTACGTTGCCACGCACCAGAATAGGAACGAGGGACGGGGACGGGGGTGGCAATACTCTCCCATGATGGATTACACCTTAGAGCGATCCCTGCGCTTGTCACCTCGGGACTAGAGAGTGTCGGCCTGGTGTGGGAGTCCCCGGAGAGCCTGGCGATCCTGCTGGTGTACCGTGCGCCTAGCGCACCGGCAGAGAGCCTGGCGCGGCTGCTGGAGACTGTGTCGGAGTGGGCATTGAGGTTTCCCAGACTTATTGTCCTGGGCGACTTCAATGTCCACGCCGACGCAGCCGCCGTTCCATCTGCAGCCGCGGACCTAATCTCGACCATGGCGACATTGGGCCTCTCCCTTTGTAGTTCAGGACCCACACACTCGGCCGGGCAAACTCTCGACTTGGTGTTCAGCGCGGGGGTCCAAGTGGACCTAGCCTCCGTAGTAGAGGTTCCATGGTCGGACCACTGTGCTCTAAGGATCCGGGTTGAGCAACCGCCTCCCCATGCAAGGGCGCCGAACAGATTTTCGTTCGCCCAAAGAGACTTATGGAACCCGAAAGGTTCCTGAATGCTCTGAGGGATCTGGAGTCTATCAGCGTCTCAGTCAATGAGCTGGTTCAGGCCTGGAATACCTCATTACCTAGAGCTCTCGACGAGATTGCCCCTAGGCGCCCTCTCCGCCCCCGCAACCGTCGGTCCCCCTGGTATACAGGGGATCTTAGAGCCATGAAGCGGGAGACGGCTAGAGCGCGAGTGGAGGAAACTCCGTGACGGAGCCTCAGTATCAGCTTATAAGCTAATTAAAGAGGCTTATGAGCATGCTGTCAAGGCGGCCAAAAATGAGTACTTTTCTGCCCTGATAGCGTCTGCTAGCTCACGCCCGGCTCAATTGTTTAAGGTAATTCGGTCTCTGACGACGGTCCCTACCGTCCCAAAAAATAGTGATCAGGCCCTTACTGCCGGTGCTTTTCAGAGCTTCTTTACAGACAAGATACTGAGCCTCCGCCGGGACCTTCCAGCCACAGTTGATACAGTGAGAGAGCTTGAGACTCCGTGGCCCTCCGCCGGGCCCACCCTCGACCGGTTACGGCCACTGGACGCAGATGCTGTGGATAAGATTGTGGCTGCAACTCGGCCTACCACCTGCTCCTCGACCCGTGCCCCTCCTGGCTTGTTAGATCTTGCCTGAGGGGTTACGTGGCCTCTGTTGAATATCATAAACAGCTCCCTTGAGCAAGGAGTCTTTCCAGAGTGCTTGAAAGAGGCGGTGGTAGCTCTGTTACTGAAGAAACCGTCATTGGACCCTGCGGTTCCCTCCAACTACCGACCAGTGTCGAATCTTTCGTACCTGGGCAAGGTGGTTGAGAGGGCAGTAATGGAGGAGCTGCAGTCCTTCTTAGATGATGCAACATGGCTAGACCCCTTCCAGTCCGGCTTCTGTTCGGGGCATGGGACGGAGACGGTTCTGGTCTCCATTACAGACCAACTCTGCTGCCAGCTTGACCAAGGCGGGTCTGCGCTGCTCGTGTTATTGGACCTCACGGCAGCGTTTGACACGGTCGACCGCAATCTATTGATCCACCGCCTGGCCATGGCTGGAGTGAGGGGGACTGCCCTTAAATGGCTGACCTCCTTCCTCCGCCAGCAATCTCAGCGTGTGAGGAGGGGCGAGGTGGTCTCTGAGGGCTCCCCATTAGTTTGTGGAGTTCCACAGGGGGCCCCCCTCTCCCCTCTGTTATTTAACATCTACATGCAGCCGCTTGCACAGCTGGTGCGGAGTTATGGGCTGGTGTGTCACCAGTACGCTGACGACACCCAGCTCATTCTGAGGGTGGAGGGCAGGCCGGGTTCCGTCCCCGATAATTTCCAGCATTGCCTCGAAGCCGTCACTGGATGGCTGCGAGCCAGTAGGTTGAGGGTGAATCCAGCGAAGACAGAGATCTTGTGGCTGGGCCGCCCGGGTGGGGTAGGTGTCCAGCTTCCGACCCTGGACGGTGCGGCACTATGCCCATCGTCTTCTGTGAAGAGCCTGGGGGTCCACCTGGACTCCCAGTTGACCATGGAGGCCCAGGTCTCTGCGGTCAGCAAGGCTGCTTTTTTCCATCTCCGACAGGCAAGGAGGCTGGCCCCCTATCTCTCCCGGAGTGACCTGGCCACGGTGTTCCAAGCCACGGTCATCTCGAGGCTAGATTACTGTAACACGCTTTACGTTGGCCTTCCTCTGTCATCGATCCGGAAGCTCAAGCTGGTGCAGAACACTGCCGCCCGGCTCCTGTCTGATACCCCAGCAGGTTGCCGTATAACACCTGTTTTACAGGATCTGCACTGGCTACCTATTGAGCACCGGATCGCCTTCAAAGTGTTGGTTCTTACCTTTAAGGCCTTACACGGCCTGGGGCCAGCGTATCTGAGGGACCGTCTCACCCCATATTGCCCTCCGAGATCACTACGGTCTGAGGATGCCAACTTCCTGGAAATACCATCAACAAAGTTGGCACACTTAACATCTACCCGCCGGAGGGCGTTCTCCGTCATAGCCCCTACGCTGTGAAACGCCCTCCCGGCCGAAACCAGGGCCCTGAGGGACCTACTCCCGTTTAGACGGGCCTGCAAATCCATCTGTTCAGGCAGGCCTTTGGAGAGTAGGCCCCGCGTGTTTTAAGTACCATGTCGCTGCTCTACGCTGTTGCTCTGTTTGCTTATTGCGCTGGTTTTTGCTCTGTTTGTTATTGTTTAACGGTTTTATGCTTTTAATCTTCTGTTTATTGTGCCTCTGGCTCTTGTGAGCCGCCGTGAGCCCCTGGGAGTCGGCGGCATAGAAGCCTCAATAAATAAATAAATAAATCCAGGGGTTTTTTTTGTTGCAGGGTCATTGAAAATGTGTCTTTCTGACACACTGGAAACAATCTGCAACAATTCAGTAACCAGATTGGATGGAGATGTTTCATAGTGCTTCCTTCCATGAATAATTGGCATGTTATGTGTGCAGCCAGGTTATGTTTCTCTTAATGATTGTCAGGGTAATCTCTCACAGAGAAGCTCCGAATCACTTCTGGAGTGAGCTCCCATTGTTAGGCCCAGCCATTTAGTCAAGGGAGTACAATAGCACCCCAACACATGCCCCAAGAGACAAGTCAATGGCATAGAGTGCAAGCTGTTGACAAGCTGCAGATGGGTGTATGATCACTGGCACACTTGGAGAAAAAAGGGATGAATTAAGTTGATTATTTCTCATTTCACAAAAGGTACTGTTGGCAGATTCTGTGTGTATGAGTGCCTGATGAAACAGACCTTGCAACATGTCATAGACCCATGGATACAAGTAGGCAAAAAGCACCAGAGATGGGCATAAGACTGTGTGAGCAAACATATCTAGAGTTTGTGGGAACTGAAGATCTAATGTTAAAGATGAAGCAATTTAAGAACGGGAAAGATGATTAGTTTAAATTATAGGATAACAATTTAAAATAATTTAAGAATGTAAAAGATTTCAGACCCAATGTTTGTCACGTTGGGGATGAAGAAAGAGAAACAAATGCAACCAACTATGAGGAGAGGGAGGGAGGCAATAAAATCTCCTTCTTGCTCCTACCAAAACTTCTAATTCCAAGTGATTGGGCCCATAACTCCCATCAGCCATAGTCACCAGGGATTATGAGAGTTGTAATCTAAAACATTTGGAAGCACAAAGATTCCACACCCCTGGATTAGGGGATGTCACATGTCTTAGGACCTTATCTCTACAGTGGTCAATCTGGTGTCTCTGGAAAGCACACAATGGCTATTTTCTCAACTTGTGCTTCACAGTATGCCACACTATGCTAGAGGCAGTGTAGAACTATCATGATTGCTATGGACTGAGAGGTGTATATTCCATCAATAGCCCCCTTTAAAGACATATAAGGGTGCATCTACATAGCAGAATTAATGCTATTTGGTATCACCTTAACTGCCATGTCTCAACTGTGATTCTTGAGAGCTGTGGTTTTAGTTCTTTAGCCTTCTCTGTCAAAGAGTGCTGGTTCCTCACTAAACTACAAATCACATGATTCCATAGCATGGAGTCATGGCAATTAAAGTGGTGTAAAACTGCATTGATTGTACAGAATACATACACCCTAAATTGATGACCATCCATACGTTACTAGCATATTTTCAAAAATAAGAGTTGGGGAGTTTTGGGATGGGTTTTTTTTTGGGCACTACTTGGATCTTGCAACCTGAACTGCAACATTGTTGATTGTTTGCTATCCAATATGGGAAGGATTCTTGGCACATGAAAGGAATGATTGTTTGCCCAAAATATACAAAAAGAGAAAGTTTGATGTAATTAATATATTAAGAGTGAAAGAGTAAATCACCAGGAGGAAATTGTAGTATGTGGGTGTCGTGTTGCCACCGGTTGCCTAGCAATTCTGCTTGTGCTTGGTATGAGATTGATAGATATCACCCACTCAGATCGCTGTATTCCGACCTCCACTGCAATCTTGTTACTGGCAAATAACGGGGGAAATGTGGCAAGGAACAAGAAAAAGGAGTGGATGGCGAGGCAAAAAGATCTCAGTTGGCTGAGTCCCTGGTCACCCAGATCCACAAAGCCCAGATTCAAAACAAGTCCCTAAATTATTTCCTGCCTCTTTTCTAATCCCTCCCAGAGCTTGTGTAAATAGAAACATATGTTTAAAAATATAATTCCTAGTCATATCTCTCTGGGCTGAACAAATGGGAGGTAATAATATCCTAGAATTAAAACGGCAATTTCATTTCATAATTTCAGTGACTCATATTACATTACTTCTAAGTAGGATGAATAGAAAATTCTCAGGTATTATACATAATTATAATATGATTATAGTGTTCTTGATAACATATGCCAAGTTTAAGATGCATCTCTGAGTTTCCCTCTCCCCCATTTTTCCCTCTTCAGAGCTTCCCATCCTCAAATATACTCTTATTTGATTCTGTTCTGCATCCGAGTTTACAGGATCCCCCCCCCCAACTTTAATTCAATGGAAATGTTACTTTTTTATAAATGGAATGCAGTAAGGATATGTGTGCAAACATGTATATCAATTTTAGATCTTAGAAACAGCACCTTATGGGGGATAAAAATGGCAATTCCCATAATCTTCCATCTATTATAAGATCTGGGCATTGTAGCTTCTCAAAGTAATCCTTTCTTGGAGAATTTGATTCAATCTGTAAGGTAGCTGTTTGTATAAAGTCCCACCATTCTCCCAAGGCAGCTTAGAATATAAGTTAAACCAAAAGATGGCGCCGGTGCAGGAGCAGCCTGCAGGAGCACTCCGCCTGAGACTGCCAATTCTTGCTCTTGGAATGGAATCTGACCACAGTTCGGGTCTGATCCCTGCTGTAGTAGATCCCCGATCTCATGGGGAGGTCGGTGTGGGTCCTCAGCGGGAGAAAACTGACCTGGACAAAGATTTTGAGGACTTTTACGATTTCTGCCTGAGACTGGAGACCGAAGTGAAGGCCCAAAGAGCCCAGGGAACCCCAGAATATGTATGTAGTGAACAGGGGGCATCTCTCCCAGACCATCACACTACAGAGTCAACACCACGGCCGGGACCTGAATCTGAGCCGATGACCCTACTACATCTTTGGGGGGAATTTAGAGATCTGGCCAACAGATTCAGGGCCTTCGGCGAGAGATTGAAACGGATGACCGAGGAAACCTAGCCCCAATCCCGACCCCAACCGCAGACAATGGAAAGGGAACAGAATGGGGATGAGGATACCCCCGAAACCCAGAGCCGAAGGGGTTCCCCCGATTTTCTTTGGGACCATTCCTGTGATCTGCTGGCAACTGACTATGCTGAGTATATTACATCATCTGGCATAGACTTACCCCAAGGCGATTTATGCGTGGAGGGGTCCATGAGAGAAGAGGGGAAAGAGGAGGAAGCGGCCCCCTTGCAGAGCCCCGACCTATCCCCAGTGGCGGAGAAGGACCCGGAGGATGAGAGAGCTGCGAGCCCACCAGTCATGGGCTGCTTCTTCGGGGAGAGTTGTCCCATCGTCCAGGCAGGCCTCGGTCCGACAATCTGTCCGTGGTCGGCCTGCAGAGGACCACCGGAGCCCTTGGAGGAGATATCGTTCAATATCTCTCAAGTCCTGGCTCGCTGCAAGGGGCACCGACCCAGACGCCCATCGCTGTCGGCCTCCATCCGGAGGGAGTTGGAGGAGAGGGCCAAGATGGCGCATGGCCTTGAAAACGCCCAAGGAGAGAGTGAGACCCCACATGCCCCCAAAATGGGAGGAGTTGCTCTTGGGCGCAAGCGCACTCGCAACCAGCGCCGTCGCCGGAAAAGAAGGCCTACAACCCCTCCGCCCCTCCCAGAGGGCTCAGGGAAGAGACCGGAAGACGCGTCTGGTGAGCATGTGGCCTCATACTCCCCTAAATCAGGAGGAGGGAAGCCTGCGAGCAGGCGGAAGCGGCTCCGTCATGGCCGCCGGAAGCGGAAACCAACTAGACCCCCGCCTACGGCCCCTCCCACCTGTGACCCGCCGGAAGATCTGCCTTCACCACCGGCTCTGCCTGAGGGTGAGGATCTGCAACAGCGCCACCATCAGGCTGGAAGACCTACCTCTCCGCTACAGGAGGCCTTTTCGTCGGTTCCCGAGGGTGAGGATCTGCAACAGCGCCACCATCAGGCTGGAAGACCTAGCTCTCTGCTACAGGAGGCCTTTTCGTCGGTTCCATCGGAGGAAGGGAACAGCCAACATCGTAGTCAGGCCCGGGGATTTGGCCCATCTTTCCCCAGTGGCCTGGAAGCCATGGTCCTATCATCGGAGGCCCACTTGCAGCAATGCCATCAAGCTGATGTGACTATTCTACCTCCACTGACCCCACAAACGGGCTCTATATGGAAAGCCCGGAAGATGTCAACCGCCCAGCTGACAAAGCCAAATGGTGAGAGGCCCGTCAACGCTGCCCAAGTCCTGGACTGCTCTATTAAGAGCCATGAAACATCTAGAAAGAGCTATTACAGGTCTAGAACCTTTTGGGGCATAGGATATAGTAGCTGGGGCCGCAGACACTCCACTGGTTCCACACTTGGGACTGGGATGGCCCTCCGGGGCATTAGACCAGACATTGGCCCCAACCAATTATTGGCATTGGACCTTGAAAGATCAACGCTGATTGGAAGATACTCTCAGGACTTGGGAAGGAGGGAGCTAGCCAGCCACCCCACCCCCTTTTCAGAGGGCGGGCAGAAGACCAGACACTTAGATGCCTTGCCGATGGGCAGTGATCAGGGGCAGGGAATCCCAGTGATCTCGGGCAGGGGTAAATGGGATGGTAGACGCAGGCCTTATGAGAGAGGGCGACAGAGTCACAGAAAGACTCGGCCGCCCTCTGGCCTGCGAGCTATCCCCAGGCACACAGATGGTGGGCGTCCAAGTATCTCCTCTCCAATTCTGGTTCTAGCCAATGCCAGGTCCGTGCGAAACAAAACCGGGACCATCAGAGACTTCCTCCTCGAGCATAATGTAGATCTAGCCTGTGTTACAGAGACTTGGCTGCAGGAGGGAGACGACGTCCTTATACACGAGCTTACATCACCTGGCTGTGGCTAGTTACCAGATGCGGACAGAGAGGGGGAGTGGCCATACTCAGTCATGACAAATTCAATTCCAGGACGGTCCCGGTCGCGAACATTCTGGGAATGGAGTGTGCGGGCCTTGTGTGGGACTCTAGTGAGAGTGTGGCTTTCCTGCTGGCGTACCGTGCACCCGACGCGCCGGCAGGGAGTCTACCTAAGCTGCTGGAGGTGGTGTCGGAGTGGGCATTGAGGTTCCCTAAACTTTTCGTGTTGGGGGACTTCAATGTCCACGCCGACACCGCCCCCGTCATCAGCAGCCATGGACCTGGTGTCCACCATGGAGACACTAGGACTCTCACTCTGTAAGACCGGTCCCATACATCAGGCCGGGCACACCCTGGATCTGATCTTCGCGGCCGGGTCCAAGTGACCCTAACCTCTATAATAGAGGTTCCATGGGCGGATCACGGTGTCCTCGAAGTCCGTCTTGAAGTGGCCTCTCCCCGGTAAGGCTGCCGAACCTATTTTGGTTCGCCCGAGGAGACTTATGGAACCCACTCGGTTCCTGAATGCTCTAAGGGAATTGGAGCTCACCAGCGACTCAGTCGACAGGCAAGTGGAATGCTGGAACTCCTGCCTTTCCACAGCCTTAGACGAAATCGCCCCCAGACGCTCTCTCATCCCCCGTAGAAATCGCTCGCCTTTGGTTTACCGAGGGTTACGGGCGATGTGGGAACGGAGGAAGAGACAGTTAGAGAACGTGTGGCGGGATCTCCGTGACGGAACATCGAGATCGGCTTATAAACAGTTCAAGGATGTTTATGAGCATGCTATCAAGGAAGCTAAAAAGGCCCATACTCCACCTTGATAGAGTCGGCTAGTTCACGCCCAGCTCAACTTTTTAAAATAATTCGGTCATTGACAACAAATTCGATTGTCCCAAACGATAGGGGTTTGGTTCCCACAACTGAGGCATTCCAGAACCACTTTGCTGACAAGATCTTGACCCTCCGTCGGGATATCCCGGCCACTCTTGATACAGTATGTGAACTCAAGACTCCACCGCCACTCGGCGGGTCCACCTTCACCCGTTTCCAACTGCTGGACGCAGCAGCTGTCGATAGGTTACTCACTGCAGCTAGGCCAACTACCTGCTCCCTCGATCCGTGCCCCTCCTGGCTTTAGATCTTGCCAGGAGGGGCTATGAGACCCCCTGGGAAAGATTATCAACAGCTACCTTGAGCAAGGAGTGTTCCCAGGGGGTTTAAAAGAGGCAATGGTAAGACCGCTGCTGAAGAAGCCGAATTTAGATCTTTGGGCTCCCTCCAATTACCGACCTGTGTCTAATTTGCCTTTTTAGGCAAGGTAATTGAGAGGGCAGCAGCGGATCAGCTGCAGCAGTACTTAGAAGACACAGCTGGACTTGATCCCTTCCAGTCCGGCTTCCGTATCGGGCATGGGACGGAGACCGTGCTTGTTGCCATTACAGACCAACTTCGCCGCCAGCTGGACCAGGGTGGGTCAGCCCTGCTTGTCTTGTTAGATTTGACAGCAGCGTTTGATACCGTAGACCATGAGCTGTTAGCCCACCGCCTAGCCATGACTGGAGTCAGGGGGACTGCCCTTAAGTGGGTGTCCTCCTTCCTCCAGGACCGGGGACAGCGGGTGGAGAGGGGTGAGGAGGTCTCCGGGAGGCTCCCATTAAGTTGCGGGGTCCCCCAGGGGGCCATCCTCTCACCCTTATTATTCAACATCTACATGCACCCCCTGGCCCAGCTGGCTCGCGACTTTGGTCTGGAGTGTTATCAGTACGCTGATGACACCCAGCTTCTGCTGACAATAGACGGCAGGCCGGATACCGTACCCGATTGTTTCCATCTATGCCTGGAAGCCGTGACTGGATGGCTGCGGGCCAGCCGGCTGAAGGTAAACCCGTCGAAGACGGAGATCTTGTGGCCTGGTCGACCTGGGCTGGATGAGTGCCGGTTGCCTGCCCTGGATGGCGAGCCACTTAGCCCGTCACCCTTGGTTAAGAGCTTGGGTGTCAAGTTGGACTCCCTGCTGACCATGGAGGCCCAGGTCTCCGTGGTCAGCAGGACATCGTTCTTCCACCTACGTCAGGCCAGGCGACTGGCCCCCTACCTGTCCAGGGACGATCTGGCTACGGTGATCCAGCGACGGTCATCTCGAGGCTAGACTACTGTAACGCCCTCTCGTTGGCCTCCCCTTGGTGACAGTCCGGAAACTCAAGCTGGTGCAGAATGCCGCGGCTCGCTTGCTGGTGGGAACACCAGTGAGGGAGCACATCACTCCCATCCTCCAGCAACTGCACTGGCTTCCCATCGAGAACCGGATTGTCTTCAAGGTATTGGTTTTAACCTTTAAGGCCTTGCACGGTCTAGGGCCTGTGTACCTGAGGGACCGCCTTACCCTGTATGTTCCCCCGAGATCGCTGCGCTCGGAAGAGCAGAATTTATTGGTGGTACCATCGTCCCGCGCCTGTCACTTGTCCACTACAAGACAGAGAGCTTTCTCTGTGGCGGCTCCAGTACTCTGGAATTCGCTCCCTGACCATGTCTGAATGGTCTCGGAACTCCTCCCTTTCCGAAGAGAATGTAAAGACGGCCCTCTTCAAGCTTGCATTTGGGTAAACTCAACTCAAACTCAACTGGCTCGTCTCGTCTGAACTAAGGCATCGTAGCCTTGTAACATCTGGGCTATGTATTGTGTTTTACTGTTTTTATGGTATGTTTTATTGTATGTTTTTACTGCTTGTAATCTGCCCCGAGCCTGCTGGGAGGAGCGGAATATAAAACCGAATAATAAATAAATAAATAAATAAATAAAATAGAGGATACAAAACAATTATGGTAAGTGATCCATTTAAACAACACCACCATTGTAATAAACATGAAAATACAGCATACACATATAACCCAGCATACCTTCTTAATAACTGGCCACTGAGAAGGCCGTCTCATCTTGTCCACACCAAATGTGCCTTTGATGGTAGCGAGGTGGAGAGAAAGCACTTCAGGCTTGAGCAGGCTCATATGCAGTAAATGAAATACTACCTTAAATTTGTTTGCAATAAACAATAATTATTGTTGTTGTTGCTGCTGTGTGCCTTAAGATAGTTTCCAATTTATGGTGACCCTAAAGAGAACCTATCACACATTTTTCTTGTTCACAGGGGCTTTGCCTTTGCCTTCTTCTGAGTCTGAGCACTTATCTATATTGACAAAAAATATTCTGGACTCACCTCAAATCCAGTGCTGCTGTTTTCACAATGCAAAGTGGCTTCCCATTAGTATCCTGGGTTTGACAGGAAACTGTCAATGGAAAAACAGATTTCTCCGTACACCACCAGCCGAGACCTGGAGGGTGGGGAGGCGGGGTCGCGTGGTCTATAGGGATTCCATCTCCATGACCAGGTGTCCCATCCCACACTCAACCATTTTTGAAAGTGTCCACCTGAGGGTAGGTGGCCGGGACAGAATAGGGATTCTGCTAGTGTACTGTCCACCCCGCTGCACTACAGTCTCCTTACCAGAACTAGCTAGGTTGGTCTCGAGTCTGGCGTTGGGGTCCCAACGGCTACTTGTGCTGGAGGATTTCAACATCCACACTGAGACCACCCTATCAGGAGCGGCTCAGGACTTCATGTCTTTCATGGCAACCATGGGGCTGTTCCAACTGGTATCTGGCCCTACTCACAACGCTGGACATACATTAGACTTGGTTTTCTGTCAGGGATGGGATGACAGTGTAGAGGAGCTGACAATCGCTCCGTTGCCATGGACAAACCATCACCTGGTCAGGTTTAGACTTACTGCACCCCCTAACCTCTGCAGGGGTGGAGAACTCATTAAGATGGTCCACCCTAGGAGGCTTATGGATATGGATGGTTTCCTGGCCGCTCTTGGGGAGTTTCCTGCCACCTCGGTAGGTGATCCTGTTGATACCCTGGTCACTCTCTGGAATGGGGAGATGACTAGGGCAATAGACACGATTGTTCCGGAATGTCTCCTCCCAAGTAGCCGAGCTAAACCAGCCCTTTGGTTCAACCAGGAGCTGGCGGCGATGAAGTGAAGAAAGAGGAGACTAGAGCAGTGTTTTTCAACCTTTTTTGAGCCACGGCACACTTTATACATTTACAAAATCCTGGGGCACACCACCAACCAAAATGACACAAAATGACACTCTAACACAGTGATACAGTTAATATGTTTTTAAATATATTTATACACTCAGTGTGAAACCTGGGCCTGTTTCGAAGAACACAACATAGATATCATGGCAAGAATGGCAGAAAGACGCAAACTTCCCACACAGAACTCCCATAACCAAGAGAAAATACTATAAGAGTTTGGTGGGCATTGACCTTGAGTTTTGGAGTTGTAGTTCACCTATATCCAGAGAGCACTGTGGACTCAAACAATGTTGGATCAGGACCAAACTTGGCATGAATATTCAATATGCCCAAATGTGAATACAGATGGAGTTTGGGGAAAATAGACCTTGACTTTTGGGAGTTACAGTTTCTGTGGTTTATAGTTAACACACAATCAAAGAGCATCCTGAACTCTTGCAACAATGGAATTGAACCAAACTTGGCATATTGAACTCTCATTACCAACAGAAAGTACTGAAAGGGTTGGCTTGAGAATTGACCTTGAGTTTGGAAGTTGTAGTTCACCTACACCCAGAGAACACTGTGGACTCAAACAATGTTATGTTATGTTGTTGTTTGTTTTCTATCCAGAATCACAATGTTGGAAGGAGGCTCACCACTTTAAGGTCCCTAAAACAGACATGGGAAAACTTCAGCCCTCTGGGTGCTTTGGACTTCAACTCCCACCATTCCTAACAGCCTGAGGCCCTTTCCTGCTTAAATGGCTGAAGGGGGGGAAATGGGCCTGAGGCTGCTAGGAATGATGGGAGTTGGAGTCCAAAACACCTGGAAGGTCCAAGTTTGCCCATGCCAGCTTTCGACAGAGACCTCTTCCTCCCCCTTCGCGCCCTTTCTTCCCCTCCTGCTGAACATTTACTTTTTCTTCTACACTGCCGCTTCTGCCGCCATTTTGATTCGAGGGGGCAGCGTGAGCATGTTCAGGAGGGGAGGGGGGAGGGAGGAAGACATGACCCGTGCGGCCGCTACTGCACAGACTCACCCCAGAGCAAAGTGAGGCAAAGCGAGCAGAGCGAGGCTGGGAAGAAGGGAGCCCGAGTGGAGAAGAAAAAGTGTTCGGCGGGGGAGAGAAAGGGTATTGGAGGTTCCAATTTCCCATGGCACACCTGATGATCGCTCATGGCACACTGGTTGGGAAACACTGGACTAGAGGGTGTTTGGCATTCGGACCCGTGCGATTCAAATCGAGCATGGCTTGATGCCCTTTTGAGGGCATATGCCATGGTAATAAAAGCTGTACAGAAAACCTTTCTGGCAGCTAATATTGCGTCCACGAGGAACCGTCTGTTGGAGCTGTTTCGAGTTGTCAGAGGCCTGTTAAATCCCACTTCTCAGGTTGGGAGTCCTGACAACTTGGCAGCTCGCTGTGAAGCTTTTGCTTGGCTCTTCATGGACAAAATCACTTTGATCCTTGCTTGCTTGGACACCATGTTAACATCAGTCTCTGATGATGTAACACAAGCACCTGCTTATCTAATTTTGATGGATTCATTTCAAATGGTGAAACCCGAGGATGTGGACAAGATACTTGGAGGAATGAGAGGGACCACATGCATCCTAGACCCCTGCCCATCCTGGCTGTTAAAGTAAGCCAGAGGGGGATTAGCCGAGTGGGTGAAGGTGGTGGTGAATGCCTCCCTTCGGGAAGGCAATATTCCAGCGAGCTTAAAACAAGCTACAATAAAACTGCTGTTGAAGAAACCATCACTGGACCCCCCTCAATTTGTCAACTGTCAATCTGTTTCTAATCTTCCCTTCTTGGGCAACGTCCTGGAACGTGTGGTGGCCTCACAACTCCAGGTATTCTTGCTAGACATGGATTATCTGGACCCGGCACAGTCTGGCTTTAGGCCAGGACATGGAACAGAGACAGCCTTGGTCGCCTTAGTGGATGATCTATGCCAGAAGCTAGACAGGGGGAATGTGTCTCTGTTAGTTCTGATGGACCTCTCAGCGGTTTTCGATACCATCTACTATGGTATACTTCTGGGTCGCCTCGTGGGAATGGGCCTTGGAGGTACTGTTTTGCAGTCGCTCCGGTCCTTCCTAGAGGATCATTCTCAGAAGGTGTTATTGGGGGACTCCTGTTTAACCTCATAACCATTGTCTTGTGGGGTTCCTCAGGGTTCTATACTGTCTCCCGTGTTGTTTAACATCTACATGAAGCCTCTGGGAGAGATCATCTGGAGTTTTGGGGTGCAGTGTCATCTGACCCATCCCTCTTCTTGTCCAGAATAGGGGGGAAGAATATGAGGTTCATGTTCTGGAAGTGTGTTAGGCAAACTGGGTAGCAATGGACAGATATAACCTATATTTAATAATTCCTCTAGAGCAGGGAGAATAGAAGCCAGTGGGATACGTAAAGATCCTAAACAGCATTCTGTCGTATGCTTTCTCCCCAAACTCCATTTGTAAATGTTCAATATCAACAATCATGTTTAGATCTTGAAGATTCAGGAATGTTTCTATCTTGATTGAGGGCCCTTCCAGACAGACGCTATATCCCAGGATCTGATCCCAGGTTTTCTGCTTTAAACTGATAAATATGAATCTGCACTGCCAGATAATCTGGGATAAACAGAAAACCTGGGATCAGATCCTGGGATATAGGTCCTGACTGAAGGGCTCTGGGTCTATCTTTTTGAAATGCAATTTTCCCATTTTCCTACTGCTTCCTAATTGGCTAAACATTATTGTTTTTTCTAGTGGGTCATGCAACCACATGATACGATCAAGGCATGACATGCCACCCTTCCCAAATTGGTGTCATCTGGATGCCCTCTATTCAGTCATCCAAGTCATGTATAAAGATGGTGAACAACACAAGAGACTTACGGCACTCCAATAGTCACTTCTTTGCAGAATGAAGAGGATATTTCTCTAGGAATTTTGCAGGTTTTCCAGGTTGACTCTATAGTAACCTCCAGTGAAAGTAACTCATTTTAATAGGATTTGCCATAATCCACCATTTCCTCTGTCCATTATAAGTTCAACAACTTATCCCCCATGGATATAAGTCACATCGTGTGCTTTTATTTATAAACTGGCTGTAAAATACAAAAGACTCCCCACATAGGATTGATTTCATAGAATCAGTGCAATTACTATAAACTTCAAAATAACAACACATTTTTCACATTTGCTCAGTGGCATTGCTAGGTAACTGTAATGGATAAAATGGCTTAGAATGTTGGTACAAACTGAGACATTCAATAATACTAGAAGAATAGCCGAATTACAGCAAGCCTTATATTATCATGTAATCCATTGCTAAGAAGCCTGTTAAGGCACCAACATTTCCTTAATTAAAAACAGCCCAGAAACATTAGCAAACCTAATAAAAAGGAACAACCAGAGAGATATAATTGAGCACAAGCTGTTGTCAGATAGACAACCTGTCTGAAAATATCTCACTATTCAGCCAGAAGAGATTTGTTCTATAAACGTTTCCCTCCCTAACCGCTCCCAAATTCTCTTCAGGTTTGGGCTCTGACATTCCACTTTCTGTATATACATATATAATTTAGTATTCCAGCCTGACCACTTTAGTGGTTTCCAGTTAGGTTAGTAAATGAGAAATAATGAAATTGTAAATATCCCAGTTTGAATCTGACCACAGTCTTTGTTTCAGTTTTAAATGGGACTGCATGGGCTTGAGTCAAGCAATGCCTTTATGGCCAAAGGCGTCCATCTGCTGCAGTTCTTAGTCTGAACGTAAAGCAAGGTTTCTAAGCAGCTAATCCTTATCCCCAAAATACAATAGATCCCCCTCCACCCACGAATTATTTTTCCAGTTACTGGCAGTCATATTATCATATACTAGGAGACTGAAGTTGTCATGTGAAAATGTTGATGTTTATAGCCATCTCTTGATCTTCCTGTCCATTTCTATGCTATGCTTGGAATTGGTTGACCTCTCGCCTTGCACTTGTTGTACAAACATCTGCTGGGGAAGCAACAAAGAGCAAGTTGGCAATGGATCAGTTGCCCCACTCTGGGGCAGCAGCTAAGTGTATGCAAGTACGTTCATCCCAGCTGCAAGGAAATGTTAAAAGTCCCTTTTAACTCTGTGGTAGTAGGTTGACACCTGCAGTCCAAAAATATAGGTGCTATCTTTAGATTCAGGTGTTTGCTGAATGTCTCGAAATGTATCCTCTGCAGATAAGGGGAGATCAATACAGTTTGGGTGGCTCTTCAAAGTTTATACTAAAAGCCAGCATGGATTCACTGCCCCACTGAAATGAAGGCCACCATCTGCCACTGAACTAGTGCCAAACCAAGTAGGAAACTGTAGCAGCAAATGCAGCCAGTTCAATATAATTTGTCATAATAAAAGTGTATTATTATTATTTTAGGTATGTCACCAGAGTAAAGTTTTTTTGTCAGCTGCTCATACATTATATAGAAACAAAACAATCCAACCTGCACTGTAATGCCACATTAAGAAAATGCTCTCAATTACTGCAGTTTTGGGCTCTGCATTTTACTTATCCGTCAGTGGAGGCAGACAATTAAAGCTACAATTTAATGGGAGATTCAGGGGCAAATGGCGTTGGGAAGATTATTGATACTTTAATGAAGAATCAAGCTGTGGTAATGTTCCCTAACAGTAATCAGTAATGTGATGAACCGATTTTTTCCCCTCATGCAAGAAAGTTTAAAAGAGATGCAAAATTAAGAATCACTGACAGCAGGACCATAAATTACCAACTACTAGCTGTGTATTCTTTTTGGATCCAGCATATTTGCCCACACCTGCATGCCTCTTAGAGATCACACCTGCCTGGTACTAAATCATCTCTTGTTCTCTACTTCTTCAGCTGTATATTTTAAGACACTCATTTGAGAGGCTTCTGTTCAGTTTTGTTTTTAAAACCCAGGGCGAAAAGGGAAAAGAACAGCTTTATGAGTGTTTCGATAATATTTAAAAAATCCAAAGCTTTATATTTATTTGTTCACTATTGAGTCGCAGAACGTGAATACTGAGACATTACCTGGCAGAGCAACAACAAGAGACATTGTGACACACAAGGAGCAAGTCCAACCACTCAAAATGTGAGCTCATGAATACATCGTTAACACTCTGTTCTGGATCAGACACAGTGACTTTGTAAAAATGGTTGATACCACTTCCACTTTTTTCCAAATTTATCTTGCAGAAGTATCGAAAGGTACAAAGATTCTGATAAGCAAGAGTTATTTGGGCAGATTACTGACTGGAGTAATAATGGTGGGAAATGAAAATGCCTGGTGACTTCATAACACAGGGTGTTTTTAGCATTCTATGACACTTCCCCACCTGTCCAGCGATGGATGGGCATGCTGCCCATCACATGATGTTGCTGGAGTTCTGATGGAGGCCCCATCCACAACTGGAATGGAAGCATCTTAGGACACTCCTCTCGCAACACGGGAACCTTCCCATGTTGTGCTACCCCCAATGGAGCCAGCATGGTTCTGTGTTGCCACAACAAAGCAGCATGCAGGGTGACAGAGTCACCTCTCAGCCCTGCTGTTTCACCATGGAGACTGGTAAAATAGCACAGGTGGAAGTCCCTTGTGTGATAAGGTCAATAGTATGATGTAAAAACATGCCACTGTCTATTTATTCTCCTATAATATAAATATCTGGAAAATCCAAAGCTTAAGGAGAATGTTGATACCGATCTATCTACTAGACCATATTGTTGATTACAATATGGGGAAATTCAGGTGACCACTATGGTGAACACACCAAGGAGTGCTAGGTACAAATAGATAGACAAGCATAAGGCAAATATTCTTCTTACCCTCTTAGAAAGCCAGAGGAATGTTGGCAACTAAACCTATTTCAGGGGACTCTCGGAGCCTAAAGGTGGGAGATTGGGGCCACATGTTGTTCTTATGTAGCTTGCAGACTGTATGCAACTGAAGGGTCATATTTTCCACATCTTTGCTTGGCACGGGAAAATGAGTAACAAACTGCATAACTAGAAAAATGCATAGATTAGGAAAACGAGTAGAAAGTGTGTACATTTAGAAGGAAATGCATCCAATCTCCTAAACTGGAAAGTCCTCCCCACAAACTGATATGGAATCTGGATGGGAAAAAAAGTCAGTTGGATTGTGTGAAATGAAACAAAAATGAGACCGACAGATTTGCACATCCCTTTTTTCTATCCAGCTAAAGATTTATGAGAGTCAGGTGTCTATATTTCAGAATAATGGCCTCCTCTCCTTTATATTTGGAGAGATTGCAGACAGATATATTGTCTCTGAAATCTAACTGCAGAACTAGACAAAGACTCTGTGATGGTTGTGGTTTTTAATTTTTGGAAGCCCATTGTATGTTGTTATTGTGAGATGCTAATAATAGCCTATAGATGGTACCTAACTCCAGATACTTTAAATAAGATATATAAAACGGGGACAGACTGTTGCTGGAAATGCCAGATTACGAAAGGTACATATTACCACGTCTGGTGGACATGTGTGGAGGTCAAAAGATACTGGAAAAAAGTCCATAAAGTTATGGAGGAGGTAACGGGGCTAAGGATTAAATTTAAGCCTGAACTATTCCTTTTGAATATTTTAGACCAAAAAGACTTGGGGAAAGACCTGGGAAGATTGCTAACGTTTATCGCGACGGCCGCCAGGATTACTCTTGCTAGGTATTGGAAGGAAACCAAAATACCGGACTTGGAAGAGATGATATATAAATTAATGGACATAGCGGAAATGGACAAACTATCCGCCCTGCTGAGATGTGGCCCAAATAGGATATTTGAAAGGACGTGGAAACCGCTGATCAACTATGTGAAAAAAAATATGAAGATTGAGCTAAAGGGCTACTGGATATAAAAATCTTGGAGTATATGTAACGGGACAAGCTCTGAATGGAGATCGCTTTCTTGTGGGTGAAGTCAACCCTTTGTTGTTTTTTTAAATGTAGGAGTGTATAGTGAATTGGTATGTCAGCCCCACCCCAATGTTTCCATCCCCTGCCCCCACCCCTATCCCTTTCCCCTTCCCATGGAAGCCTGATGTGGGCGGTAATGTCAATGTTTGTAAGCACTGTTATGTTTTTTAACAATAAAACTCATTTATAAAAAATAATAATAATAATAATAAAACTGATTTAATTACTTTGAATAAAATTTTTTAGACAAAATCTTATGTTTAAGGATATTTCTTTAAAAATGTATACAGTGTTCCCTTGCTACTTCGCGGTTCACTTATTGTGGACTTGCTGTTTCGCAGATTTCGAAAAAATATTAATTTAAAATATATATCATGGTATTTTTGCTGTTTTGTGGGGTTTTGCTGCCGCTGCTTTCCAAGGCACTTTCCCTCCTCACCCTCCCTCCAGCCTTGAAGTGCATTTCCTTCTATTCCTTCACTTTATTTTAAGTTTATAAAGACTTAAAATAGTGTGTAAAATAATGTATAAATATTACAATAAATAGAGTATTCCTACATCGGGATTTTTCACTTATTGCAAGAGGTCCTGAAACCTAACCCCAGCAATAATTGAGGGAACACTGTACATTATACCTGGTAAATCAACACTCTGTTGCTGAAACTTGAGTATATATTTGGGCCAGCCCCGAGTTCTAGTGGAGTCCAGAAGTGCATTTGCACAATTATATCCAGCCCCCATTCCAATCAGTTATAGCAAACCTCTTCTTCACTTTATCTTTACAACAGTCCTGTGAAGTAAATCAGGGTAAGAGAGAGTAATTGAGAGAGTAAGGCAGTGGTTCTCAACTTCAACGCCCAGAAATCCTAACAGCTGGTAAACTGGCTGGGATTTTTGGGAGTCGTAGTCTTAAACACCCGGGGACCCACAGGTTGAGAACCGCTACCTTAAGGTTACCCAAATGGACTTTATAACTGACTGTGGAATTGAATCATACCTTTCATTATCAACCCTCTATCCACACCTTTAAAAATGTATTTGATGTGAAACAAACTTAAACAATTCATTTGCTAAAGAAACTCATGTGTATGCAAAAACACACAGAGATATAAAACATTTTGGGGGGAAAGTAACAAAAACAATTGGAACAAGGAATGTTTGGTTCAGCATTGATTTTACTTACATCTTTCAAGCTGGGGGGAAGGAAGATGGAGTGTGATCTGTTTCCACTTGACATTAAAAGAAGAAGACCTCCTCACCTCTGCTTTCCACATTGCATGTGTTGCTTAAGGTGAATCTACACTATGGAATTAATGCATCCTGACACTCATTTTCCTGCCATGGCTCAATGCTGTGTAATCCCAAAAGTTGTAGTTTTCCAAGATCTTTAGCCTTCTCTGCCAGAGTGCTGGTGCTTCACCAAACTACAAATCTCAAAATTCCACACCATTGAGACATGGCAATAAAATTGGACTTAAATTGAATTGATTCTACAGTGTAGATGCACCCTTAGATCCCTAACTTTAGTTGCCACAGCCATAGCAAAAGAAAAGATCAAACACTTGAGTTTGGTTACTGTAGGAGAAGGATGGGGAGAACTGAACATCTTACCAGGCTGTACAGTATAATCCCCATATAGGTACCAATGGTTTTATTTATTTATTTATGTCTGACAAAACATGTCCTCTGTAGGCATTTTCTAGGTCTTCCAATGTGATTGTATGTTATTTGGGGCACAAGTCTTTCATTTAAATAAGATGACTATTTTCTGAGGTTTCATGTAGCCACAAAAAGTCTATGAACACATCCAGTGCACATATGGGGGTAGTATTGTACTTCAATCTCCCACTCTGTCTGTCTTTTTAAATAAGAGGAAGATTCAGCTTCATTATAATGATTTAAAAAACCCAACCAAAATAGTTTTTTTTTTATAAGAGAGGAGGAGTAGTAATTAACATCAACTGAAAAGGGGATGTAATTCCCACTCACTTCATCTGCTCATAGAGACACATACCATAGCCACACTGTGAGATCTAAATCTATGTTATAATGTTATGCGATGCTAGCCAATATTGGAGAGGAGGAAGCAACAGCTAGCATCAGTAGGAAAAGCTTGATCTCCAGCCAAATCACAGGATCAAATGAGGACATCTGAATCTTCTTTCTGGTCAGCCGCTTGAAAACAAAGTGGCAGAGTTGCAGCCTACACAATTCTTGAACTCCCTCTGGAAACGAAGCAGTGTGTTTCGTCTGCTGGTTCTGAGAAGACTATGAGAAGCATAGAAAAACTTTAACCAGTCTGGAGTGTGCTAGAAAGAGAATGACTCATGACTGCAAGGAGAGAAAAAGAGACTGCCTCCATAAATCATGCAGTCCTTTCTTCATAGGGCTTTCTCTGTATGCCTGGACTCTTTAGACATTGAAGCACATGGTCCAGACCTCAGAACTCCTCTCCCCCCTCTCTGAATGTTGCACCATGCTGCCAAACTAATGGCTGCAGTTAAAGGTGTCAATGTGCCCTCATTCCTGTAGCTTACCTTTTCCTTCCTTACTCAAGCTTACCAAAGCTTAATGAGTGGTTCTGCAAGCATCAGATGGGAAAAGGGGGAAAGGAACAAACATTCACCCCTGGATAGATCCTGACAGCAAACTAGCCAGGCCGTTCATTAACTGGCCTGCTGGATATTGCATGCCCAATTAAAAAGGATGAGTTTCCCACCTTTTGTTTAAGAAAGATACAGCTCAACTCTCTGGAGATTTCTGTTCTCACCTCCAGCCCAGAGGGTGGGCTCTTTTTCTGGAGACTTTGGGCAAAGTCCAAACATCTGGCAATCCTGTGACATCCCATAATTCCCTCAAATAGCTCAAAGTGACATAAATTATTCACACTTTCCATTTTATCATTTGTGATGATTACATCAATGAGTGGGGTTTTGAACATGTCGTTCAAAAGGTGCATCTACAGACATATCTGCACTGATTACTTAAGTCAGTTTCATGCCATAGAAGAAAGCAGTTTCAGTGTGCATGTATGATTAGATTGGTAATCCTGGAACCAGTTTGAGGCTTGGATTGTGGTTACACAAACTGCAGTAGCTGGCCTCAAACTGCTTCCAGGATCTACCATATCCATGGCTGGGAATCCATTTTTTCAACTCCTTCTCAATAAATGCTAATGAGTTCATCAGTGAAGTGCTTTGGTATCCACACAGCAATTCACATTCTGTGGAGCTGATGTCTCTCACTATGTGTAGTCTAGCCAATGCATTTTCAAGCTTATTTGTAATGGTATGAAATGGTCAGTGTAGATGAGCCCTACACTGTAGATTTAATTCAGCTTGGTACCACTTTAACTGCCATGGCACAATACTATAGAATCATGGGAGTTGTCATTTTGAATTTAACTTTCTCTGCCAAAGAATAATGATACCTTGCCAAACCAAAAAAAACAAAGGGTTCCATGGCATTGAGCCATGGTAATTAAAGTGCCATCAAACTGCATTGATTCTACAGTGTAGATGCACCCAAAGAGGTGCACTGTTTGAATGAGGACAAGTCTGTTTGCCTAGTTTGCATTACAGATTTTAATCCAAATGAGATTTTGAAAAAATGACTTCGTTGGACTAATTACCCTGAATACTGGCTAGCAGAATCTGGAATCCAGAAGTTCTTGGTGAAAAAAGTAGCTCTTCCAAACTCTGCTCCAGATTCATATCTAATTGCTTTTTAAAAGACACAATTGCCCAGTTTGTTGTTTAGGAGCTCTACAATATTGCTGTTGCCACAATGGGGCTGCTTTAGGAGGCGAACACACTCCTGGAATGTGCCCAATATCACCAAACTGTAATATTTGCTCAACTGTGTTCTCCCTCCCTTTACAATAAAAGGTTTTTGCTCTCCTGAAAATGGTCATGGGCACTCCTTACCATCAATCTGCAGAAATGTGCAGAGAGATTTAGAACTGCAGCCCACATACCATCACTAGGCAACCTTACACAAAAGTTTAATCTTTCAGTCACCTTCTTGTGGGGAAGTAAATCAAACAGGGACTAGAGCTGCAGTGAAGAAAATGCAAACCCACTGCCTTTTTGATTAAAAAATTCTTCACATATAGACTTATGTCAATGAGATAAAACCATAGACACACAAACACACATTGGGGGGTAGTCAGTTAGTCAGACAGTCAGACAAACACAATGTTTAGTGACTTTCAGTCCATGTCTGGGTGCAAATCCAAATGCCAGTATAAGCCTCTGAAATCCAAAGTAGCCAGGAACCTGATTTTCTGAGGGATTGTCTTCTCCTGCATGTACAGCTAGCCCTCCATATTTACTAGGGTTTGAAGCATTGCACTCCCATGGAAATGGGGAAAACCCATTTCTTTTAAACTAAGAGGCAAATATCTAGGTCTTCCAGTGCAATATTGTGGTCAACTTCCTTTTCCATTTCTCGCTAGACATGTTATGTCTTCCAGCATGAGCCATTGAGTTGCACTGGAGCATTTAGAGATTCCTAGAGAAAACATATTAATCAAATTGGTGAATAATCAAATTTGCAAATGGCAAACTCATACATGTGGAAAGCCAACTGTACCTGCTTCAACCTTAAGATTATGCCTAGCTAAAAATATTTTGCTACCTGAGTCCATGTAGCAAAGGAGGCAACTTCTCCAACTTAAGGACTCAAGTTTTATTTTGGGAGGAATGTCTTATGGTAGGAAAGCTCCTTAATATTTCTCCCCTGTAGCAATAATATAGTAAAATTAAAATCATAACTAATAATTTTCTCCTTTTTTGTCCACTTTGAATTGGTTGCTGTTGCTTGAGGTTTCTGCCTCACTCTGCCCATTGTTAGCACTGGCCTTGCATGGAATTAGATAAAAATGAAAGGTATAAACTATACATTAATACAGACCATCCAAAGAGAAACTTTAGTTAAGTGGTTGAAGCTAAGAAAGTATAGTGGGTCCTCAGTGTCTGCTGATGTCTGCAATGCAATGCAATGCAACACAATTTGATTAACAAATATGGTTATGCAGAGTGATGGCTGAGGAGGAATGTTATGAAGAACATTGGAATACAGTGCATTAAAAGATCCCAGCGCCTGAAACAGATTTCAGAACATGACTTCTGGGATGCACACTTTGTAGAGTGGAGATTTCCCCTTGTTCTTGTTCCTAGCAAATGTCTTCATCTTCGATATGAATTGTCCCATAGGTTTCTTGTTTCTGTCTAAGTATGTCTCAGTGCATATCTCCTGGGGAGCATCTGGTTAGCTGATATACACTCAGTAAAATAGTAATTGAATCTTTCCAGACCTCACTGTTTTCAAAAGTCTAGAACACTAGCTAAGGAAAAAAGAAGTCTTACTAATTTCCTAAAGTCTTTATTTCTGTGCTGACTACCTTCTGAGCTGCAGTGAAATAGTGTTTTTGGAGGCACCCTTCCCCCAAAACAGTTTAAAAATGTTGCCCAAAGCATCTAGGATTAGTATGATGAAATTTCCAGTTGCCCAAGATTCCCCAGTGTGGCTCTCCAGATTTCAGAGCATACATATACCTTTTGTGTAGCAGGAGGTAACTGCCAGGCTGAAGATGCTGGGTGTGGCATGATAGAGACAGGCAGTAGCCATCTTTCATGACAGCCCTGACTTTTTCACTTCTTTTGCAGGAGTTTGCTTTCAGAAAAACTTGCTTCTGAGCAATGCAGTTGTAAGCATTTCTTCTCAGAAGGATATTCTACTGAATTCCATGGGACCTGTTCCCAGATAAATAAAAGAATTGCAGTCATAAGAGTCCACATCTGCACGCTTGACTTTTGTAGATGTCATGAATAATAATAATAATAATTATTAATAATAATACTACACTTTGGCCCCTTCCACACATCTGAATCAAATCCACATTGAACTGGATTATATGACAGTGTGGACTCAGATAATCCAGTTCAAAGCACATATTGTGGATTATCTGCCTTGATATTCTGGGTTATATGACTGTGTAAAAGGGCCCTTCATCTCCCCCAAGGGGACTCGTATATTCCCTCTAGTAATATCAAGATCCTCCAGAGCAACTCTATGGTCCACATTTACAAAGAAGCCACACTTGATATAACACCTCTCTCAGGTAGAATCCAATGGTCAACCACAGGTTGATATTGACCACTTTATCCATGGATTTCCCACTCTGCACCGCAGATAATGTGGAAGAATGGTTGTAAATCAATCAGTAAAAACTATTACACATGCTGTGACAGCCTTTAAAAAAGATGGAAAGTATTGAGGAGCAAGAACATCTTGATTTGCAAGGATAGAAGCAACTAAAGAATACAGAATCAAGACAAGGCTTGGTTTTCTCTTTGGCTATTTTAAAATGAGCAATGTTTTGGTGGCAAAGGACATTTCTGGATGTACCAGGGAGAGAAATAATTGTTGCTGCATCTAGGTACAATTTGTTGTGAAAGCTTGTCACTGCCTTTTATTTTTAAAACAATGTTTTTATTAAACATTTCAGAGTTATGCACGTAAAGAGGGGAGAAAGTAACTGACCTTCAAATAGACTGGAAAAACTGTACACTCTGCAAGAAAATAAATATAAATCCGAGAGAGTTGCGCACACTTTTAAAAAGGAAACCTTGATGATGCACATATAAAGTACAGCGCAACAGAGGCTTTCTCAGTGAGCACATTTTCCAATTCGACTGTAAGAGATAGTACAACCAGGAGTGACAGGCAGAACAGCTGCTGAATTGAATCATTCTTTTCAAACATGGCAGCTGTGCTCATGTTCCTGTTGGCTCAAGAGCAATACCAACAGGGGAAATATGTACAAAACAAGATAAATCAAAGCACTAACTTGGATTTGATTTAAAACAAGATAAACTGTGGGTAAAGGAGTACCTAGGTGGTCTTGTTTCAAAATGTTAGTGATAGGCTAGACCCAGTTTGACATAAACACTGCAGGAAGTCCCATAGTGAGAGACAATGTGGAGAAGGCATATCTAATGGAAAGTGGGAAATGCAAACATTAAAGGCTTGATGTACGTAATTTAAGTTCAGTTTTCAAACCAGCCTGGGGATCTTCTATTGGGGGACTTGGCTAACACAAAGACAATACGGTGTGATTTCACAGAGACTGTGTACATGTTGTCCCTCATGAAGTAAATGGTTTTGCAAGGTGAATACAGCCCTCAGTCCACGATCTTTATGTAGGTGCAGTGCTAATTTACCATTCTGCAAAGTGCAAGAAATGGAATCCTGTTTTCTGCTGCTCTAGAAACAATGACATGGCTCAATGGCTTAAAATTGCAGGGGGAGAAAGTCCGCCTAAACTTTGGGAAGAATATCCCGACAGTAAGTGAAGTTCAAAAGTGAACTATGCCCCAGAGTCTGGTAGAGTTTCCAAATGATAAGGCATTTTTTAGATATACTTTGTTACTTTGTCAGTCTTTGATGTGGGCAACACCAATATATCACAGAAGCAGATAATTTCTATAATGGTAAGTATAGTTCAAGTTAAGATGATCTATCAATTAGAATGATAATATAAGGACAACCATCCAGCCAGGCTAACCAACAAATTGTTTTTTCTATTAAGTACAGCTGCAAGAATCTGCTACGCCAAAAGATGGAAGGACAAAGAGATACAAGACGAAGAAAAATGGATTGAGAAGATCATAGACATCAGAAATATGGATAGATTGACCTATCTAATAACAAAAAACAAAGGAACCCCTGTCAAAGAAACGGACTGAGCAATGGTGACAGACTATATGAAACACAATAAGATAAATATAGAGATATGACAAGATAATAGAAATAAGAAGTAAGAGAAGATATAAAGGAAGACGAAACAAAACGAAACAACCAAAGAAAAGGAAGATTCCACTTATAGAAGACTCAGGAAGTCAACACTTTTTTTCCTGAATACTTTTAGTTTTTCACTTTTCTATCTTTTCTATTTTTCCTCGTCGCTAGTACCGTATCTATTCTATTTTTTTCTACCTATTTCTATCTATCTCTCTATTAAGCTTATGCTTTTTGATTTTATGTATATATATTAAAAACCAGCTCAATAAAGATTATTAAAAAAAAGGATAACCATCCAGCCAGGCTAAACTGAGTTCATCCTGATTGGATAGTGGCTGGCAGGACTGAAGACCAACAGGTTGGAGGTTCAAATCTAGGGAAAGTACAGATGAGCTCCTTCTGTCAGCTCCAGCTCCCCATGCAGGGGCATGAGAGAAGCCTCCCACAAGGATGGTAAAACATCAAAACATCCAGGCGTCCCTTGGGCAACGTCCTTGTAGATGGTCAATTCTCTCACACAAGAAGTGACTTGCAAATTCTCAAGTCGCTCCTGACATGAGAAAAACAACAACCCTGCTCCTGCTAATGCCATGGATCAGGGGCAGAGCACTTGAACAGCTCTGCCTGTCTTGGCAAAAATGCTTCAGAATGTACCCAGTTTTTGGTGTACATGTAGATGCATCCTCTATTTTAAATGTAAGGACATTTGACTGAGGAGGGAATTAGAGGGCAGGTGAGACTTAGGGCCCTTTCACCAGGGGCGGTCCTACAGGTAGGCGAAGGAAGCGGCCACATGGGGTGCCATCTGGGTAAGGGCGCATTCCCCTGCCCACCAGACAGGGTCCGGCCTCCCTTCCTCTCCCTTTCTCCCTCTCCCGGAGCATGCGCACAACCACCGCCCCCCTCGCTGTCCCTGGCTGCGTGCGCGGCCGGCCGTCTCCACCAGAGCAGCCCCTCAGGTGGGAAGCCACCAGCCACCAGCCATGTCCCCCCCGGCCTCGGCGGCCGCCCTGACCAGCAGCGGCAGCGAGAGAGGCAGCAGCACCTCGGTGCCTCAGGAGGAGGAGGCGGAGGGCACCCATGAGGAGGTAAGGCCAGGCGGGGCTTGCCTCCCTTCCATTGGCTTGCTTTCTTTCCCCTCCTTGTCTCCCTCCAAGACCCCCTTCTCTCTTGGAAGAGCAGCAGCAAAGGGATGGATGGATGGGGCGGGTGGGCCTTTCTCCCCTTCTTGAGACTCAGGGGTCCCAGGGAGTTTGTTCTCTCCCCCCCTCCCAAAATAAGGCCCTTAGGCTATGACAGGTGCCTCTCCAAACTACAACTCCCAGGACCCCATGGCAGTTAAGCAAGGCCAGGCTGCATTCATTCATTCAGCAGTGTAGACGTGCCGATTGCAATATTCACACTTGCCTCAAGCAGACAAGGGTCCCCCCCCCCATCTTGGCTGCTAATCTGGTTTGTGAAGAAACCCCCAATGAGGAGGGCACCAAAATGTTTTTTTGGGGGGGGGAATTATGTTTGCTTACCATTTAAAATTACCTTAGACCGACCCTGCCTTTCACATAGCCATATAACACAGAATATTACAGCAGGTAATCAATAATATCTTTTTTGAACTGGATTGTCTGAGTCCACACTGCCATATAATCCTGCTCAATGTGGCTTTTATACAGCTGTGTGGAAGGGACCTAAGTAAATTCCACTGTGACAGTAACAAGTGAGTGTCATTTTCTTTCATCATCATCATCATCGTCATCGTCATTGTTATCATGTCTGCTGGCTTTGAATATTCAGATTCAAAGTTCAAACGGTTTCTCTCTCATAAAGACAAAAGCACAACTAATTAGCAATGGACTTGGATTGCCATATCTTGAGAGTTCAACTTCAAATAATTCAGTCTGACTCATTTTTGAATCAGAAATGTTTGGCTAGGGCAGATTATGTCCTTGAACTACTTCACAGACTCCTCAGAATTACAGGAAATGAAATATTTGGGTGCACATAAGTTATTGGACCTAACCTAGATTTTTTCATCCATTCCAGCTCATCTTAATAATAGTGAAATGAGAATATGGAACAAGGTCATGCCATCAAGTTCATTTTTCTATTTCTTTTAATGTGAGTCAAATACGTCTTCAAACTCAAAAACAGACCAGAGCATTATAGACATTCTCTGCTGACTGCCTTCTATATTAGCTAGCTAAAGTTATATATTTTCCAAGCTTGAATATTCCATTTACCAGAAAAGCTTTTGACATACTTATTCTTGGTGAGTTTGGCTAGTCTTAGTTGGATTCCATAAGAATTCATTAGAAGAGTAAACTTATCAGCAATCAATCCATCAGTATTCATAATAATCTATTATTTGAAGTTACTGAAACTGAAAAAAAAACCTGAATAAAATCATCATCATCATCATCACACAAGTGCTAAGGGAAATGCTAATTGGAATATTTATTTTCTATTAGCCTCTCACTGGTTCCTAGATTCTTAGAATAATCTGATTCATTGAATCACTGATGGTCCAAACTCCATTCAATAGCACCAAGAGGGCCACCATGAGACTTCCACTGGAAACTTCAACATTTTTAAAAAACTTTCAAGATGTGGATATGCAGAGAATCATGGCAGTGAATCACTGCAAAAGTTCCATTCTTTGTCCTGGCCAGAGAAACTATGCCCTCCAGATGTTTCCTGAAATTTCTGACACACAAAGTTTTTGCCTTCTACTTAAGTGTCGCCTTCTTTTTAGGAACCAACCAACCAGGAACAAACATCTAAAACCTGGAAACAAACCCAGATAAACAATTCCTATGATTTCTGATTGGAGGGACATACAGACATGCAAAGATCTGAAAATTCATCTCAAAACCATGATATTTCTACACCTGAAAATGTCATGTTTTTGCTGTTTATAGTGACTGCTTCAACATTTACAGGGAATGACATCTGGTCACCCCCTGTTTGCTTCGGAAGCTCTTGGGATAAAGGTACTGTCGGGACGGGCCCTGGACTTTTTCCTCACCTAACATCTGCATTTACAGAGGATTGTATGAGTAGCAGCCAACCTAGAGTCTTGTTGCTTCCTTTCTCCCCATGAGACTGGTAGAGTAACAGCTCCTTCAGAAAAACTCAGTGGAGTTTAGATGTGTAACTAGCCCCCCTATCTCCAATCCCTCATTCTCTGTGTATATGCAAATTCCAAAGACTGGAAAAAAATTCTAAAATCTGAAAAACATTTGATCTCAAAAATTTTGAATAATGGAGACCCAACCCATAGTTAAAGAGAGCCAAAAAAAGGCAGATTTGCCTTCTCTCTGTTAAAAAAGTTACAGTCTATGTCCCAGGTGGGCACTGAAAAGGAAAGATCAGCCAGTAACCATATGACCTATGGTAGATAAAGCCACACTGAAGAAAAGCAGTCTGCTCAGACATGGAAAATGTTAGAAGCTCTCAGTGATTTCAAGTTAAGCATATCCAAAACATGCTGATCCATGCTTCTTTAAATCTTGATATGTTTTGCTGAGTAGATAACAGATAGAATATTGATAAAAATAGAAAAAAACATACAATGTTTTGTCAAAAGGTCTCTCCTTATAAGAAAAATGGCAACATTTACAGGCAAAGTAACACTTGCCTGAAGTTTGGTTGGGTTTAGAAACCATGCCTCCAGGCTTTATGTGGTTATATCAGTGGTTTCCAACTTTTTTTGACCAGGTACTACTCGACTAGGGACCACTCTCCAACATGAGTATCAAAAAGGTTAGAAATCAGTTTTTGGTCAACTTTAGATTTAGTTTGGTTATTTGGGGTGCTGATTCAGAAATTTGTATTGGATAGACCACATCAGCTCTAGTTTCTGATACAGAACATATGTCATCCAGTAGTCGTCATCTGCTCGCCCACAGAAAACCATATTTAATAAGACTTGGCACTATAAGAGGATTTTGCGAGACCAGTTGTTCTTGTTGCAATGATATAGTAATGGTGAAGCTGCAGGCCATAGTTTGAGAACCACTGGGTTATATGAACAAATATATTGCTAGCTAGCATTGGTTGTTTTTATTTTCTCAGTGAGAAAAGTAAAAGCAACTGATCTGCATTTCCAAGTCACAGTTAGCAGTCAGATTTGGGAATGGATCTGGACTTGATTGTTCTGGATTGAGTTGCATCCAGATTGGGCTCAAACCCGAAACACTGAATCGGGTTTCTAATTGAATTGTAGGCCTCTAGGCAGCTCTATACAAAGCTTTAGCACAGTTGCATCCACCTGTGAAATCATAAAACTCTTGCCAAGGAGGAGAAAGACAATGCAATTTGATGCACATTTTAAAAGAAGAAAATTGGAGCTATACTTCCACTCAATTGAGGCATTAACCTTGAAAATTGGCTTCTCCAAATAACCTGAAACCGTGTCACTCACTGCAGCAATATGGTCAATCAGAAGCACGTTAATGCCAAAGAAATCCATCTTCTTGTCTGAATAGCAGACAATTTATAAAATGAAGACCCCAAGATCAACAAGGGATTGCCCCCTCCCCAGATAAAACAGTTCTTAATAACTAGGATGGAGGTAGATCAAATGTTTGTATCTAACAGAGTCAAGAGCAGAATGCTGCCATTGCTGTAATAAAGGAACTGTAATTTGGCTCAGAAACCTTTCAAGGAGCAGTAAATGCTATTATGCTGTCTCCTGATGTGCAGGTGAGCATGTTGTTGACCTTATCTCTTTGAGAGATTTCTTCTGCTCCTCAGCTTTTCAAAATGTTTGGTGAACAAGAAAGCTAATTCTAGACAGTTCCATTGCCATTTTCACTCCACATCTGAAGTTTACACAGTACATCCCTTAGGGCAAATCTTGACAAGGAAGCCACAAAGGGTCTCAGGAAAATATTTTAGGGTCGTCAAAGGTGATGCAATAATGGTCTGGATATCTGTGAACAAGTGTTGCATCTGTTCACTTCTGACTCCTGAGAGTAGAAAACAGAGGGTTTTTTAGTTTGTTTTTCAATAGGAGGTGCTGTCCTTTTGTATTTTAAATGGTTTTAGCTTCCTGTTTTAATAGAGTTTTTTCATTTGTTTTTTAACTTTTGTAGTCATATTTTTTGTAAACTTCATGAGATCCCACGGCATATTAATAAAATTAATATATGATTGGATAGATAAGAGACAGATAGTTATATAAGACAGGTACAAATATACCATAGCAACCACCTGTAAATATCTGAAAGGATGCCGTACAGAAGATGGAGGAAGCTTGTTTTCTGCTGCTTCCAACACTGTGGGGAGTCAGTGGGGTTCTGTTCTGAGCCCAGTGCTGTTCAACATCTTTATTGATAATTTGGATGAATGTTTAGAGGGTGTGCTTACCATATTTGCTGATGACACCAAATTGGGAGGAATATTTAATACTCCAGAACAGGGCTGTCCAACTGGCGGCCCCCCAGCCTGTTGGGCACGGCCCCCGCTATGCCCCCGGCCGCCATTTTTAATTTTAAAAAAATAAAATAATAATTTTTTTAAAAAAATGGCAGCTGAGGGGGAGGGGGAGGGGGAGGAGGGGCAGGGAGGAGGAAGTGAGCCAGCTCCTCCTCCCTGCACCGTCCTCTCCGTCCCTCTCTCCGCGCCGCCGATGCAAACCGGATCGCATCGGCGCCGGTGAGAGAGGGACAAGGGGTGGTACAAGGAGGAGGAAGAGAGCTAGCTCCTCCTCTCTGCACCGCCCTCTTCTTCCCTCTCTCACCGGCACCGATACCTTGGAAGGGAGGGGGGTCCCCTGGCGGCACCTCCTTCCCTTGCAAGGCATCGCAGCAGCGGCTGAAGCCGGCGCCGGCTTCCGCGGCTGCTGCGATGCCTTGAAGGGAGGTCCCCGGCGGCGCCTCCCTCCCTTGCAAGGCATCGCGGCAGCGGCTGAAGCCAGCGAAACCGCCAGCTTCATCTGCGGCCAGGATGCCTTGCCGCAGATGAAGGGAGGGGGCTGCCCCGTGGCTCCTCCCTCTCTCCCAAAACATCCCGGCAGCCGGGGGCGGGGGCAGGGCCGGGCGGCCCCCCAGGTCATCAGTGACCTGGAATCCGGCCCTTGGCCAGTTAGAAGTTGGACAGCACTGCTCCAGAAGACAGGATAATAATACTAATACTACTTTATTTTTGCCCAATAACCTATGATGACAACTGCTGTAAGACATGGCCAAACTATACACAAGACAAGACAATAGGATGGTACAAATTATAGGTAATGAACAAGCGCATGGGATGAAATCAGAATCCAAAACCTACTTTGGTGCAGATTTGAGTCTTTTTCCCCACCTCCAAAAATAAAACTTGACTTTCCCAAGTGGGGGGGGGGGTGTGTGGGTGGGACGAAACAGAGCCTCTGTATTATCAGAATTCAGCCTCAGTTTATAGGTTGTCATCCAGCCCATTACAGCATCCATGCACTGGTCCAGCACCTGTATAGCTCCAGCTGAATCTGCTAACAAAAAGGTGGTGAAATCCCAAGCCCCTTTGAAAAGTGGTATAGCAATGCCTAAACACAGTCATTTCTGTCTCATTGGAGAACTAAGGGATCAGCATAAGATAAGCTATTGTCATGTTGTTGGATATATTGCAAGGGAATAATCTATAGGGACCAATGAAGGTTACTTCAGCTGTCAATTTAAGTACACCTGGCGACAAGAGTATAGCTGGTAACATCTACAGAGATTCCCCTTCCTTTCCAAGGATACAGAAATGATTGAGTTTGAGAGTTCCGCTATTTATAAGGTGGATTTGAGGTAGAGTAGGACTAGGAGACATAGGAATGGAGATATAGTTACATATTAGAGTTCTTCTCCCAATTAGGATTCCAAAAGAAGTGTCAAATTCATACACATTGAACTAACAAAATTGTACCCCAGAATAATACAAGATATGAATGCAATTGATACATAAATATATAAACATACATGTTACCTGAATTGAGTTTCATCATAAAGTAGATATAATTGATTTTAGTGTTTATGTACTGTATATTTATAGTTTATGTTATATTCCAGCATTGAATGTTTGCCATATACATGCTGTGCTCTGGCCTGAGTCCCTTTTGGGGCAAGAAGGGAGGAATCTCTCTCTCTCTCGGCATTACTTCGCGAACGAAGATTCAGGAAGGACTCATCCCACGCTTTTTCAAGCGCGTTGATGACTAAAAAGGCCAATCTGAGATAGGCAAGTTCGGTTGCAGAAAGCGCAGCAGAAAGTCTCCTTGGGTGATGTTTTTCCAAGTTGCGGTTCTTTCTGCGTTGTCGTTTCTCTTCGAGACCCATTCGGCGTGTCTTCTCGAAAGAGGCCGCAGCATTGTGGATAGTGCTTCTCCATGCCTCCCGATGTGAGGCCAGGGTGGACCATTGTTGGTGATCAATCTGGCCAAGCCTGAGATGTTGTTTCAGGAGTCCTTATATCTCTTTTGGGGCGCCTCTCTTGCGCTGACCCGTGGCGAGTTCACCGTAGAGTAGTATCTTTGGGAGGCGGTGGTCCTCCATCCTAGAGACGTGTCCTGCCCAGCGCAGCTGTGTTCTCAATAGCATGGCCTCAATGCTGGTGATCCCTGCTTGCTCAAGGACAGCAACATTCGTCACATAGTCGGCAAGAAGGGAGGAATATAAATGTTCTAAATGAATGAATGAATGAATATGTTCATCCTGGCCTCTCTGGGGAGAGTGTTCCAAAATCTGGGAACACCAGCTTTGTTCCTATCAAATGAACCTGAGAAGATGTTGTGGCTCAAAGAAGAGCCTCTCTAGATTTTTAAGTTCTGATGGGCTCCTAAATGGAGATGCAGTCCTTCAAATGACTTGGAATCAAACTGTATTTATAGGCTTTATAGGTCAAAACCAGCACTTTGAGTTGTGCTGGGAAAAGGAAAAGCCTGTGCTTCCCTACTTAGCAATCAGGCTGAATCCTTTTTAAAGGCAACCCCATGTGGAGAGCATTGTAATAATCCAAACAGGAGGTAACCCAGGCATATACCCCTGTGGCCAGATCCAACTTCTGCAGGAGTAGGTACAGTTGGCACACTAGCTTTAACTGTGCAAATTAACTCCTGGTTACTGTTGAAACTTTGGCCTGTAGGCTCAGAACTGAATCCAGGAGTACCCACAAGTTATGAACTGGGCTTTTAGGAGATGATGTTGAATACACAGTTATCAGAAAAATTACTTCTTGAATCATGTTTACTGCTGGAATTCAGACGTAAAAATGTGTGTGTACGTGCGTATAAATTTGAGAATAGGCTGTGTTAAACACTCACTTGTGGTGTTTTAATTACATTAATTATTTTGAATAGCCTTGGGTTTCTGAACTGCCCTGAATATGGAGTGCACCACCTGGTTCTTTCTGCTGGCTCTGTTTTCTTTTCTTTTGTTCCCTTCATTTTCTGGAACTAGAATAGTGTTTCCACCCCCTTTTACTTCTCTGCCTGTTTGAACCTTTTCAGCTAGTTTTGGTTTTCCCATAAAGGGAACAAACATGTATGGAGAATATTCTGGTCATTCAGAAGCAATGCTAGCAAGAGACACTTGTATCCTCAAGTGTTCATCATCAATCTAAGCTTTTTCTACACTTAATGTCTTAAAACTTTCCTAGCCACAGTAGGGTTTTCCTATTGACGTTCTTTTGTATTCCATGTATTGCCATGAAATGTCACATCCTTAAATAAATAATCTCTTTTATAGGCAACACCCATCAGCACCCAATTATTTGATAAAATGTAAACAAAAGCTGGAATTGACTGAGCTGAAATCCTAGCTTTGCACTTTCATTTGGCATAAATCACTTAGCAGACGGGAAGATAATCCAGGTTACTAACACATTCTGCTTTGGAGATCATCCCTGGCAGCAGATACATCATGTTTGTAACAGAATGAATTTTAGCGTCTTCCAGTGGTTAAAAGAGATAAAGCCAGAAGGCTAAATGGTATGATGACACAATTTCATGTCATAAGGCTGCTTGCTGTGATAAAAAAGATAAGCAAAAGAGAGCAAGTAATCTGGACAGATCCATCACCAGTAGTTCTAGTCTTCCTTCCACCCCAGACAGACATAACAAAACAGGGCTTCCAATACAGTTTTGCAGTTCTTATTTTGAAGACCTCTGGGCCAAATATTTTCAGCTAGTCCAATGCACTTATTCACTTATTCATGGTTATAAAAGAGAAACAGAATCATCCCCAAGAGGGTACATATCACAAATTTTAATAAATGAATTTGTGAATAGAGATACATATTTTAGAAATGGGTTGGATTTACATTGGACAAATGAGTCACGATTATTTAAGTCTCTGCAATGATAGTGGGTCTCGCTGAAGTATGACTAAGTCCAGATTCCAGCCAATTATACTGTAATTTGAATGGAAGTACAGAATTGTTCATTCCAGTGAAATCTCTGAACAGCAGATTGTGTTTCTGCCTTCATTTGCTCATGGTGGAGAGAAGACTATGAGCAGGTGTCCTATGTGCTTGCTCAGTCTGCTGTTCTTTTGTCAACTATTGATAGGCAATATCAAGGGCACTGCTGTTCTTTCTTTATCAGCTCTTTATTTTTCAACTGGAGGCAGATTGGACTCACTTTCAAACTGAGGATGCCTTCACCCAGAAGACTTCTCTCTCTACACTTCAAATATAATAAGTTTATCTGTAAAACAGCAAGAAAACAGCACCATAGCAAGTTTAAATTGAAAGCAAAGAGATTCCACATAAACATCATATTTAAGATGTATTTAAACAGATTTTGAATAGGCATCTTTCAGAAGTGCTTTTGATGTATATTCTTGCAGAAGGTTGGACTAGAGGGTCCTTGGAGACCATTCCAACTCTGCATGTCTAGGATACCTTAGTTTGGAAGATGTGGTTGAGAATGTACATTGAGAAATACTTCATGTTGTCTCTGGTGCTCCATGCAAACCTGGATTAACAGTGGGAGTACTGTTGGGGTGGTGGACTCTTAGCCAGTCTTAGGCTGTTATCATCATCACCATCACCACCACCACCACCACCATCACCACCATCATTGGAAATTAGGGTTTTTATTTGCTCTAGAAAAGACCCAAGGCTATTCAGAGAAATAATCAAGATAAACAGGGACTAAGAAATATGAGATGAATGCACAATACATAAGAAATGACTTCCAGGAAACAAATGCAGCATATTTAATCAAAGGACAATGTGTTACAATTTCGATTAAACATTAAATGAGGTTGGCTCATACCAAGAACATTTTCGAGAATCAAATTGGTTACAGCCAGTCCTTCAATAAAACACTTCTTTTTAACTGTCCACTAGTTCTGTTAAAGATGGCTGTGTTCCCATTTATATGGTAGTGTGGCATAAACAGTGAATAACAAATACTTGTAGCAATTTATTCTGAGGACGGGTTTCCTGAGAACTCAACTGAAAGTTAAAGAAGATTGATCCAGGGACAATATATCCAGGGTCAAGGAAATTTAGATGGAAAACTTACTCCAAGGAAAAATAGAAGAAAAATTTAAAAACCAAGATCATACTCCCTTCCTAGTGACATCAGATTAGCCCCCTCCCTCCTGACATTTCACAAGAAAGTCAAGACTTGGCTTTTTGAGCAAGCATTCACAGACGAACTTTAATTGAGATCAAGGATTACTATGACAACGAAACGGAAACCGATTTTAAGATTGTGGAGCTGAGATTTGTATTTTGTAGTTTTTAACTGTTAATTTTATATGTTTTTATATGACTGCTCTTATCTTGTGATGTATTGTATATGGGCACTTGTTGCCGCTTGTTCGCCGCCTTGAGTTGCCTTATGGCTGAGAGAGGCGGTATAGAAGCATGGCAAATAAATAAATAAATAAATAAATACTGGGTCAAACGATTTATTCAGTGACATGAGCAATTTTTACATTTTTTGATACTCATATAATAATGCCAAGTGTGGTTTTGATCAGTCATTGGATGAGGGTTGCAGCAAGCTCCGGAAGTGAGTGAAGGTACTGGAAGTCCTATCATCCACGGTCCCCCTTCTCCAAACTGAACCAGGATGTAGAGTGGGTCATGGGGGCTCTGTGTGCCAAGTGTGGTCTTGATCAGTCATTGGATGAGGGTTGCAGCAGTCTCAGAAAATGAGTGAAGGTACTTCAACTCCCATCATCTGTGGTATGTCCCACTCAAAACTGCACCGGGATGTAGAGTGGGTCATGGGTACTCTGTATGCCAAGTTTGGGCCTGGTCTGTGATTTGTAGGGGCTGCAATGTTCTGTGGGAAATGAATCGGATGAAGGTACTGCAATTCCCATCATTTGTGAGCTATCTTGCCGTAAACCGCAGCAGGTTTGTAACATGGGCCATTGGGCCTCTGTGTGCCAAGTTTGGTCCTGAGTCATCATTGGTGTGGGCCACAGTGCTCTAAGGAAGTCAATGAAAGGATTGCAAGTCCCATCATCCCTCAAACTGCACCAGGATGTAGGGTGCTTCTTGGGGAGGGGTGTGTGTGCCAAGTTTGGTTTTGTTCTGCCATTGCTGTGGGCCGCAGTGACTGACTGCCTGAGGCCTTTCCTTTTCCCTCTGCATTACCTTAGAATGTTGGAATGCAGATGGCCAATCAGAGTCCTTTATGCAAATGCTCCCTCACTGGCAACCAATACCCTCTGTCTGTTGCCTTAGAATGTTGGAGTTCTGAGACTGGCCAATCAGAGTCCTTTATGCAAATAATCCCACAGTGGCAACCAATCGAAACGCTGCCACATATTCCTCCGCACCTCCGCAAACACTGACTTTTATTATATACATAGATAGATGGTTTTCTATGGGCAAGCAGATGGTGACTACTGGATGGCACATGTCCTGTATCCGAAACTAGAGCTGATGTGGTCTATCCAATGCAAAATTCTGAATCAGCACCCCAAATAACCAAACCGAATCTAAAGATGACCAAAAACTGATTTGTAACCCTTTTGGTAATAATGTTGTAGAGTGGTCCCTAGTCAAAGTAGTTCCTGGTCAAAAAAAAAGGTTGGGAACCAATGCACTAGAAGATCATAAGCAAGAGGAAAAGGTAAAACAAATCCAAGAGACCAAGATTTAATCTAAATTGCACAAAATCTGTAAATCTACCTAGTTGAAGAAAAAGCTATCTCTCTATAAAAATTGCAAGAAAAGAGCAGAATATACTGAAAAAAGTAAATAAGAAAAAAATGAGCTGTGCAAGAAATTTAAGGGTTACTGTGTAATGGCATACTGAACTCATTGTAAAATCAGTGCAAGCCAATTGAAATTAATTTAAAACCATACGACCATCTCCCTATATAATTCAAGAAGAAGTTTCTGCATATATGAAGCATCAAAAACCCTCTTGTATGTCAAAAAAGCTGAAGTAAGAAGGATGTTCAGTCATACAGAAAGTTAAAAAAGCAAAGTAAGGCCCAAAGACTTCAGAACAAATACAAATCGAGTAGCAAAAAAGCAGGACAGAGTAGTAAGTAAAATTAAAATGAGAAAAGAGTGCAATTGCTTTTGACCCAGTAACAATTTGTCTTCCTTCTGATTGATCTCTTTTCCTTTCCTAACCAGAATACAGTTCTGTATTGGGAGATGGCAAGTGAGGAGAAAAAATGCTTTACACCACTTTTGTATGCTGCCTGGAAATCACCTCCCATTGTCTTGAGGCTACTCACATAATCTTATCAAGGACTAGATGTAGAACTATTGAAAGCACTTGCTTGTCCGATTGATGGATCAATTTCAATTGGTGATACCCAAGGATGTGGACAAGATTCTTGGAGGAATGAGAGCGACCACATGCATCCTAGACCCCTGCCCATCCTGGCTTCAAAAGGGAGACACCTGTTCAACCCCACAACCATTATCTTGTGGGGTTCCTCAGGGTTCAGTACTATCTCCCATGTTGTTCAACATATACATGAAGATGCTGGGGGAGGTCATCCGGAGTTTTGGAGTGTGGTGTCATCTGTACGCAGATGATGTGCAACTCTGTCACTCCTTCCCACCTACTACTAAGGAGGCTGTTCAGGTCCTGAACTGGTGCTTGGCTGCTGTGTCGGACTGGATGAGGGCTAACAAATTGAAATTGAATCCAGGAAAGACAGAAGCACTCCTGGTCAGTCAAAAAGCAGAACAGGGCAAAGGGTTACAGCCTGTGTTAGATGGGGTTACACTCAGGCCCTGATCACCCATAAGGCCACCCTAGGCCATGGCCTAGGGGCGCAGGCCGAGGGGGGCGCAGTTCACGGACCAAAAAAAATATGTTGAAACAAAACCACAATGCCTGGCATGGGGATGACTCTCTCTCTCTCTCTCTCTCTCTCTCTCTTTCGGGGGATGGTGGGGGGAGAGTGCTGTGAGGGGGTGGGGGAGGAGGGAATGGCACCCCCCTCGCTATCGCCCTCGCCCCCTTGTCAAGGAAGGAGGGCGCGAGGAGGAGGAGGAAGGAAAGGAAGCCCCCGGGGCCACTGCCAGGCATGCGCAGCACCCAGGAACATGGCGGAGGAGGCAGAGGTGCTCACGCCCTCCTTCCTTGACAAGGGCTGCTGCGCATGCCCGGCAACGGCCCCAGGGGCGGGGCTTTCCTCCGCCTCCTCCTTGCGTGACTCAAGGAAGAAGAGCGCGAGGGGGAGGAGGCAAAGGGAATACCTACCCCCAGGGCCGCTGCCGGGGGTGGGGCTTCTCTCCCCTCCACCTTCTCATGCGACTCAAGGAAGAAGGGCGCGAGGAGGCGGCAGAGGGAAGCCTCGCCCCCGGGGTCGCTGCCGGTGGCGGGGCTTCCCTCCGCCTCCGTCTCCTTGCAGTGAAAAGAAGGAATGCGGGGTGCGGTAGAGGTTAGTTTGGGGGTGTAATTCCAAAGTGTGGCCTAGGGTGCCAAAAGGGGTTAATCCGGGCCTGGTTACACTCCCCCTGAAGACACAGGTTCACAGTTTGGGTGTGATCCTGGACTCATCGCTGAGCCTGGAACAGCAGGTTTCGGCGGTGACCAGGGGATCATTTGCACAGTTAAAACTTGTGCGGTAGCACCTTGGGAAGTCTGACTTGGCCACAGTGGTCCACACTTTGGTTACATCCCGTATAGATTACTGCAATGTTCTCTACGTGGGGTTGCCTTTGAAGACTGTTTGGAAGCTGCAACTAGTCCAACGGACAGCAGCCAGGTTAATAACAGGAGTGGCATTCAGAGAGCGTACAATTCCCCTGTTATGCCAGTTCCACTGGCTGCCAGTTTGCTACCGGGAACAAATCAAAGTGCTGGCTTTAGCCTTTAAAGCCCTAAACAGTTCTGGTCCAACTTACCTGTCTGAATGCATCTCTCCCTATGAGCCATCAAGATGTTTAAGATCATCCGGAGAGGCCTATCTGCTGCCCCTTATTTGTCCATTTCTTTTGTTCCATGACCACAGCCTGGCTACAGCAACCATTTCTTTGTCCCCTTGTTCCAGAATCCAGAGCCCCAGTTTGAAGGGGGGGGGGGGGAGAAGGTGTCTTTGTTTACTCTTCAAATTAAACACAATCATGAGATGATAAGACAAACCAGAGATGTATTCTAATCTATTCCATAGCCCTTTTTCCATTTACCATTGGACCCCAAATAAGTCTTGAATAGCAATCACCACCACTGCTAAATCTAAGACATCAAAATCTTAATCTCATCAATATTTTCCCTATCTGTGTTGAATTGCAAGACATCTCTCACTTCCTATGGGGGAAATGTGTACATTTTGGAATACATTTCTCTGAATACATTGGAGACAAGAGCAATGTGTTCTAATGGAACTAAAGTAGCAACAAAATAAGCAATGTTACTCAACCCACCAGCAATGTCTCTGAGGTTTAAAGCATAAAAACTGAAATCTCACCTTCCAAACTAGAGAAATTTGTAGATGATTTCCAAAGGGACCGGAAACAGCAGGAACTTCTGTTCTCAAAAGGTCTAAACTAGGCTGAGCTGCCTTGAGCTGGGATGAGATGAGAATTTCTCTTTAAAGGAGTACATGGACTGAAGGAAACTGGTATATCTTCACTAGTTAATTTACAATCTTTGAATAAAGTATGTTGCTGTCAGTGTAGTTGTAACTACTCCTACACATCAAGGTGTATAGGGCTGATTAGTATCTGTGACAGAAAATTTCACAAACACTTCTCCTTGAGCAATATTTTTCTTCTGTGAAAGAGAATAATTGCAGAGAAACAATCTGGAGGTCATTATAACACTATGATTTCAGTTTAACTTCCGTGGAAACATCCAAAGGAATCCTGAGATTTGCAGTCTGATGAGGCACTTGACTTTTTTGGCTGAAAATTCGAAATATCCCATCACTAAACTGCAAACCTCAGGATTCAATAGGGTGTTGCTTGCGATGGCAATTAAAGTGAAACCACAGCGCTGTCTAATGTGAAAGGGCCCTGGCTATTTCCAAGAATGTTCCTCTTGAGATATTTCCATAATTCAACATGAAACATGTACTTCAGATATCACTATCATGTGACCATATGCCTCTACACAATTATGGGATGACAGGGATGTCAAAAGGCTGTGTTGTCTTGTATTCCACAGCCCCCATCTTCCCTGATTTGGCAGGAACAGTCCCAATTAATCTCTTGTCATTCCTCCTTTTTGCTACTTTAAAATGTCTCATCAACCTTGTCTTTATTTCCCCCTCTGTCCTAAAGCTTACTTCAGTTGCTACAATTGGAGCTCAAACTGCAAAAGTAATCTGTACTCACTCAGTAACTTAACAATGGAGAGAGCTTGTTCTTCCCAGTGAGCTCAGGCAAAAACAAACTGCTATGGTCTCCTCAAACGTGCTGCTTCTTTCTCATTAATTGCTTTTGCTATCTTGAGCTGACTATAGTATTGTTTATCTGCACACACTACCGTTTTTAGGTTTGAAATGCTGGAAGACACTTTAGCAATACTGAACAGCAAAATCATCAGATGACAAACATAACTCTTTCTTTGCTTAAGAGATCTGACAAAAGATGAGTCTAAATGGGCAATGAAGTCTGTACTTACATTGAATTCACTTCTGGCTGTTACCACAGTATTTGCCAGCTTCCAAAAAATGTGTGTCCATGCTTTGGACAAAGCTGGGACGATACTCCAGAGTTTTCCGCAAACGGGAGTATCCCACAGCTTCTAGAAAGTATTCATCAAGCTAGTTTGTCTTTAAATATATAGGGTGGAGGAAAAAAGTCCAGAAATTAGACCAGAACATAAGATATACAGCCTGACTCTCCATTCTAATTGGTTTGGGAATCATAAAATGAATGAATCACTGGGGCAAAGGACATTGGGACTTTTTTTTCTGTGTCAAGGAAGCTAAGCAGTGATAGGTGAATGGGATTTGCATGTGTAGTACATATTGGTACAAAACATCTGTGGACCTTTCCTTCTATGAATGTGGGCTCATGTGCACTTTGGTGCTTAGCATCATCTCTACTGACATTTAGAAACCTACAAGCAGTGGGAGGAAAAACCTCAGAACTTGGGATCTGACAGCACTGATACAAAACACAAGAGGCATCATGAACTTTAGGAAATGTTTGTGGTGGCACAGGGGACATTTTGTTCCCCGTAATTGGTATTGTAGCCTACAAACATGAGCTAGGTGAATGCTTTCATTAAAAATCAGACAGTAATATTAAAATAATTGAAATAATAATAATAATAATAGAAAAACCACTACACAGATGACATTCCTTAATGAGAAAGATGTGTGCTCATTGTAGTCAGCTCCAATTCACCAGTTCTACCTTACTCCAGCTGGAGAAAGTGAGCGAAAGGTGGTGAAAGGCATGGTCCTATGCAATGCTTTTGACACACACACACACACACACACACACATGTGCTCAGTTCCATGTTAAAGACACAAACCCCTGCTCACCAAAAATCCCATTACTTCAGCCCTATAAAACCTCATTTCGCTACATCATTGAATGTCCATCTGATAGGTTTATTTTGGTTCATATCATTGTATGAAAGGGTCAATGCAAAGACAACCAGAAGTTCCTATAGCAGTGGCATCAGTTTTTGACACAAATACTCTGCCCTTTCAGGAGATGCCTCAGGATGTACAAAGTGTGTGTTGGCTATCAGATCATTATAATTACTCAACGGTTAGTTTACCCTGTCGAATAAAATCAACCTCACAGATCCAAATCAAAATCTATGCCAAGATTTATTGACAGCCAAGTGGGCTCCCATCCCAGTCCCAAGATTTAATTCCTTTTCTTTTCCTTTAAAAAGGTGAATCAAGGGGTTTGAACAGAAGAGAAATTACACTTTCAGCTTTCCTCTTCATCCTCCCCCATAAATAAAAGGTGAATAGCCCCTTTGTGTCCAAATCAGATTTTTAACAGCAGAAATATTTCACTAAGGGCACATACAAAAATTGAACGGTATGCAGGATTGTAATAAAGTCTGCAGAAAAGTCGTTGGGTTGCAAATGGAAATATATGTGATGGTCTTTCAGTTGAAAATTAACTGAAAAGGATTTAGAATACTACACACACAGAGAGAGAAACAGATAGAATTATATTAACTCCTTTGGTTAGATTTAAATAATAGGGGGAAAGGTAATAAGTTGAGCATGCATTTTGAGAGGCATGATAGATTTGTGTTTGGAAGCAGACTTGAGAGGTAATGACCGGATACAGAATTGCAGTTGTGACAGAATATAGCTGCGGAGTGGCATGATGTGTTTTTCTTATGAGTAGATGCATCAAGGCTACAAACCAATGTCCATATACTCAGGCGAAAGCTCAGTTGAAAAGAAATGAGACATCTACATTGTAAACTCTGCTATGGGGATTCCACAGCCATTTCACCAATCTGTCATTCTTTACTGTTATAGTCAATGACAAGCATACTTGTAATCCCACATAAACTGATTTAGGAGTAAGCCTCATTGAACCATAGCTTGCAATGTGATGTCCTAGATAGATAATAAATCAGTGTTTCCCAAACTCTGCTCCTCCAGGTGCTTTGAACTTCAGCTCCCAGAAATCCCAGCTAGCTTTCCAGCTGTTAGAAATTATGGGAGCCAAATCTGGAGGAGTTTGAGAAACACCAAGATAGACAGATAATCTTCTCATTACTACCGTAGTTTAAAGACTAACTTGTTCTTATGTCTCATTTCAATGTTTAAAAAGTAACCCAGAATTACTTGTAGCATTACCCATTGCCTTTTTGTTACTTTTTGCTACTTTGAAGTAGGGGAAAAATAACATTAACAACCATCTAGATCTTAAAAATCACATACAATTGTTGTCAAAAAAAAAACCTTGTAAAAGTTACGCTTGAAAGTATTGCAATTAGAAACTGGTGTTCTTTACAACGACAACAGGATTGCATAGACTGGCTGCTAATCCAGAGCCAGTAAAGGGAATTATGCTCAAGACTGGCCCCAGGATTGACTATGATGGTGGCCACACATATCAGGCCTTAATTTATGTTGCACTGTGTTATTGTCCAGACTGAGCTGAGACTGCATTGGTCTCACTAGGCCATCTGCTTGTTACCCAAGTTGTTGTAACAAGACATGGAGTGTCTAACCTTTGTGGTTGCATCTACTGAGGTCATAAGATCAGCAAGGAGGGGGTGTGCTCTATCCTCTCCTTGGTGACCGTATAGGCAAGAAGGAGGTAGAGCAACCTCCTCCTTCACACAAACACCCCAGTTTGACCTAAGCAGGTGCAACCAAATGGTCAGATATTTGAAGGGAGCTCTGTGGCTAGTGAGGAGCTACAACAATGAGCCGGGGCTGACCTGTCTCTTTCTCCATGCAAGGAAAGTGTGATTGCAGAAGTGTCCATGTGGATAATGGATTGGACCCTGGTTAAATCCCCTGTGCCAGTTGGACTGAAAACCAACAGGTCACAAGGACATGAGAAGCCTCTCACAAGGATAGTAACACATCAAAAACATCTGGGTGTCCCCTGGGCAATGTCCTTGCAGACAGCCAATTCTCTCACACCAGAAGCAACTTGCAGTTTCTCAAGTTGCTCTTGACACACACACACAAAAATTAGATTTGACCTAAACAGACCTGAACCACAAGGCCTGTAGCCAGGATTTTGATTCGGGGGTGAGTCTAAGGGAGTGAGTCATTATCCCTTTGTATCGTTATCCCAATACCCCCATGCATATGGGATATATTGAGCATGGTGATCAGATCATTATATGAATAAACATAACAGTTTAAATAATCTACCAGTAAGGCCTTCTCGTGGACCACCTTGAGAATTTGGGGGGGGGGCTGAAGCCCTCAATCCACCCCCCCCCCCGGCTACATGCCTGTGAGCCACCTGTCCAGATGTTTACAAACTCCACAGGTGCTCCAGAGTTTGTGGAACATTCGGAAGTATTCTCTCATCTTCCTGAGTGTGGAGCAAAGTTAGGTTAGGGACAAAAAAACCTTACCTACTGGAAGTTGCCAACATTGTTAAGACCACCAGCCCCAGATTCAGGGCATGAATGTTTCTTTTAACTTACTGAAGACAAGCCTTAGGTAAGTTGGTTCCAATTTCTTTCTGTTATTTTTGAAATGCAGTGTTGCTCCAACCTTATTGGGAGACAAGGTACAACTGATTTGGAACTCTACCCTTTTTTATGGGCATGCCATGTTGTATGAAGATACACTTTCTACTTGGGGAAGACAAAATTTGCAGGTATACATTACATAATCTGCAACTTGTTCTTTCCACCTTGCTAAGCTCTGTACTAAACTCAGCTGAACATGCTTTTGAATGATGCTACAATGACACAGGGTGCATGTAAAAAAGCTTTCTCATTTCCCCCCTCAAGTATTTCAAGTTCCGAATTACCTACCCTTGTTTCTGAAGCAAATATTGAAGGTGAATCCGGCCAAGTCGGAGATCCTGTGGCTCGGCCGCCCGGGCTGTAGGGATGTCCAGCTTCCAACCCTGGACGGCGTGACCCTATGTCCATCATCTTTTGTCAAGAGCCTAGGTGTAACCTTGGACCCCCTGCTGTTGATGGAGGCTCAGGTCTCCAGCGTCGGCAGGGTGGCATTTTTCCATCTGCGACAGGCTGGCCCCCTATCTGTCCCGGTGCGACTTGGCCACAGTGGTCCAAGCCACAGTCATCTCGAGGCTTGACTACTGTAACGCTCTGTACATTGGCCTTCCTTTGTCCGTGACCTGGAAGCTCCAGCTGGTGCAGAACGCCACAGCCCGACTCCTGGCAGAGGTCCCAGTTGGCTGTCACATTTCGCCAATTCTGCGCGAACTGCACTGGCTACCGATAGTATGCCGGATCACCTTCAAAGTGTTAGTTCTGACTTTTAAGGCCTTACATGGTCTGGGGCCAGTGTACCTGTGGGACCGTCTTCTCCCATACCACCCCACTAGACCTCTGCGCTCCAAAGAGCAAAACCTCCTGGTCATCCCCAGTGCTAAGATCTACCGGTTGACCGCGACTTGTTGGCGGGCTTTTTCGATCATGGCTCTGACTCTCTGGAACTCCTTGCCCGCCGATGTTCGCACTATCCAGGCCCTTCTCCCTTTCAGGAAGGCTTGTAAGATTTGGTTGTTCCAGCAGACCTACGGAACTGGATAACCTATGTGCCAATAGCCTCCTGTAATTGTGTTTGCTGCTCCTGTGTATAGTGCTCGCTTACTGCCATCTTATATGCTGTTTTAATGGTTGTTTTTATCTGTTTGCTGTACTGTGTTTTTATAAATGCGAATAAATAAATAAATAAATAAATTTTGTTTTTAGTTCCGAATTTTGGTCAGAGTACTTTTCTCATGCAATTTCTTGCTGCTTATGGAGAGCAATGTAGTGGAATTTTTCAGGTTCTACCTTTATTTGTTAAAGGTTAAGATAGATCAGGTTTTTCTTTCCAACTATCTGATATGCTTTTCTGTTTTCAGAGACTCCTTTTCAGGTGGCATTTCCATGAGCTGAAGATCCTGCTTTAAAGTTCAGTGGCTAAGATCCCACTTCAGGTTTTGGTAAAGTAAATCTCTTCATGTAAATCTTTACACACTCATTGATCCTATTTGTTTTAAATAGTAGTACTGCAAAATGGAAAGCACAATTAATGTCAACCTAATGCAGAAAATAGATACAGGAATGTATATTTAAAATAGCAAAGCTACAAGGGTAGGAAGGTAATAAATAATAAATGTAAAATTATTATTATTTATTTGCCCATCTGATCTCATTTGATCTTGGAAGTTAAGCAGGATCAGTTCTAGTTAGTACATGAATGGGAGAGCACCAACAAATGCCGGGTGCTATAAGCTATAGTTCAAAAGAAGAAAATGGAAAACCACCTCTGAGTATTTCTTGCATATGAAATTTATGGGGTTTTCATAAATCAAAAGGTGACTGGAAAGCACACACTCAACATGAATGAACACAATGCCAATATCAGCAGGGGCAGAGAGCTTGCACACCAGTAAACAATGTATGGTTGCAGCATATATGAATGCAGGTGTTGCACTTTGAACTGAATGCAGTTGAGCACTGGACAAAAAGCTTCAACTGCTTCCACAAAAAATTTAGACATTATAAATATACCAACAGGATTCCAGGCAATGTGTTTCACAGCTTGAAATGACACAGTCAGACATTACCAACACTGAATATACTCAAAAGAGGTTGTCCCTAAGGCAGGGGTGGCTTTGTTACACCATGAAGGCCATTCATGGCCAACACCCAAATTTCCCCAGAATCTTTTCTTAATCATTTGTCATAAGAAATAGTAAATTAGCACTCTTGGGAAAAATCCAGGAGTGGCAAATTACCTTCATATAGATTATACACCCTGCTACCCCTGAGCATGGCTTTACGCATACGCTAATTTGTCACAACCTAAAATGGACTTGTAGCCACTTTGGGCTTCATTTGGAGGTGGTGGTAGTCTATTTAGATTCTCAAAGATGCTAGTTGTAGAAAATATACTGCACACACTTCCTTTTGTTTTCTATTTATTCTGTGCAGGTCTTTGTGCCTCTGTTACACCTCAGAAATTGAAAATGTACACTTCCTTCTCTCTTAAGAGGCAAGTGGAACATGACACCAACCAATACATTATAGTTGTTCTTCTGTCTCAAACGTCCCTTTCTTTATTGCTAATGCTATGTGGAAAAATGTTGCTAACATATTGCAAGAACACATGTTTGCATGTGATAGGTCTGGGTTCAATTTCTAACATCCTCATTTGAATTTTTTTAAAAATTAGTTGAAGATCTCCAAAAGCTGTTATCAGCTGCAGAAGACAGAACTGGTGTAGACAGATGAATAATCCAACCTGATATAAATCCTTATGTTTCCTTGATGCTTTGGGATGACAGCTCCTTTGTGAATGCTTAGAGCTAGTGTTTCACAGAAGTCTTTCCCTTTTCTACACTCTTTCCTCCCTTATGCTGCCTGATACTTTTCTAAGAGCAGGTCTTTGCATTTCTGCCTCATGCCAATCTCATGTTTTGACAGGGAGATCTTCTAAAATAGCCTCTGTGTGTGACGCAGCCCAACCCTAAAAATATGACACTTCATTCAGCATTAGGTGCGTCATATCTGCAAATAACTTGATATTACTAGACAAAATTTAATCTTTATGCTCTGCAAATGCTGATTATTTCAACACAATTGACAATGCCATCTGTTACTTTCTCTTTGATCATGAACATCCAACTAAATCCTAATTTGATTTTTCTTTTACTTTGTGTTTCTGGGTTCTCATATATCTCATCTTAACATGACAAGCACACAACCGGTTCATAAAGGCTATTTCTGATATTGTTATCATTACACTATTGAGGCTAGTTGCCCCCCAAAACCCCTAATATCTATTCCAATCATACACTAGAGATGAGAATATTTTAAAATACAATAGCTTTAATCTGCAGAGTAACACTAAGGGGTATGCAATAGAAAGAACACCACATTAGACTGATCTGCATCATAGGTTTTGTAGTTGACCAGAGTAGAGTAAACATATACACACATGAACCAAACCTCTCCCCCTTTCCTTTTTAGCATTTGCCCTCCCAGCTCTGTCCTTTACTTCAGTGCTTCTCTGTTCCAAAAACAATCCTGTTTTCCAAAACAATTCTACGAAAGGGTGTAGAGAGACATAAGGAAAGAACTAGTGGAATGGGACAAACAAGGGCTTTCCCTACTAGGGAGGATATCATCCATTAAGATGACAACATTACCGAAAATGTTATTTTTGTTTCAAAACATACTAATAATCAACAAGGATTTTCTTTCAAAATCTGGCAAAAAGATATTTCAAAATTTATTTGGGCTGGAAAAACACCAAGAGTAAAAATGAAGATACTTAATGATGATAAAACAAGAGGCAGCTTTATTATTCCAAATTTACAACTCTATTTTCACGCATGCTGTTTGGACTGGATTAAAGAATGGGTGACCCCAGAAGACAATGAGCTACTACATTTAGAAGGCACAAATCTTCCATTTGGATGGCATGCATATTTGGACATATAAAGGGCCTAACCAACAGGCATATTAAATGACTACTATATACAGAGACCAATTCTAAACACCTGGAATAGATATAAAAAAAGAATGTACAGAAATACACCAGAGTGGATGTTCCTGCATGAGGCATACTACAAAAAGGAGAACTTCCTACAAGGGAAATGGTTAGCCTACAGGGAGCTGATCCAGACCAACTTAGAAAACCCAGAAGTGATTGAACAAAATGGGACTTTAATGTAATTGGCATCTATTTAGAAAGCTGCATGAGAAATTTAAAGAACAACTTAGAACCTCAGGCTTCCAGACTGCAAAAACATGGTTTGATGTGACAATGTTCCAGAAATTGAAATGACTTATATAATACATCTATCTATCTATCTATCTATCTATCTATCTATCGACTTGGCACACAGAAGAGGAAGTAGTAAAATACTTGATGGTTAGATGGGCTCAAAAGGACCAATGGGAAAAGAAGAAGAGAAGAATGAAATCCACTGCATGACAAAACCTAAAAGAAAATGTTTCCAAAATGCACCTGTAATGGTATCTCCCTCCAAAGAGACTAGCCAATTGCACTGACAAATGTTGGAAATGTGGGAAAGAAACGGGCACATTTTACCATGCATGGTGGACTTGCAAGAAAACAAATAACTACTGGAAACAGATCCATGTATATCTCAAAAAGATGTTATTAAACACACATTTCAAAATGACAGCATAAATGTATCTTTTGAACATGCCTGATGAAGAATTAGAAAGGAAATATGGAAAAATTTTAACATGACAGTGGTAGCTCAAATAGTATATGCCAGATAATGGAAAACCTCGGAGATACCTTCTTTCAACTTTCATACACATCTTCTCCCACTGTGCCTGGCAATGCTATCTTTTCCCAACTCCTTCATTCTTTCACTCCCTGCTCCCTTCCCTTCAACCCATTCTCAAAACTATTTATTATAACATTCACACTTACAAATCTTATTATCTTCAACATGTCTTCAAGTTCTAACCTAGGGTGATTCTATGGGTTTGGAACAAGATTTATTCATTGACGTTTTTGACATTGTCTTCCTTGAAGGCTGAGAAGTGTGACTTGTCCAAGGTCTCCCAATGTGTTTCTATTGATGACCAAGGATTCAAATCCTCATCTTTCACAGTTAAATCATTCCATCACATTGACACCATAATAAACATATATAAAAGCCACAGTCTGGGCAGATGAGATGCTCGTCCCTCCAGCTGTGTACAACTACCGATTTTTTCGTTGCAAAAATCAACAGTTGCTTTTGTGCATTGTATACACAGCTGTGCACATCCAGCATTATTTAAAATATTAAGATGAACCCATTATTTTGAGAGGGTGGCACATCTGGATGTGAAATAGACACACAGGAAGAAACTAGAACGAAAGAAAAGGTTAAGAGATTCAATGGCTGGAGGCATGAGAAGAAAGAGGTTGTGTTTTTTAAAATTATTGACAATTAACATTAATACAGTATCTCTATCACAACAAGCTACTCTCTTCATTCCATACAAAGCCATCACCCTCTTATTCCTCCCTAATTCATAATATACTTTAAAAATACATTTCTGCCAAATCTCTTTCATGTGTATTTTGCAATATCTTCTATTGCATATTATTAAAATGTTATTTAAAATTTAAAAAATAACAATAGAGCTAAATTATACACAAAGTGGATATTGTAATAGAATTAACCTATTCACTGTATTAAATTAATTCATACACTGTACTAAATTAATTCAAACCTATAGTCAAAAGAATAAAATGCAATTAAAAAGATAAAAGCCTATTAGTAACAGTTCAATTTAAAGCAATATAGCACCCCTGATCCTGATTTTTTTTAAAAAAAACAACACTTTGTTGTAAAATCCTACTAAGATAAAAAGGACTTTGCCTACCAATGGAAGGCAGCACAAAAAGAAGAAAAGAAAAAAAAATAGAGGGGAGAGGGTCATTTTGACCTCTGTAAAGATCTCATCACATTGAGTCTAAGAAGCCTCTTCTCCCTGCTTATCTACGTTGCCTACATGCTGCTGGCATGGAGTCCCCCAGAGCCCATCACATGATGCAGAGCTACTTCCACTGGGGATCCATGCTGGCAGCACAGAATAATTGAGCCCAGAGGAGTCAGGTGTACACCCAACTTCTCATACCCAGAAGGCAGAGGAAGCTAAGAAGAAGCTGGGACAGATGGGGAAGTATCACGGGAAATGATACTATGGGCAGCGACGGAGGATAACAGAGCCTAAGGGCTACCTCCGATGCCCCATGATTGCCCCTGTTGTCAGAAAAATTGAGATAAATCACTATCCTTATCTCAGCTGCTTCAACCTTTCAAGTTCTACTTGAAGATATGGAGTGGTAAAAACACCGGACTCCTTAATTCAGCTTTCACCGAAACTGGCACATTATCTTTATTATTTACAAAATATGTAAACTCCATTCTCTGGTCATGTCCATTTACATCTTGGCACACTACATGAAGCACATTACTAGAACTTTTTTTCTGGTCTGCACAGGAATCTCCAAAAGTGGCACCCTGCCAATTCTCCACATCTCTATTGTTTTAACCCATGCATTACTGAAATCATACAGTTTAAACCAGTGTTTCTCAACCAGTGTGCCATGGCACACTAGTGTGCCGTGAGCGATCATCAGGTGTGCCGCGAGAAAAGCTCGCTGCCCCCTTCCTTCCCCCTCCTCCTGCCAAACTCCTGCTGCTTGGGGGAGGAGGAGGAAGGGCAGGGCAGCGGCGAAGAAAAAGAAGAAGGGACCAGGGCGCCGCCTCCTTCGGCCATTTCCCCAACCAGCCTCCAATCCGCCATGACTCCCGCCCCTTACTTGTTGAAGCCGCGCAGAGGAGGAGCCCTACCTACTGAAGCCCGTCCACTACTCATACTCCTCCTCTGTGGGAGAGCTGAAGCCGGGGGGAGGGGGGGCATGACGCCGCCTGGCTCTGCCCCCTCCCCCCGGCTTCAGCACTCCCACAGCTTCGCCAGCCTTGAGGGGGCAGTGCCAAGCCAGCGGTGGCAGAGCCAGCACAATGCTGGCTTGGCACTGCCCCTCAAGGCTGGCGAAGCTGTGGGAGAACTGAAGTCGAGGGGAGGGGGAGGGGCATGGCGTGGCCTGGCTCCTCCCCCTCCCCCGGCTTCAGCACTCCCAGCAGCTGCTTCCAGCAGGCCACCATCCCCCATCCGTTCTTTACTGTGTTACAGTGTCATTTTATGTCATTTTGGTTGGTGGTGTGCCCCTGGATTTTTTTAATGTTAAAAGTGTGCCGCGGCTCAAAAAAGGTTGGGAAACACTGGTTTAAACTATAAGCAATTTTCACACCAGAAAACATTACATGCTGACAGCTGTCCCCCACTTTACCCCTGCCCTTGTGATAAGGTCCTAGGAAGGAATTCCAAAATCTAGGCATAGCCATTGAGAAGGCCCTATCTTGTATCCTCCATAACTATGCTAATGTGGAGAGGGGATGAAAAAAGAACTCTCTTGATATTCTTAGGGCCCAGGTAGGCTTGTATAGGGAGATAGTGTCCAACAGAATTGAAGCCATGTAGGACTTTTATACATCACAACCAGAGTTTTGAATTGTGCCTGGAAACAAACAGCCAATTGCACTGTTGTAAAAGGGGAGAAGTATGTAGTATGTAATTCTCTGACTGCATCTCTTTGAACCAGCTGAAGTTTCTGAACATTCTTTGACATTAGTCCTACATAGAGCATGTCACAATAGTCCACATGCATCACTGTGGTTAGATTCAGCATATCAAGGAAAGGGTGCAACACAATAAATGAGTCTCTATATCTTGGAGCTGCTCTGCTGTTCAGAAATAAACCTTGAATTATAGAGGGAATTTACTTTGTCTGAGTAGCAAATAAGTAACACTTCTTTAAAGCTACCCAAGAAAATCCATAAAGTCTATTTGGTGAGTTATTGCATGGATCCTAATAAATTTAATTGGCAAATGGTCCATTTGTTCCTTTAATTTTTAAGCCTCTAACTCAGTTTTTTTCCATTTTTTCTCAATTTTACCTCAATTTTTCTTTGCCTAGTTCTTTAAGAAATATAAAAAAATGTGAAAACCCATATCATTTTTACTACTCCTCTGGAGTCAGGGACATGTTACAAACTCATGGCAACTACTTTAGACAATTGGAAGTGATGGCCAGTCACCATTGCAGCCATTCTGAGCATGAGAGTGACTCTCTGGGATTGGAGAAAACCTGCTCTTGCAGAACACATCACAGTGTCCTGTGAAGCTTTTAAAAACATGTTTGCAATTGATGAGATGACTGAAAAAATATTTTCTTGGAACTGGCTGCTGCTGGTGATTGGGATCTCAATGGGCCTCCCACTCCTCCAAATAAAACCAAAGCTGCAATGCAATGGCAACACAATTCTCATCCTTGCTCTGCAAAGTTGTAGAACTTTGCTCCCTGTGTGTAATAAACAAGATCTGGGCACAGATAATAATATAACTGTAAAGATAGATAGAACTGCAAAGACTCTGGCACAAGCCAGTCATGGTTGTCCCAGTGGTGATCAACACACTGGGTGTAGTGCCTAAAGACCTTGGCCTGTACTTAAAAACAATCGACGCTGACAAAATTACCATCTGTGAGCTGCAAAAGGCCACCCTACTCGGATCTGCACACATTATATGCCGATACATCACACAGTCCTAGACACTTGGGAAACAAAAGCCAGAATAGTGATCTTGTTTCCTGTGTACTGATTTTGTTATGTAACAAATAATAATACTTTATTTGTAACCTGCTTTATCTCCCCAAGGAGACTCAGAGAAGCTTCTAACATAATAAAGGCAAACATTCAATGCCTGTCTGAAACAGAAATAAAATATAAACAACGAACAATATGATACATTCCTCCCCTAGTCTCCCTATCTTTTTTTCCATTGTGGTTCAATCACTATACTTGTCATATTCTCAACATTAATAACTCCTTCAGGAATAAATCTGAATTGGTTAGCCCCACTTCATTTATTAACCATTTATGTTTTTTTAAAAAATGGAAAACATTATTTGAGTTTGCTTCTGGCTATGCCTTCTTTCTGTTCTTTGCCCTTACAGAAGGAACCCCATTGTGATTTCTAACAACTACTTGCTACGTGTGTGTGTGTGTGTGTGTGTGTGTGTGTGTGTGTGTGTGTGAAAGAACTGAAAATGCAGGAGATACTTTTCAAATGCAAGCAGTGTCTTGGGGGTGATTGTCTTTTGCAGTGTTTCAAAGGAAAACTCACTGAAACAAGAAACTTCTGCCCTCAAGGTTACCTAGGGAACCTGACAACTGAAGACGTAGGAGGGTAATTTCTTTAAGAGTTACTTAAACATGTTCAGGTTCCTTTCAGACCTACTCCCACTGCAAGATATGTAGTTTAAGATTATATATATATATGCAATCTCTTGTGCCAGTAATGCTTAACCTATTCCAGCATGCCCTATGCTGGTCATGATCACCAAGAATTGCAGGGATTGGAGACATGGCGATGCCAGTGATTGTGGAATCCACTCCTTGAAGGTAGAGTTCAGCACCCTGGACTAGGGGTGCATCTATGCTGCAGAATCAATGTAGTTTGATTCCACTGCCATGGCTCAAAGCTATTGAATCGTTGGTGGTATGGTTTTACAAGATTTGCCACAGAATGCTGGTTTTTCCCCAAATCACATCTATCAGTATTGAGTCATGATAGTTAAAGTGTGGTCAAACTGCAATAATTTGACAGTATTGTGGCACCCTAAAACCTAGAGGGGTCTCACTTTTCTACTGATGTGGAACTGACGTGGAAGTAACTAATTTCGAACTGTTATCAAAAACTGGCCCTCGAAAAGATGAACCTCAGAGTTCTCAGCTCCATAGGGATTAATAGGGAGCCTGGATTTGACCTTCCCCCCACTTTCAATCCACCTTCCATTGAACTTCTCTAGAATGCTGCACAACAACTACACACACACTGGAGTTTAGGGAATGACCCCACTTAGTTAACATAACCCTAACCCATTCACAATACTCTGAGAAGACACACAGAACACAAAATGGGTCTAGGAAGAGCCAAAGGGTTTTCCTGATATTATCTGATTTTTTTTCCTGGGAATGTTTCCTCAATCCTAAAGCTAAATTAGGCACTATCCTTCCCTGAATTCGCCAACCTGGCTGGCAGCCATTGTTTTAATAAACAAACCTATTTCAACCCTCTCTCCTTTGCCCAGCTACATTCCTTCTTGCATGCACCCATCTCCTGGATAGATCAATAAAAAGACAGAAGTCTTTAAACAATCCAATGACAGTTTATTACATTTCTTGCCCTGATTGTAGCCAATCAGCGATGACAACAGATGAAGCCCTGGACCTGTTAGGGAGAAGATACTAGTAGGCACTATTTTGAACCAATCGGAAGCCAGGACAATAGAACACCTTTATTTTGAATTGCTGACAAAGTGCTATAAATAAATCTCTATGTTCACAATTGCGAGTATGTCAGGTTTTTTTTGGTAACTGACTCTGCTGACATCCTCTTTGTTCAAGGGGAATAAAGTCTCTGATCATGGCCTTCATCCTGTCTGTGTCTCATTTGATCCTTTGGGAGCTAGACACTCTGAGCTTCATATCCACGGTCATTGTGGTAACTGTAATCACATATGTGCTCAACAGCTTTCCTTTTCAAATATATATAAAATAGTTTATAGGGGTTCTGATGAGAGATCAGGAGTTTCCTGGGCTGATGGTCCAGAGGCAGGTGCTCTAATAATCAATAAGAAGTTCATAGATGAACATAAGTCTCCATAGTACTTATAGATACAATTCTTTTGGCTCTCGGGTCACCCAATTTCTGTTGCAACGCCAGTTTCTGGCTATGTGCAATTGTGTTTTTTTAAAAATATTTCAGTAGAGCTCGACTCATTCCTTTTTGCTTGCCAAGTGGTGCATACAGTGAAACCCTGAAACAAGATATCACAGAGACCACAACAGTGATGCATAAAATTATGTACAGCTTGGAGAAAGACCCTTTTTGCTCCAAATACTAGAGTCCTGGGGTTGAAATCCAATTGTTAGTCCCAACTTCAGGAGACTCACTGAATCAACATAAATTTGGAAAGTCACCTGTCATGGAAGTTCCAGTTATTCAATGCATCTACTTTAATTGGGACTAAGTATTGAATTTAGGCACAAGTCATCCAGTGCAGTTGAATAACTGGAAGTATTTCTTTGCATAAAATTTCAAAGCATGTCACATTAGGTCGTTTTAAATATAGTTGGCCTAAATACATACAAGAAAGTGCTGTAGTTCAGGTAAAGTTCAACCTGCAATTTTATACTGCCCTTGAACTCTAAACCTGCTGAACAAATGGAACAGCAATTCTCTCCCTCTTCATAGCACAGGATGGCTAAAATATAATGGCAATTTACTCACATCTAGCTCCCACATTTTCAGTTCTAAGCAGTACTATCACTTTAATGTAAATGGACAAAATCAACACCAAAGTGGACAGGTGCCATTCGCCTAATTACAAAGGGATGTAATGGCCCAATGTTGTATCCAGTACAGAATGTTCTCAGTACCTGTGAGGCTAAGTATCTGCTTTTTAGAGAGAGAGAGAGAGAGAGAGAGAGAGAGAGAGAGAGAGAGAGATCAGACTTCTTGCTTTAATTATATTAAAATGTACTCATTTTCCTGTTGAGGTTGGTGGATTTGGCTGGCATTTATCTTCCACCACAATGAGATCACTTTCTGTAAGAACAGCTGTGCTGGATCAGAACAGTGGGCTGTCTCACTCCGTGTTTCCTCTACAGGGTACATTTTCACACAGCAAACACAGAGAGAAGGCTGGTTTTCTCCATGCAGCCAATAACACAGGCTCATGGCCACATGCAATGACAATGGTGTGAACTAGTCAGTTATACAGCAACAATCTGAATTATGGTAAATTGTAAAACATGTCTACATTCACAGCAAGGAACCCAGTTGACTATGAAACAGGAATGTTTGCTCACAGGTCCACATAGACAATCACAAATATTTTTGTTTTGTGAAAACGAGCTTCCAAAATAAATAAACCCTATAATAAATGTTAAATATGTGTGAAATAATAAGTTTTACATATCAAATTTAAAACTAGACATGCCATTTCTTAAAATGCATGCAGCAGAATGATCCTTCCATGCAAGGTACGATAAATGTGATCTTGAAAGGAAAAGGCTACCATGCAGTAAGAAACTACATGAGAATGGCACTCTGAGCAACATTCAGAAATAAAAACAAAACCTATCTACTTTAGAAAAGGGAAAGACTTTTGTGAAACATTCCCTCTAAGCATTCACAAAGGAGCTATCACACAAAGCATCAAGGAAACATTAGAAGTAGCTGGCTTTATATTAGGTTGGATTATTCACCCATCTATACCAGTTCTGTCATCTGCAGATGATTACAGCTTTTGAGGGTCTTCAGCAGAGATAATGCTATGTTATTGTGCTCCATGTTTGAATGGTCCCTTATGGCTTATACATACACAGATCTTTTAAAATTAGTGGCCAAGATCCTGTATCATCTGGCATAACTACAATTCTGACCTCCATCATTGAAGCTTTATCTGATTATGCCATCAGCCCTCCAAACTTACTCGTTCACCTGGGCACCATCTCAACTGAATTATACCTGAGCTGCTGCAGATTAAGATGCTGGTAAATGTCCCAAATGCATTGAATCTAGAAGCAACTTAATGTGAGTTTAGACCAAAGGGGGGATCATAATGTACTGGTCAGATAACAGCCAGAATAGATAAATACAATATATTTAAACTTAGGTAAATTCATTCTTTCATATGCCTTCATAGAACGCATATTTGAAAATATTTGATGTTGCACCTCAGAACTCGGACAGCCCCCCTAGATCGCACACACACAGGCAGATGCAATAATGTACTTTTATTAGAATAAAGGATAAAGAATAGTCCAACGAAGTAAAAATAAAGCAATCAAAAATAGTCCAATAAAGTTCTGTAGCTGCAAGCCCAAGCAGCTTAAGTCCCAAAGAAAGCAAAGTCCCAAAACAAGGCAAATCGCTCCGGTGGTCAAACGTGGTACTTGAAGCAAACCGCAACGGCGGTCAACATGAATTTGAGTCCGAACCGCTCCGGCGGTCGGCTTGAACTTGGAGACTTGACTGTGAGACTTGATCAAGCTGAACGTGGCTTCAGGTCTGGCTAGAAGCCCGGGAGCACAGACTAATAAGGAAGCTAGTCTTGATGGGCCCATCTCACCCTCTTCCTTAGATTCCACGATTTCCTAGAATCTCTGATGCTCGCCCTTCTATCAAACACCAGCTCGTTAGCAGGCCCAGCTGCACCACTATCAGAGTGAGAAGCAGGAAACTCCCTTTCTTCGGAATGCTCATCGGGAAAGGGAGTAGAAACTCTCTCTTGGAACCAAGGCCGCTGGGCCTCTCATAGTCTGATTCAGACTCCTCTTCCATGGAATCCTCAGTAAACTCATCTGCAGTTCTATTTCCCTCCAGCCATTCATCATCCCATTGCAAACTCTCGTTTGGGGACCCATACCCATCTGGCCATTCGTCATCTCCAAACTGCCCCTGATCAGCTGGGACCTGACCCTGATCAGCTGGGACCTGACCCTGATCAGCTGGGCCGGTGCCTGACTCTGACCACTGGGCTGACCCCCAGGCTGGAACACCACATTTGATACAATTTATGAAAAACTTATTTCTCAAGAGTTCAGGAACCCTGATGAGAAAAATCCAAGAGTGATGAGAAACTTCATTGCTCAGTCTTTATCTTGTGCAAAATTCACAAATAGTTGATTTGCACAGAAAACAGCATTTTTTGTGCAGGAAGCAACACTTTCTGGAAAGAAAGCAACACTTTATGCACAGATTATAAATGATTTCCAGCACAAAAGATACATGTGCATAAATACTGGTTTCTATGGGAAAATATTATGTTCAAAATTTGCACAAAACAAGTCACAATGTGTGAAGATTCTTCAAAAACTGCATAATTTTGGAGGCTTTCTTGCTGCAAAAAGATATTGCTAAAATAATCTGTGGTTTCCTTTGAGAAGAAAATGCAGCAAAGAATTACAACCCTATTCTCAACCCCCTTTTTCATTTCAGGTTGTAAGGTTTTGTTTTTCCATCTTACACTGAAATTCATCTACATTTATATTCATAACACATTTCACCTAGTTTGCATATTTATTTGTGCATTTGACTTAATTTATCAAAGTTTCCCCATCAAAATATGTTTCCAGCGCACCTATTTCTTTCAATTATGCAAGTAACTTTTTTAAATATGTGCCCTGAGAAATTTGGAGACTGAAGGAAAATTTAATTTTGGGGAGTAGCATTATTTGAGGCATCTACTATCCTTATTTTTTCCCCTCCCTAAACAGGTGACTACTTTTGAATACCCTTTAAACCTGCAAAGTTAGAACAATTTAGTAGAATGATTACCTTTTGTCTCCTTACACTCGACTTATTACATTAAAGTCCTCCTTTTGTTTCAAACCATAATGAGTCTATTTTTTAAAAGACATTTACTTCTTTGGGGATTTTGCAAATGTCTTTTTAATCATTAGCAAAACTTTTAGATCTGGTTCAGGAACAATGTGAAATTTTCTTGCTAAGTGCCTAAGGCATGGTTCTGGAGAACCAGATCTCTAGTGATTCCTTAGAGTTCAAGGACATGGTGTGATGTCCTCTGATTTCAAGCATACTGCTGACTGGAAACTTTATTTGTATACTGCCCTATCTTCTCAAGGGGAATCAGGGTGGCTTCCAACATATAAGACAAAACATTTAATGGCCCCAAATCAACAGTTTAAACCCTTAAAACTGATTAAAGACCTATTCATAGTTAAAACCACAGCACCCCCTGACTTGATCTTTAAAATTTCCTTCTTTAAAAGCCTGCCAGTATAAAAAGGTTTTGCTCTGAAGAATAGCAGGCTGGAGACCATTCTGACTTCCTTGGGCAGGGAGTTCCAGAGTTGAGGGGCAGCCACCGAGAAGGCCCGCTCTCTCATTTCTACCAAGCTTGCAATAGAGGTTTAATTATTCATTCAATTAAAATATCATATATATGTATGTCATATATAAGTCCAGAACAGGTTTTTAGTCAGGCATTCAAAAAGACCAGAAGTGGCACCATGGCAGGTAGAGTAGAGGAGGTTGGTGGTTCTTTTAGTTCCCTTGCCTTTCACCATTATACTCAGAGAAGCGGATGGTTCCTTTTAAAAATATTAACAGTATTAACATTAACATTAGCAGTATTAATATTCACTCGTGATTATTTGACCCTGTTTTTTGGATTGATTTTTTTAACTAAAATGTCTCAACTTATACATGTGTACATAGGCTATCTACACAGGTGATGGGGTGAAATGGCAACAGAACTCACCTATGAGAGTTTGCTTTTACCTGAACTTACTAAGTAGACAAGACTCTTCCTTTTCCTATCCCTTCCCCTGGATGTGGTATTGGAGTGCAAACTATTGTGGGATTTTTAGCTTGGTTTGTGACAACTGTGGGCACTTCCAGACAGCGCCAAAACATGGGATTAATATGTGGAACAGACCTACCAGTTCCAGGCTTTCTCCCCCCACCATCCTCATAGCCCTTCAGTGTCTTGGGATAAAATGGAGGGTGGGCAGGGACATCTGCTGGAAGTATTTATTATTATTTTAAACCACTCAGTTATGCCCTGATGCTTATATGCGTGCATGCAAACATCCTAATAGAAATATGGAGAGATTCCTATCTACGCAAACTGCACATATATACATCAATATATAATGGCAGGATTTTAAAAAAATGCCTCCAGATTTTCCTCTTTCCCCAATTTCTTATTTAATATTATACAGTTTAAAATAAACCCTCTAATGGCTCTCCACTTCTCCTGAAACTAGTTGGAAATTAGCTGTATCTCTCTGGTACGCCGAACAGCTGATCAGCTGTTTTCGACTTTTTAAAACTGACATTGGTGGGAAGCAGACTCCACAGGGAGCAAAGAGGGAAATATGAAATTTTACATGATTGCAGGACCACACAGTCATGGGAAAATTTGCCTTTTCCTCATGGAACCAGGATAAAGGAGGCATTTTTGAAATGGGCTTTTCCTTCATTTTTGTGATTGAGCACGCATTTAGTACAAACGTCATCTGGCCACCCCCCCTTTTAAACCCTTTATCTCCTCAATTATAGGTACTGTATGTAAGCACCCTGTGTTAAACTTAGGACAAAGGGAGAAAGGGAAAAGAGGGGAGAAATCGGGGTAGCCCAAAAGCAGTTGTATTTGTGGAAAGAGGTTTAATTGGGGCAATTGGAAGTTGTAGTTTCCCTCCATAGTTGTGAAAACAAGACTTGAAGAAAGCAGAAGCAGGGATCTTGGGAAAACAATTGGAATAGGAAGATAATGGTCTCAATTAGATGGTTTACAGCTGCTGCTGCTACTACTACTACTACTACATTGAGCAAAAAGTACACACCTCTTAATACAGGAATGGGGGAAGTGAACTGAATCAGATCACAAATGTGCCAAAACTGTCTGTAAATGTGGCAGGTTTAGCACCTTTCCCAGAACTGCAATAGTCCACAACTTCTTGATATTGGTCAAATTAGTGGCTAGAAGATGCTCAGGCTGACATCTTCCATCAAAGCCAATGGGTGTATATAATAATTAACATAACAATTGTACACTACTGCATTGCAAAACTGCACAAATGAATGTGTAAACAAATGTGAAATTACAATACCCAGTGCCCTTATGTATCTGTGTAATTTTTTTCATGTCAGGAGCAACTTGAGAAACTGCAATTCTCTTCTGGTGTGAGAGAATTGGCTGTCTGCAAAGACATTGCCCAGGGGACGCCCAGATGTTTGAAGTTTTACTATTCTTGTGTGAGTTTTTTCTCATTTCCCCACATGGGGAGCTGGAGCTGACAGAGGGAGCTCAACCCACTCTCTTCGGATTTGAACTGCTGACATTTTGGTGCACTAGAAACACTGTCAGCTACCCCTGCCTTAACTGAAAGTTTACCATAGAATCACGCCATGAGATCTACAAATGACTAGAGAAGCATTCTCTAGGAATTTCTAGGTCCTCCAGGCTCTCAGTCAATTTCTGGTGGATGGTAACCAGAGAGTCATGCTGGGGGATCAGGAGATTCCTAAAGAGAACATATAAATCTAACCCATGAATTATCAAATCTGCAAAAGTTAAACCCTCAAATGTGTATGGTCAATACAGCTTCTCATATAACAGTGACACACATTCATTTTTACTGCCCATTGAAGTTTATAGACTTCATCAGACAGGGCTGGGGAAAATGAGGCAAAGAAGGGAAAATCATGTGGAATTGTCTTCCTTGCATGACTTTCCATCTTGAAAGAAGAAGTAGAATTTACTTACCCCCATGACAAAGGATCACCTCCTCCTAGCTCAGTCATCTGTTTAGCGGAGACAGGAGGCATTGTCCTTAAGGCAGACATTACTTCTTTCCATGGGCTCTTTTCTTTTCCCTCCCAATCTCCTTACTCTTAAGACAGACACCATTTCTGTGATGAAGTCATAGGTGTGTGTGTGTGTGTGGGGGGGGGGTGTCTGTCTTTGTAGCCATTTCCACATGTGTTACAGACAGGTACTTTTGTTCACTCCATCTCACACACAGAGTAGTTTCTGCATTTTCAACAATAATAGCAACATTTGGGTTAAGAATAATGAGCAAAATCATATGCACTTTCTGAGAAAGCATACTAATACAGACACTTATATGCATTTCTCTATGCAAAAAGTGCTTCTTCTCTCTTTTATTTGCATCTCTTTCATCATTGTCTCCTGCTTTCAAAAGTAAGGCATTGTTATTTTTTAGAGAGATGTAAGGAGAGATCTCTGCAGACTTCTTGGGGAGGGAATCCTTTTCATCTGACCATATATTCTGTGGAGATGAGGCGATCCTGCATAGTGACAAGGCTGCTCATTTGAAAGAGGGAAAATCCAGTTCCTGTGGATTCTGTGAGGGATTTTGCCAGCAGGCCTTATCAAAGGCCCTTTCACACAAAATAGCTATGTCACTATGATTTCACTTTATTTGCTCCATTCCATGGAATTCTGAGTTCGCAGTTTAAGGAGTTGTGTTTCGAATTCACAACCAAAGAGCTCTAGTGCCCTTCTGGATCACAATTCCCCAGTTTCCATAAGATGCATGGGATTCACCGCAGTCATAGTCCAATACTCAAGCCCTTAGGACCCACCAGCATTTGGCCCTAGGACCCTCTAGGTGCGGCCCTCCATAATATTTTTTGGCTCTCATGTGGCCCCTTGGAAAAAATAACTGCCCACCCCTGGATTAGGGGTATGCAATTTTTTGTTAGTCATCATAAGTTGGATCAAATTTAGTAAATTTGTACTTACCATGAGATATCTGAATCAAAACTTACCCAATAGTTTTTGTTCACATTTTGTAAATCTTGGAAGCCTCCCAAATCAGTTTCATTTTCAGTGCAAGGAAGCAAAGCAAAGCAAAAAAAGGCTGCTTTTCCTCTTTAAATTAATGGCCTCTTGCCATTAGGAGAGGGAAGCAGCAGGGAGAAACCAGAGTTCGCTGGGGGAAAGACTGAGACAGCACAGAATTCTGGGAAATGTAGTGTAGGAAGGCCAGGAGATGAAGTCGAGCCCCAGAGCCCCTGTTTCATTGGCCTGCAGCAGGGAGTTCCACAGTTCCAAAAAAATGTCCATTGGACCAGCATGGCTGGGTAGTGTGGTTACAGCAGCAGTCTCCAAAGATATGTTCCTGTTTTGCTTTCCTTTCCTCTCTCCTAACATTGTGGCTAATCCTCCAATAAAACAAACCTCCAAGGACAAGACTTTTCCCTCAGCACATGCTTTCTCAATTGATCTCAAAGAACTCTCCAAGACTTATTTTCATGAACTTTCCCCATAATTCAATGACTCCAGCTCCTGTTTCGTCATGCCAACGCTTTGGACACCTCTCTGCAGCATGCAGACTTGCTAAGGACTTTTCTTTCCCTTTTTCAAGATCTTATGGACTGATCTCGTGAATGTAATAAACCTTATATCTCCCTGGTCTGGGGGTGGGAGGGGTTGATATGAAATATGGTTCCTATTACTTGAATGTATTTTTCTATATGTTTTACTCTCCTGTGTCCCCTATGAAATGAAATATGAAGTGTCACCTTTTCATGAACCAACACACACCCTGGCTCAAGAGAAACTCACACCCTTGGGCCAGGAAGTTCCTTATCTCTGGCTTCAATCAAAGACATTGCATAAACAATAGGTGAAATCTGTCCAGGAGCCCCCAACAGATTATCACCTGGCTATGGAAAACTGGCTTCTAAGATTAGCTTGCCAGGGACCCATAAGCCGTTTTGGCAACATTTTGTTACACATCACAAAAGGGTTTCTCCAGAGACCCAAAACCAGCTATGCAAACCATATCTCCTTTTCACAATCTTATAATGAAACACCCCAGGATCATGGCAAAACTGGAAACCTCTTTGTTTACCCCCCAATCTACTGAAACTCACACAAAAGGATTTTTTTGTCTGTGCTTGGCCAGAACAGGAAATAAGGGATTAAGGCCTTTGTCTGCAACTCAGAAAAAACTGGTTTGGGAAGCCTGGGCAAAAGCCCACCCTCAGAACCACCCCTTCTCTCATTATTCCTCCTTCTTCGCCCTCATTGGCTGGGGCCATGCACAGGGACCGCCTGTGCCCCACCTGCAAGTCATGACATCTGCCAATCAGCAGCGGGGGGTGGGAAGAGGGAAATTCAAATCTGTAACCCTATAAAAGGGATGTTCACTAAGGGATGTACATTACAGCATGGCGAATGATTGCGGCTGTGATCTCTTCCAGCTGGAATGAATAAAAAACCTCAATGGCGTCCTCTTCTCTTGGTGAGATCTGTTTAAATTAGGACATTTTAGGAAAAATATAGGATTGGTTGCTTCCTTTCTCACCAGGTTTGACATGGGCCCTCTTTGGTGGGTCTAGCCGGTCTGCCTTCATGGCAAGACCCCCAAATTCTGTGCGTTATCATTTTGGCTTTACCACGAAGGGACATGGCTTGAGTCCCTATTTTAAATTATAGCTTAAAAGGACAAGCCAGCCTCCTGGTCCTAGGATTTGGGTACAGTTTTCTAAGAGGAACTCCTGCCTAAGCGGCTCTATACATGAAGGGCTCCCTTGTAGCCCATAAAGGCACCTCCCTCATGGTTAAACTGTTCTCGGATCCTGGCACAAAGGAGCAAGGAAGCATTTTTTACTTCCAGAAGAGGTACCATTGACGTTAAGAGGTAAAACCCGGGGAAAAACAAAAAAGCGACCGGGGAAAGTGCTCAGGTTGTAGGGAGACTGCCTTTCAAAGGGAAGGTGGTTTTCGGGGGGAAAAAGGTCCTGAGTGCGACGTAGGGAAGATTGGCGTTTTAAGCCCAGGGAGAGCAGTCCGATCTTGTCTTCCAGGCTCGTGTGGGTGACGGGGGCAGTGGGTCAGACCTACTGTTTTTTCCCGAAGATCTCATAAAGCGACCGGCGGTCCATTTTTGGGACACTGTACCATTGACAGGGGGCTATCACGGTCGGTAGTGACCCTCTCATCAGCCAAGGGTGAAAAGCTTGGGGGCTGTCCTTCTTAGAAAAAAATGGGTCTTTGTTCTTCCTTCCAAAAATGCCCGTCCCACTTTGAGACATCGTTAGGAAGATTTTGGCTGGGTGGAAAAGTGGGACGGAATCCCTCTCGTTTGCCAAAATCAGGCTGTGGAGGGCACCCGGTGGCTAGTTCATGGCAGTTTGAATTGTTGAGCTGGTTTGCCAGTTCCGACTCATTGTCATAGCAGGGTCACTTTGGAAAAGTTAGATCATGCCGCTTGCTCCAGTGAAGTCTGAGCCGTAGGGAACAAGGGAAGGACTGTCAGAAACCTTTTCCCATGCAGAAAAGGCTCTGAACAGATCCTTCCAGGAAATTCCCTGCAGAGAAAAAAAAACCTTGAAGAAATCTTTTACCATTTAATTTCTCTCCTCTCCAGAGGAAAGATTCCCTGTTTCTTGCATTTGCTTGTCCCCATGTGTACTCCTTATCCCATTCTCCTTGCCTTGAACCTTTCCACCCCATCTTTGCCATCCTATTTTTGTCCCTTTTGTATGTCCTCCCTTCCCAGCAGCCACCATTATCTCTCTCCCTTGCAAATTTTCCAGAAACCATTTTTCCTCCTTTGTCAACCCCAAGCTCTTCTCTCCCAGCCTCCAATACAGAGAATCTCTCTCACTTTCCCCCTCTCTCCTTTTTTCCCCTTCTCTTTTGGAAAAGTACATATCCCACTTATTTTGCCTGCCTCCCTACTTTCTCTTCCTGCCCACTGGAAAGCTGCAAATCTTCTTTTCAGCCAGATGCCCTTTGTTCATTCTCTCTTTCCCCTTTCCTTCTCCAAAAGTCTCCCCTGAGGCTCCATGGAGGGTGAGTCATCCTTAGGTGACTTCCTTTTTCCCCCTCTGGCCTCCCTCCCTTTTGAGAAACCTGGATAGGAAGAAGTGGGGACCTTACTCTCCCCCAAGGTTTGAACCCCCCCCCCCAAAAAATGTCATATGTCTTTTGTTTTCCATGTGCTTTGTCTCTTCCTTCCCATTTTTTGGGGCTTCCTCCCCTCCTCTGGCTCTGGGTTATTCCTCCTCCAAAAATGTCCCCTGTTTTGTTGTTCTCTATCTCTGAGGCCATGTGCTTCCTCTCTCCCTTCTCTCTAGCCCTTTATCTCTCCTGAAATGTATAGTTTTGTTGGGAATGGGGGTGGACGGGGGGTCCTCTCCTGATGTGCCCCCCCCCCTGATATCTTTGTGGGCATTTGTTTTGTTTCTCATTTGTCTATAACTCCCAAGTTTGCATCACCTCAAACGTCACCTTTCTCATTTCTCTCTCTGCTATGCGTTCACCTCATCAGAATCATTGCACCCTCTCTTTTCCTCCAGGGGTCCCAACTAAGGGGAACCCCTTGCTCCCTCCTTAGATCTGGATAAGTCTGGAATGTTTCCTATCTTTGCTATTTCTTCAAAGCCATGTGTGTTTTTTTTCCTCCTCTGCTGCCCTGTGAATTTGCTTTGTTCCCTTCTATGCTCCATTCTCGAACTCAGGCCCTGATTTTCCCTTTTCCTGCAGTCTATCTATTTGTGTAGTCCTTTGCCTCCCCTTCTTTCTTCCACATGAGTCTGTTTAAAAAGGTTTCTTCCTTCTCTTTCCCTCCCTGAATGGAGGAGAAAGGGACTGTTCTTTGTTGTTGTTGTTGTTTTTAGGTGTGTGTCTGGGTTTTGTCTCTCTATGGGAAAGGGGCTTTCTGTTAGAGCTTATTTCATTCTAAGTTTCTGCCCTGATTTAAGTGGAAAATTTCTATTGGGTTATCCTTTCTCCTCCCTCTCCATTTCCCCCAGGAAAGGTGTCCCCCCCTATTCTTTAGAAAAAGGGACTTCTATATATCTTCTCTCCCTCTCTCTCTTCCTTCTCCCCTGCTGTATGAAGAGGGAAGGGGGGGGGGGCTGTTCCTTGTTGCCTGCTCCCTTTTGCTCTCTTCTCCCCCCCTCCCAAATGTTCTTGTCCCTGGTTTCCATAAAATTCCCTTCTTCCTTAAATCTCTTCTTTCCTATGAACTATGACCAAAATCTTTAATTTTCTCCTTCTGAAGAAAGAAGAGAAGAGTGGGTTCTCTCTGGGACTGCAAATCCCAACCCCCTTTCTCTTCTCTTCTCCTCTCCTCTCTTTCTTTCTGCCTTGCACTAAATAGCCCCTAACAACTTTGCTCTTCACTCCTGGCCCATTTTCATTCCTATCCCTCTCCTCCTTCCCCCTCTGCCCCACCCCACTCCTTAGATGTGTGTGTGGGTAAGAACAGTGAGGGGAGGGGGTTGTGGAATGGTTATGATCACCAGAGTTTCCTTCTTGCCCTTCCTTTCCCTTCTAAGAAGATCCTACTTCTCTTCGTTCTTTCTGGCCACATGGCCAAGAAATCCTCTCTGGTGCATCTCTTTTTTTCCCCTTCTCTCCTTCACTCGCTCTTTGTTCTCTTTTATCATTTGTCCTTTGTTCTCTTCCTTCAGCCGAGAGGGCATCTCTAACCTCCCTTTCAGGGACTTAAGGAACGGGGGGTGTTCTGTGAAAATGTTCTTGTCTCCTTTCCTTCCCTTGTTCTCTCCTTTGCTGCAAACTGTCTCTCTGGAAATACCTGCCTCCATCCCCTGGGAAAGTTTCTTCCTCTTTTCTCTCTTCTTAGATAAGATCCTTTGTTCACTTTCTGGCCCCAACGTTTGAGATTACTCTCTTCCATTTTCCCCCACCCCTTTCTGGGTAAAGGAAAGAGATCAGCCCTTTGAAAAGCTGTTCTTGTCTCCTGTTCCTTCCTCTACAACTTTTGAAAGCCTGCCTTGTCTGCTAGGGACCCTTTCTGGTTCTTCTCTTCTTCACTAGCCTATTTCTCCCCAAAACTGTACAAGTGGGGAGAACAGAGGCTGAGTGGGAATCTCTCTGTTTTTGTTATGTATCCCTTTTGTACTCTTCTATCCTCCTGTGAGTTTGATCTTATATGCTGTGTTTGTGCCCCTTACTATGCCAAAATATGCCATAGATTTGTCATGTTATCTCTACATGTATGACCTCAGGGACTCTCCTGCTCTTCCACCCGGGAAATTCTATCTCTCTCTTTCTCTCATGGAACTACAAATTTGTCACTCCATCTAGGTGTCCCTTTGTGTAGTGTGCCCCCAGGAGGGGTTCAGCCACCTCTGTGGCCCGGCTCCCTCACCTGGGAGGTGTGTGTGGGTGACTTCTCTCCCTCACTAGCTCCTTGTTCTCTTTCTTCTTGTCTCCTACCTGGGTGGGTGGGAGAAGGAAAGGGAAGGGGGGGGGGGCTATTTCCTTGCTGCTCTTTTCTCTCACTTTGCGGCCTCAACAATTGTGGGTTTTTTCCTAAGTTGTTCTTCTCTCTCTAGAATAAGAATGGGTTTACTTAAAGTGATTGTGTGTGTGTGTGTGTGTGTGTGTGTGTGAGCATCGTCCCTTCTCTTGGGGTTTGGAATAAGAAAGGGGAGGAGGGGAAATCTCAGCCAGGAATGGAATTCTGAATCGCATGCTCTGGAACAGGAAGTGATGGGAATGAATTTCGTTGGTAGGGTTTTTGATTTCCCCTTTCTCTCCCCCCCCCATGTACCATTGTGCCCCCTTTTTCCTTTGCTAGAGTGGAAAAGGGCACTCCTGTATTTTCTCCCTCTTCTGACCTCTCTTCCCTGAAGATTGTAAATCCTCATTACATTCTCTCTCTCCTCCTCCTCTCAAGGGAAAGGGTGGAGGGAAAAATGGGCTTTGCTAAGACTTTCCTTGTGCCTTGGGCAAAATGGGGTTTTCTTTCTCTCTGTATCTGGGTTCATCTCACCTCTGAATTTTCCCTGTCTAGCCAGCTGGCAAAAGGTTTCCTTTTTTTCTTTCTCTTCACTCCTCCCTGACCCCCCATTCTCCCCTTTCTTGGTCCTTGCCTCCCCTGAATGAATGGGTGCATGATTAAAAGTAGGACCCCCTAACCCTACTTCAAGGCGTGTGGGAGGAGCTCTCAAGGGTCTTCAGCACAGCCATGAAGAACTGATGACATCACCCTGGATCACAAGACCCATGATTCCTTGCCTGCCGAGAGGACATCTGCCTGGGTGTGGAGTCTGAAGAAAAGCCCTGAATGGTCTCCCTGGTGTAATGGTTGGAGCCAAAGGACACAGGAGGATCCAAGAGAGGGCTAGGTGAGACTCCATTGCTACCCAGAGAGGCAGCCCCCCACCTGAGGGCTGACCTAAAATGCCCCCACGGGGTGCCATAGCAGGAAGTGGGAAAATGGAATTCGGAAGGCAGACCAGCTCTGCCCAAGAAGGAGGAGGCTGTGATCCTGAGAGCATTCTTGCCACACTAGGCGGGTATGCTCTTCCTTTTTTCCCATGCTAACCATGGACCAAGGTAAGGAGAGGGTGGGGAAAAAAGGGGGGGTCTTGTAATGTCTTCCTATGCTTTCCCTAGTGGCTGTTCTTAAACTTCTCCAAGTGGGGTGTTCCTGGAAACTGCCCATGAGCAGGATGGCACCTGGCTGGCAGAAACAGATGTCTCTGCCGTATGTCACCAACCTCCCAACGTTTGAAAGAGGAGGCCCAGCCGGGAGAAGCCTGAAAGCACCTTTCCAGACTGTGCGAGATCAGGACCGGAAAGGACCTGAGGCTGCAAAAGTGGCAACCAGAGACCCCTTTGGAGAAGACCCTTTATTCCCACCTGTGTCTCAGCCCGCTGGGGGAGGGGGCAAGATCGCCCCCTTACCAGGAACCTGCTATCAAGGAGCCTCCTTGATTTCATCCCCATATTCCCTTCAGAAGACGTGTTTTCATCATTTCCGGTTTCTACTGCAAGAGGTAGCTGAAGCTGTCAAGAACAGCTCTGTGGTTGCAGATTCCATCAGCAATGTCCATTGCAGATTAAAATCTGCAAAGTGGGGGATGAAGTCGAGCCCCAGAGCCCCTGTTTCATTGGCCTGCAGCAGGGAGTTCCACAGTTCCAAAAAATGTCCATTGGACCAGCATGGCTGGGTAGTGTGGTTACAGCAGCAGTCTCCAAAGATATGTTCCTGTTTTGCTTTCCTTTCCTCTCTCCTAACATTGTGGCTAATCCTCCAATAAAACAAACCTCCAAGGACAAGACTTTTCCCTCAGCACATGCTTTTTCAATTGATCTCAAAGAACTCTCCAAGACTTATTTTCATGAACTTTCCCCATAATTCAATGACTCCAGCTCCTGTTTCGTCATGCCAATGCTTTGGACACTTCCCTGCAGCATGCAGACTTGCTAAGGACTTTTCTTTCCCTTTTTCAAGATCTTATGGACTGATCTCGTGAATGTAATAAACCTTATATCTCCCCGGTCTGGGGGTGGGAGGGGTTGATATGAAATATGGTTCCTATTACTTGAATGTATTTTTCTATATGTTTTACTCTCCTGTGTCCGCCTATGAAATGAAATATGAAGTGTCACCTTTTCATGAACCAACACACACCCTGGCTCAAGAGAAACTCACACCCTTGGGCCAGGAAGTTTCCTTATCTCTGGCTTCAATCAAAGACATTGCATAAACAATAGGTGAAATCTGTCCAGGAGCCCCCAACAGATTATCACCTGGCTATGGAAAACTGGCTTCTAAGATTAGCTTGCCAGGGACCCATAAGCCGTTTTGGCAACATTTTGTTACACATCACAAAAGGGTTTCTCCAGAGACCCAAAACCAGCTATGCAAACCATATCTCCTTTTCACAATCTTATAATGAAACACCCCAGGATCATGGCAAAACTGGAAACCTCTTTGTTTACCCCCCAATCTACTGAAACTCACACAAAATGATTTTTTGGTCTGTGCTTGGCCAGAACAGGAAATAAGGGATTAAGGCCTTTGTCTGCAACTCAGAAAAACTGGTTTGGGAAGCCTGGGCAAAAGCCCACCCTCAGAACCACCCCTTCTCTCATTATTCCTCCTTCTTCGCCCTCATTGGCTGGGGCCATGCACAGGGACCGCCTGTGCCCCACCTGCAAGTCATGACATCTGCCAATCAGCAGCGAGGGTGGGAAGAGGGAAATTCAAATCTGTAACCCTATAAAAGGGATGTTCACTAAGGGATGTACATTACAGCATGGCGAATGATTGCGGCTGTGATCTCTTCCAGCTGGAATGAATAAAAAACCTCAATGGCGTCCTCTTCTCTTGGTGAGATCTGTTTAAATTAGGACATTTTAGGAAAAATATAGGATTGGTTGCTTCCTTTCTCACCAGGTTTGACATGGGCCCTCTTTGGTGGGTCTAGCCGGTCTGCCTTCATGGCAAGACCCCCAAATTCTGTGCCTCCTCCGTTCCCACTTGCACAATTACTATAATGAAAAATTAAAGGAATTTCATTACTCTCAATATAGTAATGAAAGTTTTTCTAATTATACTTTAGAAACACTTTAGAAACAAAATGCCAACACACTCAAATTTTGTAATGACTTTTGGAACTTTTTTTTAACCATCACATGCCTAGTAAATATATATGTGATTAAGAAACTAAGAAATCGTATCAACAAAAACAAACTTATCCTGGATCCATAAAGGAAACAGAATATGAATATTGAAGAATATTGAGAAGAGTCCAGTGCTAAAACTCTGGAGAATATAGAAAATTATTCTAAGGTCTTATTCTTACTACCTCACAACATCTACATTGATCCATGAATTAGGTACATTGTATTGTTAAGCCAGTTCACTGCTGAAGATAGGGGTGTGTGTGTGTGTGTGTGTGTGTGTGTGTGTGTGTGTGAGAGAGAGAGAGAGAGAGAGAGAGAGAGAGAGAGAGAGAGAGAGAGCATATGTATTCTTCAAAGGGGACATGCTTTTAAGGATGGTGTAATTGATTTCAAGTTGGGTTGACATTTTAATTTATTTATATGTATTCACCTTGTTTTAATTCATTTTGTTTTATATTTATTGTCAGCCGCCTTGAGTCTCTGTATCAAGAGAAAGGTGAGACAGAAATAAAGTAAACTAATCATAATAAATGAAGTAATGCACATAAAGAAAGAAAACAGTTTCAGGAACCCACTGAGAGTTTTGGAATATATTCTCCACAAATATTGTTGGTTTGCATTTCTGTGGAAAAGAAAAGCTAATGTAGCCATAGACGGAAGGTCTGCTGTTTCATTTTAACTGAACTTACCTAACCAGTAATGAATAGTTGATAATATAACTATAGTGATATAAATGTGTAGTGTAAAAGAGACCCAAGATAATAGAGAGGAGAAGAGGTTAAAGCTTTATCCCCTATTCAGAATAGATCATAACTGAAGTCTTTAAATGTTGTCATGAATATCAGTTGTGCATGCAAGGTCTTTTTTCTTCCATCCCACACTATTAAAACCTGGAAAGGTGCCTTTTTATTATTTGATCACAACTCATTTCTCAGGATAGGTCAGCCCATTTGAGGCTCAAATCACCAGAAATGTGACTGCCAGAGACCTGCCAGTGTATCTTGATAGGATTGGATGACGTGTTGTGCATTCAGTAACAAAAGGAGTCCTTCTATGGTTGCCATGCTTAATGTGCCAGCGGGGGTCAAACAGAATGCCTCACCAAAGACCTTCCAAAATACCATCTCCAGAATGTGCATTAATTTACTTTCCAACTGGAGAGGTTGAAATGTTATAAATTCTGACATTTTTATTGCTATGTAGTATTTCTTTCTTAAAGCAGTAGCCTTTCAACATAGAGAAATGCCAAACTGCTCACACTAGCAAAACAGGGCAATCATATTTCCAGGCAAAATAAAATGTATAAGGCCAGTTACATAGCTGTAGTTGCTCGGTCAGTTTCAGCATTGAGTACAAAACAAAAACAGGTGCATACAAATGGAAAAAATATGCTTCAGAAGTGTTTCATCTGTCATTTGTCATATCCTTATCCCCTGTCTAACTGATAGATTAAAGACTCTGGTTATAAAAATGGATAGATAAAAGACCCAGGAATTTAGCTCCCACGCCCAACACCCATGGACAGTTTTTAAAGAAAGCACATTGTGAAAAGTGCTATCTGTAGAGAAGGTAAGATATGACAATATAGCTGAGTGCAAAAGTTACTTTTTTATATAACTGCTATTAGATGCCTTCAAGGTTTTTTTTTTCTGAGAGTGACTTCCCCAAAGTTACCCAATGGGTTTCTGTTGCTGAGTGGGGATTTGAACACTGGGCTTCCAAAGTCTTAGTCCAGCACCAAAACCATGACAAGCCATGGTACTATACTGGTTCAACAACTCCCAAATCCCCTAGGCATGTTAGCTTGTAATTTGGCTTTTCAATGAATTGAATTTAAGGACACAGAGCAATGGCTTCAAACTATAGAAAAGTAAACATACACATACATACACACACATCTAAATACACAACCACATACAAACACATATATCTACACACCTATACAAACACATCCACACTAATACATACACATATATGCACACACATACAAACACATATAAATAAACATCCACATACAAACACATATATCTACACACCTAAACATACACATCCACACTAATACATACACATATATACACACACATATCAGCACCTCTCCACATATACACATACATACATACACATACACAAACACACATATATATATACACGTCACCACACACACAAAAAACCACAGAAAAAAACACACATACATACACACATACCAAGACCAATATACACACACATACACACACACGCACACACATACACACACACAAATATACACAAACCTATACATGCACACACACATACACACATACCCCCCAAAAACCATACACACATACAACTACAAACACAAGAACACACACAAATATATACACACAACAAACATGCTCACATCATTTCCACAACTTACATACCCAGACTTTCCCACATCACCAACATAGGGCACAGCAACGCGTGCCGGGTACAGCTAGTTCTATATAAATATTTGGAAGACTTCCCAATGGTAAGAGCTGCTTGGAAGTGGAATACGTTGCCTTGGAGTGTGATGGAGTCTCATTAGGAAACACTATATGAACACCAAGCATAAAGTAGCTGCATGCAATAACATCCTGCGGAAACTTTCTGGTAGTACATGGGGTGCAGTCCCAAAATTAATAAGGACATCAGTCTTACTCAACTGCTGAGTATGACTGCCCTGTTTGGCACAAATCTGCCCATGCAAAGCAGGTGAATATAGCACTGAATGAAACATGTAGAATAATCAAAAGATGTTTCAAACCTCTACCTGTTGATGGACTATATAAGCTAGCTGGCATTGCCCCCCGGTGATGTGTGATGGGAAGTGGCTGTCAACTGTGAGAGAAATAAGGTTGAACACTGTGAAAACCATCCACTGCATGGCTATCAGCCTCCTTCAACTAGACTCAAATCAAGGAGAACCACCACTCTTCTTAATGTTTCCCCAGCAACAGCAAGAGTATCCCTCAGGGCAGCTAAATCAGGAAATCCCAATTGGATGGCCCCACACAAGGGTCTGCCTCCAGGGGCAAATCAGGAATGGGCAACTTGGAAGTCCCTGAACAGTCTCAAAAGTGGTGTTGGGAGATCAAAAGACAACCTGGCTAAATGACACTGCCTAGAAGAATCCTCCACCTTGTGCGACTGTGGAACAGAATGAAGAACTCAGCATCTGTATGCTTGCCCCGAATGCCCTGCCTCATGCACAGAGGAGGAACTGTTTAAAGCTATATTTATTTATTAACTTTATTTGTACCCCGCCGCCATCTCCCCAAGGGGAATCGGGGTGGCTTACATGAGGCCACGCCCATCAATACAATAAACACAAGAGCAGAACAGAAAATTAAAAACAAAATAACACAGTAATACATATAGTTAATATGTTTTTAAATGTATTTATACACTCAGTGTGAAACCTGGGCCTGTTTCAATGAACACAACATAGATATCCTGGCAGGAATGTCAGAAAGACACACACGAAGATCTTGCTCAACAGCTGTCAGTCTCTCTCTGTGTTTAGTTTTTATCACAGTCACCCGGTCCTCAGGGAAAATGTACCCAGTCCTCAGGGAAGCCGGCTGGAAAGAGAGCAGCCAGATGGAAGCACACTCTGAGGCAGAGAGTTCCACTGCTGAACAGCTTTCACAGTCAGGAAGTTCTTTCTGATGTTCAGGTGGAATCTCCTTTCCTGTCTACTTTTCCTAGTTTCAAGGCCAGCAGAAAACAAGCATGCTCCCTCTTCCTTTTGATTCCCTATCACATAGTTATATAAGCCTAATCAGGCTGAGCTTCCCAACATTGGATCACTTCGGTTGCCCCACTTGTCTATTTTCCAACAGACCTCACAACTCCTGAGGATGCCAACCATAGATGTGGGCGCAGCAACCCATGAAAGCCTTCGACAACACATTTTTTGTTATTGTTTTTACTTGAATAAATGTAACCGTCCAATTGCAAACCTGAGGGGAGAGCACTGCTTTGCTAACCCTTTGGCTTGCCTATATAAATAACTTGAATAATCTGGCTTGCCTAAATAAATAACTCGAATAGCCCTTGAGAGGCCTGCCTTCCAGTCTCTAGGAGGCAGGCCCGCGCTTCTGTGTGGGCCTGTCTGCGTGAGCGCGCTTCCTTCCTCCCTTCCTTGGGCAGAGGTGGAGCTTGCTGGTCCCACATCGTGCCATGCCCGGGCGTGGCCGCCTACTTCTCTTACGCCATGATGAACAAATGACCTCATGCGAGAGTGCTCTGCTTCGAGCCGTACCTGACCTGTGTGAGGAAGGCCGCCCCACCCATCCAGGAATGGGGCGTGTGAGGGAGGGAGGGAAGGAAGGAGGGGGGCACGCACGCTCTCCCTCCTGCTTGCTGGTTGGCTGCTGAAGAGCCTCGCGCCACCTGCCCGTGCCCTTCCCACTCACCTCTTCTTCTCCAACTGCCATTAGTGAAAGCAACCTATTTTCGCTCGGCCCTTCCTCCTCCTCCTTCCCCCCCCCCCTCCACAAGCAGCAGCAGCAGTTCGGCAGGAGGGGGAAGAAAGGGGGGAAGAGAGGTTTTTCCACGGCTCACCAGGTGATCACTCACGGCGCACTAGTATGCCGTGGAACAGTGGTTGGGAAACACTGGTATAGAGAATGTGCTTGTTGTTGCCCATTTTTGGTCAAAAATATTTAGGCACTTGTGTTCCCTCTATTTTGTCAGTTTTATACTTGTTTATTTATGCAATGCTTTAGGTACAAAAGAAATAAATCTTTGTTCTGTGTATGTTAATATGTATTTTGTAGAATGTTTTTAGATTATTGTGGGTTTTTAGCAATGTTGTAAACCCACCTCAAACCACGAAGAGAGGCGGGTGTCAGGAGCCACAATTTCATAGCTGCTTCTGCTATGACCTTGGGTTCCTGCCCATTTGGTAAACACCAGGTTCAGGGCTGAGAACACTGTCTTGGGGCCTGGGAAAGAAGGGAGGTCCCCACTTTCGCGCCAAAGTGCCAGGGGGTAGTAACGAAGGGTTTGGATTGACAAGGGTAATGAGTGTAACTATTATAAAAAGCACTGTACAGCCATCTTTTGACATTAAAGTCTTGATGTCCTTTCAATAAAGACATGGTGACATTTACCAAGAGCGTCTTGCGTGGTGTTCCTGATCCGACGAAAGTTGAGCCCTGACAGGCGGGTAAGAAAATAATAATAATAATAATAATTAATATTATGGGAAATATTATTATTATCCCATTTCTCCTCAAAATGAGGTTCAATGTGGTAAAGCATCACATTCTAACTATCTCAACAAATTCTGTAAAACAAAGTCATAAAAGCTGCAATGGTATCAAACTGAAAAAAAGGGGCAGCATGGAAGTAGGCAACTCTGAGCATAGACTCGGAGAGGAGGAGGAATATGGATGAACAGTTTTAAGAGTATTTCACAAAAACATTCCAACATACTTGAATCAAGTTGCTGGACTCATGCAGTGCACACTTCTTTGTTTGGATCTTATTGGCCAAATTAAAGTGCTACACAACTGCAATTAGAAAGATACAGCTTTTTATTTAAATATCTTTTTAATGTGTTGTTATTATTGGTAATAATGGTGGTGGTAGTTAAGCGATAATGTAAGTTTTCCTCCGTGCTCAGTGAGTGGATAATTTTAAAGTGCCATTGGAGTCATATCAAAATTAACACGGATATACACGCCACACTTACATGTAACTTAATGGCTTGATGATTATGATGTTAGTACTATAAATGAGGAGGCTTTTCCTGTAAGCATCTTACCCCTGGGTCAGGCTGATCAGGATATTTCCAATTTGCATGGATGAATGGAAGACAAGTACAGATTAACATTGCTTTATTAAATACCTCGCATGGCGTACAGATTTGTTAATTCACAATCACTGTTATGTTTAACAAAGCAAAGAGATGTAAATTGCTCCAGTATTTAGTCTTTATTCTAATTTCTTTATTATAAAATAGTTTGAGTAACAAAGGAATCCATAAGATGAATGAAACCAGATACTACAATTATGCCACTCGATTAGGGTTGCCACATGAATAAGGGACAGGTACCTAAAGATAGGAAATTTTTCACAAAAATAAGGGATACTTCATAAAAACTTGATAATCAATTGATGATTTTAAAGTTTTTATGAAGTGTCCCTTATGTTTGTGAAAAAAATCCCTATTTTTAGGTACCTGTCCCTTATTCTTTTATCAAAAAGTAGCAACCCTACACTCGATGCTCTTTTGGCTTTTATTATATTGGCTACTTTGGAAACTTCCCACGGACAAGCTGAAACCACGCTGTACCTGGATGGAGGACAAGGTTTCCCTTCTCCAGGTGAATGAGGACCCAATCAGTCATCCTCATTCCCTCAACCCCACATTAGGCATAACAAAACCTCATTTTCCTTCCAAAATTGCTGAGCTAAGCTATGTGAAAAGAGTTTTAAGTTGACAGGGATTTCCTCTTCCATCTTTATCTCACTTTGAGTTTGCAATTTTGGGAGCGATATTTTAGAATTCTTTGCCGTACCTCCTCAAACTACAGATCCCAAGATTCCATAGGAAATCAGGGCAATTAAAGTGGAATCACAGTACTATACTTTTCTAGTTTCAAAGAGCCTTTGGTTTATGGACTTTGGAAGTAGAACTGTCATCACTATGATGGCAGATATAAGCAATAAACACACCTTTAATGCCATAGAGATGGACACCCGAGCACTTGAAGCACAATGTTAATGGGAAGAAGTAGTAAAGTAAACCTATTCACAATCCACCAAATCTGGAGATGGTCTTGCTGAAATTACTGGAATTGCTGAGACCCAGAGCTTAACAACAATCTTCTAAATTACCCACCAGGACCCATATCAGTTGCAAACTTCTAGGAGTTGAAGATGTCTGTCTGTTTGTCTAGCTATAACTAAATATCTGTCTGGAAAGTTCTAAAAGATCTGCATCTTCAGCTTGGCTTAATGTCTTTTGGTAACTTTTCAATGTTTCTTCCCACCTTCTTATATAATGATGCTTTTAAGATTAATTATAATGAAGCTTTCAAAGAATACTACCATCAGGGGTTTGTGTTTTTATTTTTGCTGCAATTGTGCCTTCAGCAGCAAAATACGTATGAAAACTAGATATTCATTTATCTGTAGCAATCAATGCTTATTTTGTAACTGTGAAAATACACTTTGTGGATAAAATCCTTTCTGTCTGATCTAAATGTCTTAATTTAACCATTGATTTGACTGTGAGGTCCACAACTATTCTCTATTGCAGCATCACATCTGTTATGAAAACTACATTGCTCTATTTTGTTTAAAAGAGCAATTGCCTGAAATGGTTGCAGAAATAAGCTTTCAAATATCAGATAAACTGCTTTTTTCACACCTTGAGATTGTACAAGCCAAATTGTTGAAGAGCGGCACCAAAATAATTCTCATCCACCATAATGAAAACTATTGATCCTTAGTAATTCAGAAGGAACTGAGATATACTTTGAACAAATGGTATGCATCTGTTTCTGTCAAAAGGAAGATCTGTATTAAAAGTCTTCAGAGGCAATCCACAGGCAGCTCTTAAAAGCAGAATAGAAATACACAGAGCATCAGGCAGGAATGTATTGTTGTGGTCTTTTGAAAGAAGACACATTTCAAAAGCAGGCACGGTCCTATTGCCTGAGGCAGAAACTCGGAAAGGTGCCCATATGGTAAATCAAGATGACGAAAGCAATATTGCTGTTATTTATTTATTTATTTATTTAGGGATTTTACCCCGCTCTTCTCAACCCCCAAGGGGGGACTCAGAGCGGCTTACAGTACGGCACAATTCGATGCCCACATAATAACAATATAAACCCCAAAACACTTCAACAATTAAAATACATTAAAAATACATTAAAATACAACTACATTAGCACCATACACATTCACTCTGGATTAAAACAATGTTCAGTCCATAAAAACATTGGCCATAATCACCCACTTTCATTAAAAACCAATCTAAAATGCTGCCTTGTGCTGGTGTACGAATGCCTGGTCCCACAGCCAGGATTTTACTTTTTTCCTGAAGGCCAGGAGGGATGTGGTGGATCATACATCAATAGGAAGCGCATTCCACAGGCGAGGAGCCACCACCGAGAAGGCCCTATCCCTCGTCCCCACCAGCCTCTTCTGAGACGTAGGCGGGAGTGAGAGCAGGGCCTCCCCGGATGATCTTAGATTACGAGGTGGGACATAGCGGCTGATGCGTTCGGACAAGTAAGCTGGGCCAGAACCATATAGAGCTTTAAAGGTCAAAACCAGCACTTTGAATTGAGCCCGGAATTGGACAGGCAGCCAGTGGAGCTGACACAACAGGGGGTGGTATGCTCCTGTATGTAGCTCCCGTTAGCAATCTGGCTGCCACCCGCTGGACTAATTGCAATTTCGAACTGTCTTCAAAGGCAGCCCCACGTAGAGTGCGTTGCAGTAATCTATTCGGGATGTGACCAGAGCGTGGACGACCGTAGCCAGATCAGACTTCCCAAGGTACGGGCGCAGCTGGCGCACGAGTCTTAACTGTGCAAAAGCTCCCCCGGCCACCGCTGAGACCTGGGGTTCCAGGCTCAGCGATGAATCCAGGATCACTCCCAAGCTGCGAACCTGCGTCTTCAGGGGGAGTGTAACCCCATCCAACACAGGCTGTAACCCTATGCCCTGTTCGGCCTTGCGACTGACCAGGAGGACCTCTGTCTTGTCTGGATTTAGTTTCAATTTGCTAGCCCTCATCCAGTCCGACACAGCGGCCAGGCACCGGTTCAAGGTCTGGACAGCCTCCTTGGTGACAGGTGGGAAGGAGTGACAGATCTGGACATCATCTGTGTACAGATAACACCTTACTCCGAAACTCTGAATGATCTCTCCCAGCGGTTTCATGTAGATGTTGAATAACATCGGGGACAGATGTTAAACTACAAACCCCAGAATTCTGCAGGAGGCAGAAATCGGATTTAAAGTGGATTCATTATCTAGTGTGATGAAGTGATCAGTAAGGTTGATATACAGTGTTCCCTCTCTTATCGCAGGTGTTACGTTCCAGGACCATAAGTGAAAATCTGTGAAGTAGGGACGATATATATTCACAATCTCAAGCTTGATGCCTCTCCCGCCTTTCTTTCCCTGCACCGGGTTGGACTCCTGATGTCACACGAGTCCCCCTTCCCGACCCATGACTCTGATTTGGACATTGTACATAACCGGGACTCATGGGGGTTGGGACAAAAACCTATTTCATAGGTTAGTAACCAACATGACACATGAACTGAGCTTAAATGATTGCTGGATTTGCGGACATGGCCCTTCAAGCCATGGCCAAGGCTGGCCGATCGTACCCACCGCTCTGTTAACGTTGCAGGGGTGGAACGAGATCAAGTGTAACCAAGCACACTTAGAGCGAAGTAAGGATGAGGCTCAGTTTGTGATTTCACACCGTTCTCCCGTGTTGGAAGCATCACTGTGCTTCAAATGGAGGAACGATGGTACTATCTATGCTACAGGGGACCAGAGGGAAGGTAGATATGAACTGTTTAACAGGGTTGAGCTAGGGTCCTACCCCGCATGCAATCACACAATTACAATACATGAACGTTACCGGCCACATTGTGGCCAGAAGACAAAAGGAATTTGGACTTGGGGTTGGGAGTATTCAAATTGCACCCACATCTTGTATGGAAACCGTCAGGAAAGTGCCCTAGTTAATCTGGTGCAGAACCTCCCCGCCGGTCGCACTGGCCGTCGGGTGAAGGACTTGCCAGCAGGGGTCTTGTGGATTTGTGGATCCTGGGTGGGGCAGGTTTTGCCAGTGGCTTGGAGCGGGACTTGCACCCTGGGGACTATCGGCCCGGGAGGATTGAGAATACACCCTAAAAATACCCCAGTGACAAACTTACACATGCATGTTCAAAAGAGGTCGGCTGAGTCAATCCAAAAGCTTGGATATGACAGTAGTCGAACCTATCTCAATGAGGTTCAAAGGGTTTTGGCAATCAGTACGCCAATGATGGGAGTGGCATGGAATATAAAGCAGCTACGTATTATTTCTTACGGATTGGAAATGTTAGCTAATGAAACAGCCCAGGGAATGACTGCTTTGCAAATTGAAGTTAATTCCCTGGCCAGGATGGCAATCCAGCAGAAAATTGCACTGGATTACCTCTTATCTAAGCAAGGGGGCCTCTGTGTGTGGCTAAATACTACGTGCTGTCATTATATAAACATGACTGGAGAGATTGAGACCGACATGGTAAAGATCCAGCAGGTTGCAAAACAAGTACAAAAGACTTATGTAGCTCCAAAAGACTTCTGGAGTTTCCTTACTGGTTGGCTGCCCGATGTAGGGTGGGTCAAGTCAACAGTAATGTCCATTCTCATGATTGCCTGTGTTGTAATAATAATGTTATGCTGTTTGCCATTAATTTTAAGGTGCTGTGCATTTGCAGTTAGGAGTTCCACGACTGCAGTTGGAAGTGCCATACCAGGAGTTAAACGAGATTGGCAAGTGAATTGGGCCCCACCTTGAGTGAAAATGCATGCTATGTAACTGTTTTATTGGCCAGAAACAGTTACAAGAAAAAAAGGAAGGAATAAAGCAGAATTGGTGCTTTTAGCAGAAATACAGTCAGGAGAGAGTGATGCACAAGCATAGTACTTAGTATAGCTGAGTAGCTTGCCAAAATCATGCTAAATGCCATTACGAGAATAATGCACTTTGATTGGTAGGTCAGGCACAGGCTGTGATTTGTGAAAGTACATCATGTGCCTTTCCTGATAACACCGGCCTTGATTGGTCTAGCTAGTTCCAACGTGCGTTTGTTTACATTGTAGCTGATTGGTAGAAACTGCCCATGAGTAAATGAAGCCGTTCCTCCCTATTGGCACTGAGGGACGTTTTAGAAATGTTGCAAATTTAGGTACAGAACGCTCATACAGCGGATAAGAATTAATAACTGCGTAGTGCTGTTTAACAAATGGGAACGCAAGTAGAATGAACTGCCAAATAATGTGATATGTAATTGGATAATAGAAATGTGTTGATGAGGTGTTGATGATGTGGTAATAATGTGAACCAATGAAAAATGATGAAGACGGACCTGCCGCCATAGTGTGTATATAAGGGTTAGTAAGAGAATGTTGAGGGTTCTTGCCCTGAGGCAGCTCGTTCCGTGGGCAGGTCCCGTCAGCTGACGTTGTGCAAATAAACTTTGGCTTCATTTGAATGCAATACGGTTGTTGCGTTTTCCCTCGTTCCTGTGCCCGCACGTCCCCGCAACCTGGGAGTAAAAGGAAACATCCAGGGAGTTTTGGGACTCCAGATTTGCTGCTACAGTATCGAAATCGGAACGGATCAGCGCCACTTTATCCGCGAAGGCCTTAGCAAATTCTTCACAGCGTACCACGGAGCCGTCAGGGATCTCGCACTGTGGCGGATTTAAAAGACCCCTAACGACTCGGAACAGTTCCGCTGGACGGTTCTTCGCGGCGGCCACCTTGGCCGCGATAGATTTTTGTGCGGCTTTTGTTGCTGCGTCATAAGTCCTCAAAAAGGGGACCAGGCGCGCACGAGCTGATCTGCTCCGCTTCCGACGCCACACGCACTCTAGCCTCCTCTTTTTTCGCTTCATTGCTGCCAGCTCCTCAGTAAACCAAGGAGCTGGTTTAGCTCGGTTACTCAAGAGGGGGCGTTCTGGAGCGATCGTGTCAATAGCCCTTGTCATCTCCCTGTCCCAGAGAGAAACAAGAGCCTCGACAGGGTCACTTACTGAGGAGGCGGGAAAATCCCCAAGAGCCGTTAGGAATCCATTCGGATCCATAAGTCTCCTGGGGCGGACCATTCTAATAGGTCCACCACCCCTGCGGAGGTGGAAAGGCACAGTGAGTCTAAACCTGATCAGGTGGTGGTCGGTCCATGGCAAAGGAATGATGGTCAGTTCCTCCACTCTGCCACCTTCATCCCATCCCTGGCAGAAAACCAGATCTAACGTGTGTCCGGCACTATGGGTGGGACCTGATATTAGCTGGGACAGGCCCATGGTTGCCATGGCGGCCATGAAGTCCTGAGCCGCTCCTGATAGAGTGGTCTCGGCATGGACGTTGAAGTCTCCCAGCACAATGAGCCGCTGAGACTCCACGGCCAGGCCTGAGACCACTCCAGCTAGCTCAGGTAAGGAGACTGTAGTGCAGCGGGGTGGTCGGTACACTAGCAGAATCCCTATCCTGTCCCGATCACCAACCCTTAGGCCGACACATTCGAACGTGGTTGACTGCGGGATGGGGCACCTGGTCAAGGGGATGGAATCCTTATAGACCACTGCGACACCCCCTCCCCGCCCTCCCGGTCTCGCTTGGTGCTGTACGGAATAACCCGGTGGGCAGAGCCAACATCATCAAAATTACTTCAGTTTCATGGTCTACTAGATGTCACTGGAGCTTCGGGGCATTCATGATCCAGAATCTATCCAAGGATCTAGGTATCAGTGAGATATTATCAAATCATGTAGCATATTCCAAGTAGTATCTCTTTCTTTTTTATAACTCTGCTGTTCTGATCCTATGTATGGTATTTCGTTCAGATATTTTGTCAGTCAGTTCCTAAATAATAGTAGATGGTGATGATGAGCCAATTAGTTTAGTGGTTTTGCATGGAGTCTAAATTGTTTAACTGAAATCAAATTTAGCAAGAATAAAGTTTTTTTCTGAAAAATTAAAGTTGTCAGAACTTGTTATGATTGTGCTATTATGGTCCTATTTATTTGCAATTTTTTCAGTTCATTTGGAATTTTTCCCAGACTACATATCACCATTGCAACAACAGTAGTATTAATCCCTCCTGATCCCATATACAATTTTTATTCCTAAGTTGTTGTTAGTGTCATAGAATCATAAAGTTGGAAGAGACCTAATGGGCCATCCAGTCCAACCCCCTGCCAAGAAGCGGAAAAATTGCTTTCAAAGCACCCTTGACAGATGGCCATCCAGCCTCTGTTTAAAAGCCTCTAAAGAAGGAGGCTCCACCACACTCCAGGGCAGAGAGTTCCACTGCTGAACAGTTCTCATAGTTAGGAAGTTCTTCCTCATGTTCAGGTGGAATCGCCTTTCCTGTAGTTTGAAGCCATTGTTCTATGTCCTAGTCTCCAGGACAGCAGAAAACAGTTCCCTCCTCCCTATGACTTTCCCTCACATATTTATACATGGCTATCATGTCTCCTCTCGGCCTTCTCTTCAGCAGGCTAAACATGCCCAGTTCTTTAAGCTGCTCCTCATAGGGCTTGTTCTCCAGACCCTTGATCATTTTAGTCGCCCTCCTCTGGACACATTCCAGCTTGTCAACATCTCCCTTCAATTGTGGTGCCCAGAATTGGACACAGTGTAATTCCAGGTATGGTCTGACCAATGCAGAACAGAGGGGTAGTATGACTTCCCTGGAAGTGTCCATAATCTCAAGACTCTATACAGATGAGATGGAGAATAAAATTACTAATCTACAATCAAATCATTGCTGGGTTGCTTTAAGTTTTTTGGGCTGTATGGCCATGTTCCAGAAGCATTCTCTCCTGACATTTCACCTGCATCTATGGCAGGCATCCTCAGAGGTACCTCACAATCTCTGAGGATGCCTGCCATAGATGCAGGATGAAATGCCAGGAGAGAATGCTTCTGGATCACGGCCATACAGCTCCAAAAATTTACAGCAACCCAGTGATTCCAGCCATGAAAGCCTTCGAGATTACATCAAATCACTGCTTTTATACCAGCCTTTTCCTCAAAATTAAGAGCCAAGGTGGTATTGCATGTGTAATGCACAGAGTCTACATGGCTGACCAGCATGAAATGCACAAATGCAATGGCAATATCTATGTAACTTTGTTTCTATAACTGTGAACTGAATGCAGAAATCTTTCCATGGAAATCTTAATGGTGTTGTGGTTTGTTAGATGAGGGATGGTGTAATATTAAGGAAGTTTAACATCACTTTAACTGCCATTAATTAAGATCTATGGCAATGTTTCTCAACCTTTCTAATGGTGCGACCCCTTAATGCAGTTCCACATGTTGTGGTGACCCCCAACCATAACATTATTTTTGTTACTACTTCATAACTGTCATTTTGCTACTGTTATGAATTGTCATGTAAATATCTGATATGCAGGATATATTTTCATTCACTGCACCAAATTTGGCACAAATACCCCATATGCCCAAATTTGAAAACTGGTGGGGTTGGAGTGTGTGTGTTGAGACTCCCACAGATGGCTCACAGACATGCCAAGCTAGTAAAAGTATTTACAGTTTATTCAAACAAAAACATAGCCACAGTCCGACATAAAAAAACCCACACCCAAAAAAGCCTATAAACAAATCAGAGAAGACGTCCATCTTTCTTAGTCTTTGGCCTTTATCCCGGCTCGAAGTCTGTGTAATGCGAAGATCCGTCCGAGAAGGAAAGGAGGAGTGCTTCTCAAATTCCAGGAGCTAAGTATACAAACAAACACATCAAAGCCCCGCAACCCACAGCAACCCCCTTCCACCCATTATACAATACC
>JARBWK010000010.1:22812447-23021894 GCA_030556195.1 Anolis apletophallus | reverse complement strand
GCTCAGCTTGCTCAACTAAAACAGTGTGTGTGTGTGTGTGTGTTTGTCTTCAAAGGTTTTTTCTGGGGTTTTAGTTCACCTACAATCAAAAGCATTCTGAAATCAACCAATGATGGAATTGAACCAAACTTGGCACACAGAACTCTCATGATTAACAGAAAATACTAGAAGGGTTTGCTGGGCATTGAACTTGAGGTTTGGAGTTGTAGTTCACCAACAAACAGAGGCACTGTCTCCATTGGGATCGACCATGGCATGAATCCTCAATTTTCCCCCCAAAATGTGAACCAAATGGTTTTTGGGGAAAATAAGCCCTTTGACATTTGGAAGTTGTAGTAGCTGGTTTTTATAGTTCACCGATTCTGTACTTTCAAAAATAAAATTTGGGGAAATTCCGGGAACCCCATGAGCAACAGAAAATACTGTGTTTTCTGATGGTCTTTGTGCCCCCTGACATCTCCTCACGCCCCCGGTCCGACCCAGATTGAACTTCATTGCTTCTTTTAAATTTTAGTTTGTGAGGAATCAGCTTTTTTTAAAAAAAAAGGTAAAAGGGCCAAATGAAAATTTCCGGACCCATAGCTGTCCATGATTTAGAACTGCCCCTTTAACACCGGAGAAAAACAAAGGTAACTATTTTGAATAAAACAAACCAAAAAGCAATTCACTTAAAAAGGGTCTTAGAATAGAGCAATCAGCACAAAAAGCTGCAGTTCAGTAAGTAAGCAGTTCAAAAGGTAGATTCAAGGCAAACGTGGTAAAAAACGCGGCTCCGGATTCAATCCGGAGAGAAGGATCCGCTGCGAATGGAATCAAAAGGGAAGGTCTTGGGCTAAGGCGAGCCAAACTAGGCTCCAGGATTCACTCCGCTTTCACGCCCTTCAGATCAGGCGTGGCCAGGAGGGGGCGATCAGTTCAGGGCGTTCTTTAAACCCTGGCCGGGAAACCCCGACATCTAGGGGGGCGCTCAGTCTCTACTTTTCCCAGCACGGCAGGGACAGATGCCAGCTCCTCCTGCCCTCCTCTATGTCCCTGCGCCTGTTATGAGAAACGGCCCGGCTCTTGCAGTCAGTATCGCTATCTTTCCTGGCTTAGCCTCCCCGGGTTCCCAGCCGTAGCCTCCATCTCTGCTTTGCCCGGCTTGCTCTTGGGAACCTCAGCCCGTTGGAATTCCTGCTATCTCACTTTATCTGCCCAGCTGCCTCCATCTCCCACCTGGTCAGCTCCTTCCCGGGAGATCCAACACCTTGTAACTGGGTAAAGGCCTGCACCAATCTTGGGGCCTTCAACTCATCCTAAGCCTGCGGTCCCAGTCGGGGACCCCGTTGGGAGCGGGCCCCATGGGTGCAAGTTCTGGTAGACTTGTCAACCAGACTCAATGATCCTGGCCACTAGGCCAAAACCTTTCCAGTCAATGAAGTACTCAACTTCCTGCTGCGCCATCAAGATGTCTGCGACCTCAGCCATCCGCGGCTGCGTCCGTAGGCCGCTCGGCCAAGGAGCGATGAAACACCAGGTGGCATGTCTGGTCCAACACCTTGAGTCTCGCGTCACGTCGGCAAATTCTTGAAGTGCAGCGAGCTCCTGGCGCAGCCATCCGCTTGTATCCCTTGTGGTCAATTGAGTACGTGGCAAATCTTGAAGTGCGGCTCCACCTCCTCCGCCGACACCTCCCCGGAGTCACGGGAGGGTAGAACCGGGATGGTATCCATAGTTGCAAAAGAAAGGAGTCTCCTTGATGGATTCCTGTATTTTCTTGTTGTAAGTTAACTCCGCCATTGACAACAAAGACGCCAGTTGCTTTGCTGGTAGTTAACATAGCACCGCCAGATACTGCCAAGGTGGCATTCACCCCGTTCGGTCGAATCCATCAGTCTGGAGGATGGTGGGCCGTAGACATCCGCGCCTCAATCCCAGCTGCTTCTCTGAACAGCCTTCCAGAACTGGGAAGTGAACTGGGAACCACGGTCCGTCACCAAACTCGGGCAGGCCATGCAACCGAAACACATGTTGCACAAACATATCGGCCGTCTCCTTGACATAGCCCCTTACAGGGATGAAGTGTCCCATCTTGGTGAACAGTCCACCCGGCCAGGATCGTGGTGAACCGCTGGACTTGGGCAAATCGGTGATGAAATCGGCCGAAATGGTCTTCCACGCGGGGCAGAAGGGGTCGGGAGGGCTGGAGCTAACCGCCGGCTTGCCCCCAGGTTCTTAGCCGCTGGCACACAGGGCAGGATCCCACAAAGTCCCTCCATCCCCCGCGCACTTTGAGCCACCAAAAGTCCCGTAGGACCAGCTGCAGAGTCTTAAAGAGCCCAAATGTCCCGCTGCCTTGGTGTCATGGCAAAGTTTTAGGAATGTCCCCCGCCAGGGCCCGGAGAAACATAAACAGAAAGTCACGGTGATAGAGAGCACCCTGTTTTCACCTGAACGGAGCCTGCACCCCCTGGTCAGCTGCTCTTGCACCCAAGGGTCAGTCAGCGGCGCCTGAACCCGCGCACTCAACGGCCGCTTATCCACAGGGCCGGGCGGGGCCGGAGCCGCGCGGAGCCGTCGAGCGGCTGCAAAGTTCTCCGCTTTGAGCAGAGGCTGCTCGGGTGGCCTTCCCTCGCGGACATACTCGGTTTCGGGACAGGGCATCAGCTTGCTTGGTCTGCTTGGGGTCACATAGTGAAATGCGGAAACTGAAGCGCTCAAAGAATAGGGACCATCTCTGTTGCCTCTGTTTAATTTGTTTAGACTAGTGCTCAAATTCAGGTCAGTGAGTGAACTTCCACCGGGGTGGCTTGGCCTTCCAGGTGCCTCCAGACTTCAACGCCACCTGATGGCTAGGAGCTCCTTCTCCCAAATGGTATAGTTCTTCTCCGGCGCCGTGAGCTGCCGGGAATAGTAGGCGCAGGGCAACAAGTCCGTCCCCTGTGGTTGTAGCAGGATCGCTTCCTGCTACATCAGAATGTAGCTCAGCCTGATGAAGGGTCACGGGGTTGAGGCAAAGCGGCTGAAGTGGTGAACAGCTGCTTCAGCCTCCTGAACTCCGCATCCGCCTCCCAAGGCGGCCCACTGAACGGCAACACCTTACCCACAGGCAGCTGGGGTGATCGGATCAGCCCACTTGGCAAAGTCAGGAATGAACTTTCTGTAGTAGTTGGCAAAGCCTAGGAAGCGTTGAATGTCCTTTTTGCTGGCAGGGCCTAGCTCACCACAGCCTGGATCTTGGTGTCATCCATGGCAATGCCCGTGGAGAGAAATCGGTAGCCCAGAAAGTCCACCACGCAGATCAAACGCACACTTCTCCAGCTTAGCATAGAGCCCGTGGGCCATGCAGTCTCTGGAGCACTTCCCTGACGTGGCAGTCATGGGTGGCCTGATCCGACGAAAAATCAGCAGATCATCAAGATAGGGATCGGCCAGATATCGATCCAGCAGGTCTCGGAAGATGTCATTCATGAAGTTGGAAACAGGCGGGGGCATTGCACAAACCGAATCCCATCACCAGGTATTCGAAACTGCCCCACTTAGTCTGGAACGCAGTCTTCCACTCATCTCCCTGACGAATCGGACAAGATTATAGGCACCCCGGAGGTCCAGTTTCGTGAATACCTTGGCGCCCCATCCCGTTCCAGCAACTCGGGATCAGGGGGCAAGGGGTAGCGGTTTGCGAATTGTGATCTTGTTGAGCTCCCGATAGTCATTACAACCGCAGTTCCCTGATTTCTTCTTGACAAACAGGATGGGCGCCCCCCCCTCGGGACTGCGGCGGATGAACCCCTTCCGCAGGTTTCGTCCAGAAATTGCGCCGCACACGCCCGGGCCATCATGCAGTGGCTCTGGCAATGGTCAGAAGCAAAAACAAGCTGTCTCTTGGCCCAGGAGATCTGGGGATCATGGAGCGTCAGCCACACAACCCCCAACACAATAGGAAAGTCCGACAGCTTGGTCAGGAGAAAGGAAATCTCTTCTTTGTGAGAACTAGTCCACATCCTGGTGGGAGCGGTATACTGGGTCACAGCCCCAGCTTTCAAGGGCCTCCCATCAATAGTCTGAGCAGCCCTTGGGCTCTTGAAGATCCAGAAATTGTAATCCAGCCGACTGGGCATAGTCGGCGTCAATGGTGTTGGTAGCCCCGAGTCGATCATGGCATGGACCATCATCGCCCCTTCTCTGGAGACCAGAGAGGGTGACCATAACAAGGAACAGTTGTCCAGTCTTGGGTTCCGGAGGAAGATGGGCGGCGGGCGGCAGTGAGCGAACCCTCTTACACTCGGCGGACCCTTCCCCCGCCGCCTGAAGGGCTTCCTCAGGCTCCGGGGGGCTGGCCACCGCTGCAGAGGCCCGAGGGGTCTTCCCATGCGGTTTCTGGGGGCAATCACGAGAAAAATGACCCGAGCCCCCACAGTACCAACAGAGGTTGAGTCTTTGGCGCCGGGCCTTTTCGGCGGCATCCACTTTAGGCCGCACCGTGCCCAGTTGCATCGGTTCAGAATCATCCACAAAGGGGTGGGAGCAGGGATCTGGCGGGGCACAAATTGGCCGGTCCCGGCCTCCCGCTTGTTCGGCGGTTTCTCTGTCGGGCCCCCCCACCTCCTCTTGTGTTGCGTGGCCGCCTCCGCCCGCAGACTCAGGGCGATGGCCTCCTCCAGGTCGGCCGGCCGGGCAACTGTAACATCTGTTGTTGAAGCTTGGGCGAGTCCTGCTAGATACGTATAGCGTAAGGCCGCCACTTCCCATTTGGTCTGGCTGGCCAACACTGGAACGGAAATGTACTGGGCCAATGACATGTCCTTCATGGTCAGCCGTGCCAAATCCCGTTCCAGGTCCTCGTTGACGGGAGGTCCCAGGTCACCCGGATCGCCAGGAAAGTGTCCAAAGTAGCCACATGGGGGAGACGCTGCATTGATGAGGGAAGTTGCCCAAGTCGCTGCCATCCCCTCCATGCAGTTGAACACGAACCCCACCTGGGCTCGGGGGGTGGCAAACTCGTTGGGCCGCAGCTCCAGGTACATCCTGACCTGGGCAATAAAAACTTCCACCGCCGCCGGATGTCCATTGAAACGTGCCGGGGCATTCACCGGCGGTGCCGCCCGCTCGGGTTCGCAACTCCGCCACCTCCTGCTGCAACGCCACCACCTGCTGATCCGTCAAGTTAGCCATGGCGACAGTGGGGACGATGGGAGCCTGGATGCGCTTCCGGCGGTTCCTGGTACGCCGAAAAGGGGTTCGAGGAGTTCTCCGGCCAACTGTCTGTCGCCCGACTTAGAACTGCCCCTTTAACACACCGCGGAGACGTAGTAAAGGCTAACTATGTTTATTGAATAAAACAAATCCAAAAAAGCAATTCACTTAAAAAGTTCATAGAATAGAGCAATCAGCACGAAGCTGCAGTTCAGTAAAGTAAGCAAAGTTCCAAAAGGTAGATTCAAAGGCAAACGTGGTAAAAAGCTTGGCAAGGCTCCCGGATTCAATCCGGAACGTAGCAAGGGATCCGCACCAATGCGAATCGGAATCAAGGCAAGGTCTTGGTCTAAGGCGAGCCAAACTAGGCTCCAGGATTCACTCCGCTTTCACGCCCTTCAGATCAGACGTGGCCAGAGAACTGACGATCAGTTCCCACGGGGCCGTTCTTAATCCCTCGGCCTGGAACCCCGACGATCTAGGGCCCGGCGTCTCCAGTCTCTACTTTCCGAACGGCGACGGTCTAGGGACAGATGCCAGCTCCTCCTGCCCTCCTCTATGTCCCTGCACCTGTTATGAGAACGGCCCCGCTCTTGCAGTCCAGTATCGCTATCTTCCTGAGAAGCAGCCTCCCCCGGAGTTTCCCAGCCGCTAGCCTCCATCTGCTGCCCGGCCAACTCTTGGGAACCTCGGCCGTTTGGGAATTCATAACTATCTCCGCTATCTGCTTCGCTGCCTCCCATCTCCACCTGGTCCGCTCCTTCCCCGGGAGAATGCTCCCACTCGAGATCCCAGGCTAAGCTCTCTACAGGTGAACTGGGCAAAGGCACGGCTGACCAATCTTGCTCTGGGCCTTCCAACTCATCCTCCGAGTCCCTTCCAGCCTGTGCGGGTCCCAATGCCAACGGGACCCCCGGCGCATCACCCCCCCCAGTGGCACGAACGGGCCCATGAGTGCTACAATAGCATTGAACCATAGCAGTCAAACTAATGTCAAGCATTAATTCCACAGTGTAGATGCTTCCTGAGGGCCTGGAACGTTAACGTTTGAATTCTCTCTTTGCCAGGGAAACCTTGGCTGACCTCTTGTAAGTTACATTCTTTTTTCCTGACAGAAAAGCAGCTTCCTCTGAATAAATATTGGCAAGAAAATTCTTTGATAAGGTTGCCATTAGTCTGAGGCAGCATGGAGGCACATAACTACAAGAAGAACCATCCAGCCATTATCATTATTAAATATTTTATCACTTTTCTGTGCAGCTGGGTTCCTAAAGGGGTGTGCAATAAGAAAGATAAAATGGCTCTTTTTTGAACCATTTACATTACCCACCTCAAAGCAGCTTACAGCCATTGGAATATGTGGACTCTGAGTACTCAGTAATACAGATATCTTTAACTTGCCCTACTCATTCATAGATAAAATAATATATGAGAGAGATGATAGATGGAAAGCTAGATAGATAGGTATTAGGTAACTAGCTAGCAAGATTTCTAGTGTTGGTTTTGACCTTCAAGGCCTTGAATGGTCTGGGGCCCGTGTACTTAAGGGACCTCCTCCTCCCATATTGTCCCACCAGATCCTTATGCTCAGAGATGCAAAATCTCCTGGTGGTCCCAAGTTGCAATTCATACCATCTGACCGCAACACGGAGAAGGGCTTTTTCAACCATAGCCCCAATCCTCTGGATCGCGTTGCCCTCCGAAGTCCGTGCCCTTCAGAGTCTGTTAGCTTTTTGGAAGGCTTGCAAGACAATATTATTTCAGCAGGCCTTCAGGTCTTAAAAACTGTTCGGCCTCTCCTGATGTAATGTGTAATTTATTGCTACTGTTTTAATCTTATGATATGGTTTTAATATGATGCTGCAATTGTTTGTTTTATTATATGTGAGTCGCCCCGAGCCGGTTGGGAGTGGCGGCGAATAAGTTTGAATAATAAATAAATAAATAAATAAGGTAAAGCTGTTATCCTGAGATTGATTCTCCTTGCACCGAAAACCAGAAAAGATGGCTCAAACATTTAGTACAGGTTTGGCTAACTACTTTTCAATCTTTAACCAAAATACCTCAAAGACACCCCATTGTAAGAAAGACTTTACTAGACAATTGTTGTCAAAACACTGCAATTCCAGTGAATTCTGATCACTCCAGTATCTTCTTCACTAGATAAACCCAACACTGGGGGAACATTCAAAATCGGGAAAGTTTGAATTACAGCAGCCTCTCCTTGCAGTTTCAAAATGATAACCTATTTTAGGCTAAACCCTATCATATTCCAGCCCTCTTTGAACACAGAACTTTCTCAAAATCAGTTTTGCCTCTGCCAACAGTGATCCTTCTTATCAGTCCACTGGTCTCTTCAATAAGAAAAACAATCAGACCTTTTTGAAAGGCAGGGGGTTGATTGCTGGTGGAGAAGGCAATCCCTTAATTTGAAACCCCCAGTATTGTTCTGGGTCACACAAGATTTATTGTTTCTTCTGCCTCCTGAACAAAATTGTGTCACAGAGAAAATGATGAATCAGAAGATTGAATCAGCCCGGAAAATGTTGCCACATGTCAACAGTTCGGAAACTTGAATTAGTAACACAAGTATCCAGTTATTGATCATTCTTGGAAAAAATGTTATTTTAGCTCTGATGGCTATAAGATTCTGAAAGTTAGAATCCAAAAAAGTTAGGTTTTCAAGTTCTGCACATGGGTATCCACAGGCCAGAATATGATAGATAAGAAGCAATTCTTCACACTGTCCTATAAGTCCTGTTATTGAAGATCATTTCTTGACAGCATAAGGCAGGCTGACATTTTATGACCCTTGATTAATCTGTACGTTTTTCAGGTATTTCCAAGCACATGGACAACATTCATCCCCCCCCCCCCTCCAACCTTCTTTCCATGATCAATTTATTATTCTCAATCTCAAATAGTTAATAGTTATTAGAAAAATTGTACTGGATCAGACCAAGGTCCTCTTTAGTCCAATATCCTGTTCACACAATACACTGTCAGTTGCCCATGGGAAGCTTATCTCAAGTACATGAGTGCTTCTGTATACTTGATTTCACATTTACCAGTAAATGAAAACCGAGGACTTACTGGAGGCAACATACAGTAAACATTGACTGCCTCATCAAGTACAAATTTTAAAGTGTCTAAGCTGGTGGCTATCATTAAATTGTTTAGATGTGGGTTCCACAATGTGTGCAATTTGTGAAGATGTAGTTGCTGTGGTCTTTCCTGAGTCTCCCTTTATTTACTGTAAGTGGATAACCCTGGATTCCAGTATGACTGGGGGACGGGGCATTTCCTTCTTGTCTATTTTCTCCTTGTCATGCATGGCTGATCTATGTTTCCCTAACTCAGCCCCATGTAGAACAGTTGCCTCAGTCCTATGATACTATTGGTTCTCCTTTTCCATAACTATTGGACTCTGTAGATGTTTCAGCTTACTAATACTACAGACGTAATATTCACATTATCTCACTTTTGAAGAATTGTTGGAGTGGAGACTTGTTGGAGAGTACATTTTAGGCATGAAAATTTAGTCATTAAAATAGACAATACATCAGTTAAAAAAGAGGATGAAAGATTACAGATTTGCATAAAATTTATTTAGATGAACATTTAGAAATGATATCTATATTATAAACCATTTCTGGCTACAAAATCTTTTCTGGGATAGCCTTCTTTTGCATTTTGCTGAAGATATTACTCTGTATTTTTTCTGATGGGAGTGTCTAGGAAGTGGGGCAGCAAAAAAGATTAAACAAAATTAAACAAAAGCCAAGGCAGTAACACACACACACACACACACACACACAACTCCCCAAAAGCCCTGTAGATTGCAGGCTTTCCATTTCTCTGGTAAAGAGCCAGGAGACTAAATCCTATGAGAAAGAGTTGAGAGGGCTGAGCAACCTTAGCAAAGATAAGAGAGAATTGAGATGCAGTATCGTCACTATCTTCAAATATTTGAAGGGCTGTAAGATAGAAGATGGAATGATGGTGTTTTCCACTCCTTCAAAGGGTAAGGTCCAAACCAAGCTAATTGGTTCATATGACAAGGATATCTCTGCTAACACAGAAAATGTCCTGATAGCAAATGCAGTTTAGCACTAGAATGGTCTACCTTGGAAGGCTTTTACTGTGTATTTCCTGAAAAGGTAGAAAGGTTGGCTAGATGACCTTTGAGATACTTCAGTGAATTTTAAAGAGGAGATCCACAATTCTATTTAGAGGGGTTAGAAGTTAGATCTGCTGTATGCAGTAGATTTGAGTGAAAAAGTCATATTCCATTATTAGTTGGATCTATTTCGTTATTTTCATACATAAGATGTGATATCTGATGTGGACATACAGTCGTGCCAAAAATTAAGAATTTGAAACTTAAGATTACTTTATTAAATTTTGATTTCTTCATAAGGCCTCTGTGACAGAGTTAAAACTCACAGGTCAACCAAGCCCTGCTGAGAGGCGAAGCCAAACATATTCACATGCTAATCAGGGGTGACGGAGGAGGGAAGGAGAGGCAGAGCGGCCACCATTTTGGCTTTAAATTCCAGAGCTGCTGGGAAACTGAAGATATATTATGTTGAGTGTAGCAAGCAAGAGCATACTTGGAAATTGATATTTTGAGTCTAATAATACAGTTGAATATTACAGCTACCACACAGCTGCATTTTGGGGCAAATAGTTACTGCCTGCTATTATTGCCTTCTTTGTCAGAGAAGATCACAAGCGCAAGTTGTCACAAGCAAAAGTGTGTCAAGATGTACAATATGAAGTGTTCTGGAGGGAGTGGGTTGGGGCTACATCCTCTGGGTCTGCCTGTGGTTCCTGAGAGGGGAATCAAGGGAGGGGAGCACCCTGCAAGCTGCAATATACAACTGTGGATGATGGAGGTGGTGATGCTAGTACCAGTAGATCTGCTGGAATATGACCCTCTCAGTCCCAGTTGCCTGTTTCTGTGGTGGAGGCAGGGTTGGATTTGCCTATAGAGCTAACACAGGAGGAGGATAATGTCTTTGAATCTGAAGTGAGGGAACTCATAGAACTTTTTTCCCTCCCCAGTTTCCCTCTGAGTCACCAGTGAGCAGGATGAGGGGCCAGCAGAGGAGGCTGCATCCTCAACCCTTCACTCCCCTTGCCCCATGACAATGTCCATGTCCACATCCAAGCCCACATCCACAGCATTAAATGGGAAGTTATGTTATATATCATAACTATCATAAGGACACATCCAACCTCCGAATCATCACTGCCCTTGTAGAGGGCGTGAGATGAGTCCTTCCTGAGTCTTCATTCGCAAAGAAAAGCCAAGCCATGTTAGATATCCATTTAGCTTAGGGTTCGTAACCAGGGATCCATGAACCTCTTGGGGATCCATGGAAAGATTTCAGGAGGTCCGCAATTGTGAATTGAAAGAACATCAACTTATCTTAATTTTTCTGACCTCTAACTGTTGACTAGCTATTGACCTTAAAGAACGTGGGATGTACTGTAGACAGTACGCTATGCAAGAACACAAGGAACAATTATATATCAAAAATAGCAAACATATATATATATATATATATATATATATATATATATATATATTACAGTGGGTATAGGACCAAGACACACTAACATTGAATGGCATACATATATGTATAAGACTCTAACATAGAGAATGTAAAAGAGCGCGTGTACATCAATACGGATGATACAATGAGTGAAATAAATCCAAGCGCTTAGCTATCTAGTATAGTACCTCAGAGCTGGCAGTTGGGTGTTCAGACGGGAGGAAGGAAAACAAACGAAGATGGAAGGTGATATTCACAGGAGGAACGGTAAGTATAGAAAGGAGTATATTGCAAAGGTTCATACGTCGCTCAAATTGTGGCAGTATCGATAGTATCTTTGTTTGTAATCCAAGCACCGTGTGGCAAACTAAGTGGCCATGTGTGGTGGACGCCAATGCATACTCAGTCCGAAAAAACAAACCCGTGCTGTGCCAGGGTGGGGGCCGTAGTAGATAGGTGGGGTGTGTCTGAGGTTTGAATACCCTTAAACGCCGGGCACGTCGCAATAGTTGAGCTGCAGGGCCCAATCCGTTTTGCCAGACATAGGCTTTATCAAGCGGCCAGGTGCGGTGAAATCACTGGCGTTTCATGAGATAGGCAATATTGTGCGTCGGAGTGGCATCTACACATGCTATCCCATGGACCCGAAGGTGACCTTGTCACATGGCTGTTGAAATCGCCTCGTGTCATTTGGGGGCATGGGGAAACCAGCGCCCCACACTCCATATTGCCCAGCTCCAGAATTTGGTGATCACCTGGTGGAGGCATCAACTGTGCTGCTTTCCTCCACTGCTTCTTATGTCAACATGGGAAGCCTCCTGTGTTGCCATGTCAGTGGCATGTGCCAGCTGTGCCCTACATCACCCATGGAGCCATGCTGGAATCATTTGATGGGAGCTGGCGGACTCCATGGGTGAAGTAGGGTGGAGCTGGCATATGTCACCAAAGTCTGCCTTTTGGGATGAGGTCATTACGGGGGCACCATTTTGTGAAAATAAATCACAGGGTCGGTGCAAATTATATATGTAGAAAATTTCTCTCTGCACCAAACTGGGGAGCCACCATTGAGAAGCCCCCCACTCTCTCGTCCCCACCTCAGACACAGGAGGAAGTGACAGGAGGGCCTTCCCAGAAGATCTTAGAAATCGCACAGGTTCGTAGGGGGGAAATCTATTTTTCTTGGTGCAACCTACAGTTGAAGGCAGAGGTGAGCAACTGTTGCCCTCTATATTTTGAAATATTAGATCCCATAATCTTTCTGTATTGGCTGTGCTAGCTAAGGCTGCTGGAAGTTGCAGGACAAGAACACATGGAGGACCACTGTTGCTCATTCCCTCCACTTGTTTGAGAACATATTTGTGCCTCTTTTGAACATTTGTGATGCTGTAATTCCAAGAGCATAAACATGGTACAGAATTCACTTGCTTCACTGTGCCAAACTCTTCCAAATAACCTGGGGAGAGCCACTAATTTTATGCTGCTTAAGAGTGCTGATTGATGAAGTGTTACCAGTGATGACTATTTGCAGCTGATGTTAAGTTGTGTTTATCTGGTTCTTCATTTGATTGTTTTGTGCAGATAGGTGGCCATTATCTTACTGTGGCAATGCTAATTAATGCTGATACTCTCAGAGATGGGTCCATAGATACTTGAGTAGTTCTTTTCTTCTTACATCCTAGAGAAAATAAATAATTTCATTGATGGATTGGCTCAGTGCTTATGTAGCATTACAATAGAGAGATGCTATTTAGAAAAACACATTATCTCTACTCAAAACTATCACAGACATATTACTTTAGTGTGACCGGCTGTTCCCAAGCTTCCTTGTAGACAAATTGCTCAAGAGGGCAGGTAGGCAATCAAGGATAATGTACAGAAAATATGTCCTTTTCATAAATCACTGTATGTACATGCTATTAATATGGTATCTCAGCAACAACTTGACAAGAGATGTAAAATACTTCCTAGGAGAATAGGACAAACCCACTCCTTTTTCATTTATCTCCAGTTAAGGTGCTCAGCATTCAAAGCCATTCTTTATCTAAATTAATTTGCAGTTTAAGTAGAAGTGTTTTTACATGTATATTTACCATTTGTATCAAAGTGATTTCCATAATTGAGGATGTCTGCCATTTTTTTTCCTAAGAGTGTTAACAATTCAGTATAAGAAGTCAGGTTAATAGGCTGTGTGCTTTAGGATCAGCAATGGTTTCTCCCACTTATGTTGTGTACTGAGTCTCTTGAGGATAAAACGGGTCTGTAAATGGGAAATTAATAATGCATTCAGATACATTAGTTTGCACCAAAATTGTAATCCTGATTTGACATACAAGTATGTGACAAGGTCTTGGGAGGCCTTATTGCCTAGCTTCACCACAAGAAATATCAGTTTTCCTTGACCCATAAACACGAGGCAAAGGTGGTGGGGGTGTATATGTAATGCTGTACCAATATTTTTGACTGCTTCCCTTCAACTCGGCTGTCCTCGGACGAAAAGAGAAGGCAACGAGAAAGTAGCCCTTTCAAAATTGCTTTCTTTTCTTCCTTTAAATATAGCCTTAAATACAAGCAAACCATTGGACACCCCCCCCCCTGGTGCCATTTTGCCAGCCTCCATTGAGAAATGGAAGGGATGAAGACATTTCCCCCATCATACAGGGGAAGCATCGTTGAAGTGGTGCAGATCAATGCTGGCCCTATTTTAGCCAGCACAACATAGGAAGGCTCCTAGTTGTGGGTTGGGCCTCGGCCAGAAGTCCAGCAATGTTGTGCGATGGTATCACTATTATACATGTTCTTCCAGGGGATTTCAGGAATGGAGATCCTTCTTTCTTTTGTGGCGATCATAAGAAACTGTTTTGCCCACGCTTAGAACATTCTTATGTGAACAGCAACTTCCAAATGCCCTATCAGTAAGGACTTTGGGAGTTGTAGCCAAAAGAGTAACCCCTCAAAGCTCTATCTTAAGCTAGATTTACTCTCTACCAGAACTGGAGATCTGCCCTCCATCATGGAGTCACCATGAAGCAAAACAACTTGCTCTTGAGTGTCTCCTATATCCCCTCCAAACAATATTTAGTGAAGTGATTTGTCAATTTTGGGGAAAATAGTGGGTTCCATTTTGCTTACCTAACTGGATCCTAGGTCTGACATTTTGAACAGTTTGACTAATGAATTGGGTGAGGTGTGTGAGAGAAACAATTGGGGGGGGGGGGGTTGGGAAAAGAAAGAAAAAGTCAATGGCTCTTGTAAAGGCAGTAGTGACAGCAAAAGGGTGGGAAATGTATCTGGGCTGGTTTCTAAACTTCTTTAAAACAGGATGCTTCTGTTATCCCTGGGCCTTCTCCCTTGTATTTTCAATTTATCACTGTGTCTTGGAGCTGTTCCATCTGAGTGGGGCAAAGTGAAGTTACCTCTTTGCAGAAAAGGAAGCGGAACGAGTCCATTCAGCTGGTTTTTATGGAACTGTCTAACTTCATTTAGCTATTCCTAATATCACAATATAATTTTTAATATTTCAGGTTAAGCTGTGGATTCTTTATTGGAACATTTGGTTTCACTGGATAGTTTCTCCTGCCTTGAGGGATAGTAGTGAGGAAAAGTTTACATATGTATGAAAATATTATGGTTGAAACCCTTATGCCTTCAGTTTGGCTAATTATTCATGCATGTAAAATAGCATTCCTAGCCATTTTAGCAAGCTAATTGCATTATTGCATCAGTGTTTTGTGCTTGGAACACTGTAAAATTGCAAATCTTTTAGTGTGGGTGTTAAAGTAGTTTGTGGGTGGGAAGATAGGTCCAAGAGATTTTAATCATGCATACGTAATTAAGGACCTCATCAAATGAAAGTGGGGGAAAGCAGAAAGAAACATCTTTCTTTCATTCCCTACATCAGGTCCCATGACTTTCTGCATTCAAGGATGGCAGCCATCCTACGTCCTTTTCCTGCTTCTATCCAGCTTCTATTTGGCTTCTCCCATTGGGAGTTGGGTAGCACCCAACTCCTGACAGTGCCATTTTCCCTCCATTTCTCTATATTGCCACAACAGAATCCCATGGGCAACCACCAGAAGTGGCCTTGTATTATGTGATGGCATCCATGGGACTCCGTTTGGGCAGTGCATAAAAACAGAGAAGACTGTGCCTAATAAATTATTTCTAGGTAATATAGACTATGGGTCTAAATAAATAAATAAACAATAGAGTTCAGTTACTATTTTTCAGTTATTAACCACAAAATGAAATTTTGATCAATGAGAAGGAATGGCTATTGACTGCATTCCCAATAGCTTCAAATTCTATTTCAGATTTTTTTGGGTTGTGTCAGGAGCAACTTGAGAAACTGCAAGTTGCTTCTGATGTGAGAGAATTGGCCGTCTGCAAGGACATTCCCAGGGCATGCCCGGCTGTTTTGATGTTTTACCATCCTTGTGGGAGGCTTCTCTCATGTTCCCACATGAGGAGCTGGAACTGATAGAGGGAGCTCATTCACGCTCTCCACGAATTTGAACCTGCGACCTGTCGGTCTTCAGTCCTGTCGGCACAAGAGTGCAACCCACGGCACCACTGGGGGCTCCATCACATTACTTCAGATAAGAAGTAATATGATGAAGCAAAAGAAAAACCAAACAAACCCAACAACAATGCACTCAAAACATTAAAAAAAACTTTGTAGATTCAAAAAAGGAAAGAAAGCAACTTTAAGAATCATTGTAGATTTAATTAAAGCCAAATAAAGGCCAGGCCAAATGCCCACTGAAACAAGAGCCAATTCTTTAAGAAGTATGAAAAGGGCAAGATAAGGGTGAGGAAAGTGCTGTCCTGTGGATTGCTTGCTTCTCTCGCCAAGATTATTTCTGAAACTGCTAAGGAATCTTCCCAATATAGTTGTTTTCAATTTGGTGGTGATGAGGGCTAAAAGTGTAATTGTACTATATTTTTGGCCACTCTTCTCATTCTAGAGAAGGCTTTATGTTATTAAGAAGTAAGTTGGTAATCATTGTCTTGATTGCTTCCTTCTTAAAGAAAGCCCTCTTCTGGCCTTAAAACATAGGTGAATATACTGGATGCCTTTGTATTCTCCTCCATTCTTATCTTTCTATGATTCTAGAAGGCAAAAATGGTGATAAATCCTACCTTCAGAGTTGAGTTTATTATTTATTTATTTACCATATTTATATACCGTCTTTCTCAGCCCTTAGGCAACTCAATGTGGTTTAAAGTCAGCACAATTTGATGCCCACAACAACATAAAATACAATTTAAAAATTAATTAATTTAGCAATTAATATAAAAGCATATACTTACTAAAATCATTTTCCAATTCTACCACTTTTGGTAGAAGTGGTGGTAGGGAACCCTTAAAATATTCCAAAAGGTACATGTTATGGTGGAGTTCTCCAAGTTCCAAGTTTCAAATTCCAGCTGCTGCATCACATTGTTGGCTCATGTTCAACTTGTGGTCTACTAAGACTCCAACATCTCTTTCACTGTTGTCAAACCAGGTGTATCTGTGTATCCTGTATCTGTATGTTCCATTTTTCTGTCTAAGTATAATATCCTATGTTTCCTTTTGTTAATTTTTTTTTTGTTTTGGCCCAGCTCTCTAATCTGTTAAAGCCATTTTGAATTATGATCCTGTTTTCTGGATTATTAGTTATCCTTCCAAATTTAGTGTCATCTGCAAACTTGATAAGTGTACCCTCTATCCTTTATTCAAATATTTATTTATTGTATCAGGAGTGAACCCTTGTACCATTCCAATGCAGGTTTTTTTATTTAAAAAACCCAGAACATTAAAAAAAACTTGGCATTATATTAAATGTCCTTTGACCAGTAGCTGGCCACTTGGAGTGCCCCTGGTGTTGCTATAAGAAGGTCCTCAATTGTGCATGCGACAGGGCTCAGGTTGCATTGTAGCAGGTGGTCTGTGGTTTGCTATTCTCTGCACTCGCATGTCATGAACTTCACATTGTGGGCCCATTTCTTCAGGTTGGCTCTGCATCTCATGGTGCCAGAGCCCAGTCTGTTCAGCACCTTCCAAGTCAACCAAATTTCTGTGTGACTGAGAGGAAATCTCTCATTTGGTATCAGCCATGGCTTGAGTTTCTGGGTTTTAGCTTGCCACTTTTGGACTTTCGCTTGCTGAGGTGTTCCTGCGAGTATCTCTGTAGATCTTAGAAAACTATTTCTTGATTTAAGGTGTTGGCGTGCTGGCTGATATCCAAACAGGGGATTGGCTGGAGATGTCACTGCCTTGGTCCTTTCATTATTGGCTTCAGCATCTTTGAAGTCATTCAGTCTTCATCCAAATCAATAGTAAAGATGTTGAACAGCATTGGGCCTAGGACAGAACCATCTAGTACCCTACTAGTCATTTCTTTTCAGGCGGAGGAGGAACCAATGGTAAACATCCATTGAGTTCAGTCACTCAACCAATTACAAATCCAGCTAAAGTAGCCTTATCTTACCCACATTTTATTATTTTATTTGCAAGAAGATCATGGAGGACCAAAGATCAAATGATAAGATTTGAACATGTGTCTCTCTCTTCCAAGTTTAGAACTGTAAACATTACTTTATTAGTTCTCTTGGAAAAGTGATTGCTATAAACATGATATCATGACTGAAATATAGCTGTGGAAATAAACACAACTATTTATGTGTTAAATTTTCAAAATTCGAATGCACATCAATAATATACATAGATATAATAATGCCTATTATATGCAATTTATATGTCAAAATTTGGGAAAATATAATATGGAAACACAAGGTAGCAATATACATACAGGAGAAGTGAGACTTTTAGAAATCCTGGTCTCTGTGTATCTAGGGCTTTCAGGGAAATAAATGCCCCTACCCCAATGGTATCAAGAAATGATTCATCAACCAAGGAAGCTGGGATGAGAGAAGTATTGCATGCTCCTAAAACAGACTTCAGTCAGTTGCTCTGAGAAAGCTTTCTGGAACTGTGCCAGCCAACCGAACTGTCTTCCCCAAATGATTGCTTCCCAGTTTAGTATTTTCTTAAACATCCAATTACTTATTTGCAGAAGTACATGCTTATTGGCATGCATCTTCAAGAGGTTTCATTTTTCTTAGAGATCATTTGAAGACTTCAGTTCAGCACATCTTTTAAGATAATATGAATTGCTGATTTTTTAAATTATTATTATTATTATTATTTATCCCGCTTTTCTCCCATGGGTGAGATTTAAAGTGGCGAACAATGGATAAAACAGAAATTACATAACACAAAAAGCACATGACCCCAAATAAAACAAATAAACAATAACACATTACATAAACAATATACAGCAAGCTTAATAAATACAACATATAGGCACTAACATTCCCTGGGGCTCAGGCCACTGAGGTTATCCATAAAGATAAAGGTTTTAGGGGAGATTTAGGGAGGAATGGATTCCTTCTTCACTTCTCTGGACCCACAGGGCCAGAAGAAGTGAATTGTGCTGTGCAAACTGACCCCTCAGTAATCCCAGGACTACCTGGGGGTCAATCCTCACATAGTCACACTCCATTAAACTCTGGTCTTTCAGGAGGTCTGGGTCTAATGGTGTATCAAATTAATTCAGGGCAAAGCAGGTTTTCTTGCTTTGTCTCAAATTAATTCATTTTTACCAGAAATGTCATTTATAGACCTCTGGTAAAACCGTGTCATGGGCCCTGTCAGTATGACCACAACCACACTAAAATCCCTGGGCTAGATTTTAGTGCCAATGCCATTGTTGTGCTTATGGCTAAGGTGACATAGTGGTCTTTTCTGTGGTGGTCCCTCAGCTGTGGAACTCCCTCCCAAGCAAAATTATATCTGCTCCATCCCTCCTGACCTTTCGGAAACAAGTGAAATCCTGGCTATGGGATCAGGACTTTGCAGACTAGGCTGACCTGCTGGCAAAGCAACGGCTTTTAATGGACTTGACCAACTGCTTTTAGAGCAATGACTTAAATCGGTGAATGTTTGAATGTTTTTATATTGTTTTTATTTAAATTGTATATTTATGCTTTGGTTGTGGGCACCATGATGTGCCAGTTGTTAGCCGCCCTGATTCCCTCTGTGGAGGTTGAGATAGGGCGGGATACAAATGTCCCGAAATAAATAATAATAGTTGGATGCCTCTCTCAACCTACCTGCTTGCTGAAAAGAATAGAATGGCCACATGGAGTGGCTTCAGGGGCTTTCAATAAGTTGTGAAAGAAGCTTTGGATGCTGCAGAGGGAAATATCAACCCTTGCAACAGCCAAAAATGGATTTCTGCATGCCTAAGACTTGAAATATAAAATTATAGTGTTTAAAATGATGACTTGGCCATACGTTGTGGGTTGTTTCAACTTTGTTGTTGTTCAAACATTATGCTAGGTTTACAGATCTCTATTTTCCAGTTATCCCTCATCAACATTTAGAACATTGCAAATTCTGCAAAATGAATTTTCATAATCTGCCTCTGAAAGGAAGTTCATCTCCTTTAAATTAAAGCTATGCTGGATCAGATGTTCCAAGTAGCAGATGTTTTCAGGGTTTTTCCCCTACAGGACGGGAGCTGCTTATTTTCCACAGTGAGGATTACATCATTCTGAATTCCAGAATTAACACACTTAAACTCATTGATTTGACTTGATTCAAATCTTCAGGCCACAGTGGCTATATATTACTTCTAATATCAGAGAGTGCATGCTGGGAAATGCAAACAGAACACACACTACTTGAACTCATATCTTGCTCAGGTTTTCCACATTAGCTGCAGTGAGGACAGAATGCCTTTGGTCTGAGTCAGTGTGGCTTGCGTTTTGTCCTTCTGTACCCGATTCATTTATAAATGAATGAATAAGCTCAGTGAATTGTCTGTAGCATTCTTCATAAACCCTTGGACTTTGAAATCTGGTATAGGATTTGAATATATAAGGAAGATAGGCAAAGAATGACACAGTGATATGAGCATTCTTCTATGACTGGGGACCATCAGGTTAGGTGATCTTGCACAAGTCACATTCTCTTAGCCTTAGAAGAAGGCAAAGCTAAACCTGCTCTCAACAAATCTTGCAAAGAAAACTCTGGGATAGGTTCACCTTAGGTCACCAAAAATTGGGAGAGAAAAACAAAGACACATGAGAGAGGGAGGGGGGAAGGAGGGAGAGGGAGGGGGGGATATACAGGAACATGTACAAGCTGTGTCATTGACCCAATATTCATTTCTGAACAATAAGACAATGCAGAAGACATCTTGTTCTACAGTGTGAGCTACAACAGAATACATTGTGCATTGGGATAAATTATGTATTGAGGCCATTTTGTAATGGTTCCATTTCTATAAGGATCTTAATGGCGTAGATGCATCTCTTTTTCCCTGCTTGATAATGCAACTGTTGCGTGATGGTGCAAGTCAACTTTTCATGATTGTAAGTCAATTAAATGATGTAACTTCCCAACAGGATGCTGGCCAGTATATTTCTCAGCTTGAGTATCTTAGCAAACACAACCAACATATCCATGCACATAACATGCCCCCCCACACACACACACATTTTTCAGGTTTAAAAAATTGGTTTACTCATGAATTTTAACTAGTTAACCAAATCCCTATGTTAAGTCTATGAGAAGCAAAAATTAGAGTTCCTCCAGAACTTCAAGTGTTATCTCAACCAAATTTTGACTATTTATTCCCACTATCATTACCTACCTTTCTGTCAAATTACATTGCATTAGCAACAATAACTGGCATAGTGAAAACAACCATGTTCTGATGTCACAGATACTTGACATTTTCAACAGGAAGATGATGTAATCCATTGAAACTGACATCAGAACTGGAATCCCCAGGTTAGACTCCATAAGAAAATCTTACGTTTACTTACAATTTATGATATTACCAGGCATATAACAACTATGATTATTTGTGTTTGTTTTAAAGGTGTATACTAGGCATGGTTTCGAACCCAAAAATGGCGATTCTAAAATCAAATGGGGGGGGGGGGGATTTTTTTTTGATTAGTAAAAGAAAGACTTACAAAAAAATTTCCAAAAATTTCTAAAATGTAACTTAATTACTAACGAAATTCGTTAGTAGTTCGTATGCCAGCGCATGCGCATTCCAGATGGTTTTGGCCTACAACTCCCAGAAATCCTAACAGCTGGTAAATTGGCTGGGATTTCTGGGAGTTGTAGGCCAAAACTTGAATAAATCACACTGAATTCTAGATGGGACTCTCCAAATAGGAAGGAGGGAGGGAAGGAGGGGGGGTATTCTATTCTTGGAAGCAGCAAAAAAAAGGAGGAGGAGCCCCCCCCCTCGCTCCTCGCTGCCTCTCTCTCACCCCGATCCTGAGGGAGCGAGGGCCCAAGTTTGCCCAGGCTGAGAGGAAAAGGAAGAGGCCTGAGGCTGTGAGGAATGGTGGGAGTTGAAGTCCAAAACACCTGGAGGGCTGAAGTTGGCCCCTCATGAAGCCTCTTCAAGGCTTTAGATCCTGGCAGGCAGAAGGGGCAGGGAGAGCCGTCCACTCCTCCTGCCCTGCCAGGATCTAAAGCATCAAAGAGTATTGGGGTGAGAAACCAACCTAATGTATAATAGAATGAATGCTACTGTAAGTGCCTAATATTATAAGTAATCCAACTGGTCATATACCTACATTCCATGCACATGCAATAATATAGCAGTAATAACAATGGGTATAAGAAGAGGTAAAATTCAAACTGTGCTCCCTCCTCAAACTGCAAAAGGCTCTTCTCTGAGCCCGGGAAAAGGCAAAACCCGGGCACAGCATTTGCTTCCTGGGTGCACACACATACATATTCTTTGGGGGGGATTTGCTGCAGAATCTTCTCTATGAGCCCGGGATTCTGCAGCAAATCCCCCCCCCCCCAAGAATATTTATCTCTGATTCTAATCAACATTTTTTGTGAAATTTTAACAGAATTACATAATTATGTAGTTTTATTTGTTTCTATCATATGTAATTATCTTTAATAGTTTTTGAAATTTTATACAAAAACTTACCTAAAAGTAGTAACAATAGTACTACTCTCTTGATCTTCCCACTTTCCGAACTCGCCCTTATATCTGCTTTTTTACTCCACCCACTGAGGGGAATAAAAGAAAGCCATGAAAGCAGCTGTGGGTCATTCCAAACACAGCTGTCTTACTGTGCAATTGTCTGCTAGCTTGAGTTGCTGTTCTGAGATTTAAAGACCTACTAGTGTCTGTGAGTGTTTTCTTTCATCCACCCAACTCCAGAAGAGGCCCAAATGTCTATCAAAAGAATTAAAAGTTTTTGATTTCATGGCAGTAAAGGAAAGGGCAAATATTGAAGACCCAGAAGACAGCAGAGGATACTGATGAAGACCCCAGAACATGCACATCTGGATTGCAGGTGAAAATTGAGGAAATTGTGGAAACTGAGGTGTCTACCACTGGTTCATCTAATCCAAGCCCTACCAAGAAACCATGGAACAGGAGCAAAGACAAGAAGTTGTGACATTGTTAAACCTTGGACTTGATATGAATAAGACTGTTTCTGATGACCAAGTGAAAGTTCAATTAGTGAAAAGTCCACATACTCCATTGCCAGGATATGTAATTCCTGTGGATAAGAAGAGGCATTTAAGTTTTGAATCCAAATGGGTTCCCTGGTTAGCCTAGTCATTTTATGTACAAAGTGCACCCCTTTTTCTTCTTTCAGCTGCCCCTCTCCTGCTCTCTGGGTCTCCTGAAGTGCTGCTATGTTGATGTTAAAGCCTGACTGGATTTGCACTGTTGAGGCCCATGTGGTCTATTTTAACTCTATTATTCTATGATTTTATTATTCTAATTTAAATTATTTTGTGTTATAGACCTACTCTCATAATATGCTAAAATATAAAAATTGCCCCCCCCCTTTTTTTTTTGGCTAAAAGCGTGGATACATCCAATACAGCAGGCGTGGCTGAGGCACCCAGAGCTAATGGCCCATACATGGGCACCACTAGGGTTTGTAATTGTAGCTGTTGCCATACTGTGCCAGAAGCAAATGCAATGAAAACAGCAATATTGAAAACAGCAATAATTATTTATCTGGCCCTGAAAATCCCACAGTGAGTCCATCTGCTACATGGAACGGGTTTTCTTGTCTTTTTCAAATTAGAATCACTTACAGGTCCACAGAGTTAGTTACTGTAGCTTTGATCAGTACTGGCATTTTCTGAGATATTCCAATAGGGATATAATAAATGCAATAAATAAATAATTGTGCTATTAAGACAAATGAATTTTAAAAAGCCAGCTCTTATCTGGCACGTTATCAATCTATCCTCTTCCAAATAGCTACAGACTTTAGAAATGAAAGCATTACTACTGCTCTATACACTAGGGGTGGATTGAATATTCAAATATATTTGAGAAATAGCTGAGAACTACACTTTGCAGAGGTTGAGAATAGCATGAGCAGAATCCTGGATTAATAAGAATCATTGCAGTTTGGTAATACTCTGTGCAAAATTTCTGTATAAAACAGTATTTTCTGCATAGAAAAAATATTTCCAAGTGAAAATATTATTTTCTACCAATAAAGATATGTTTCCTGCAGATCAAATGGGGAGTGAATTCTATTTATGAAGTTGTTTTACACAGGTAACTTATGGTAGAATCATACCATGGAATAACAGAACTGGCTGGAAAACCTTGAAAATCCTTAAAGAGACATATTTTGTTACTGGTCCCACAGATGGGGTTGAGCGAGTATACTGTACTTTCTTTTAGAAAAATGAAAAAAAGACAAGTCTAAAATCCCAAATCATGGGCTAAAATCTGTCCATTTATCATAGACAGCCATATTACAGAATTATGATAACACACAATAAGGAGTGGTAGACAATACCCCATTTCACAACAGGCCTCACATTGGACAATGAGACACTATCAAAGGCAGGACTTTTTTCCTGGCCCGGTTGATGGAATCTATGCTTTTTGCCATCCTCGAAGTTGGATCACCCACATCTCATGGCTCTGTTTGAGGCCATTCCCCATCTTTCCAAGGGGAGCCTATACAGTAAAATGTCACACTGTTGAACTACTGCATGGCAGTCATGTTGTTCACTGCATATGTGCAGTGTTTGTTGTTTATTCATTCAGTTGCTTCTGACTCTTCGTGACCTCATGCACAACACCAGAGCACTCTATCAGCCACCCCCAGCTCCTTCAAGGTCAAGCCAGTCACTTCAAGGCTAACATCCATCCATCTTGCCCTTGGTCGGTCCTTCTTTCTTTTTCCTTTCCTTTCCTCCAGCATCATTCTATTCTCCAAGCTTTCCTGTCTTCTCATAATGTGGCCAAAGTACTTCATCTTTGCCTCTAATATCCTTCCCTCCACTGAGCAGCTAGGCATTACTTCTTGGAGTATGGCCTGTTTTGATCTTCTTGTAGTCCAAGAATTTTCCTCCAGCACCACTATCTTCCTTCGCTCAGCCTTTCTTATGGTTCAGCTTTCACATCCATAGGTTACTATAGGGAATACAATTGCTTTAACTATACAGAACTTTGTTGCCAGTGAGATCTCTCTACTCTACTCTGTCTCTGCTATTTTATTGAGATTGGTCATTGCTCTCCTCCCAAGAAGTAAATGTCTTCTGATTTCCTGGCTGCAGTCTGCATCTACAATAATATTTGTGCATATGTGCAATGGTCTCCAAAAAAACATCTATAACATATTCCCTTCCAGATAATATGACCATTGTGCAATGGCACAATTCTAAACTGTGCAACCCTAAATGGGTTTAAAACATCACAAATTACCAAGAGGGTGGCAGCAATAAAGTTCATGTATTTGTCATTGGTTTGTGCCTTCACATCTTTCCTGACTCACAGGGACAATAAAGTTTGTTCAGGGGCTGCCTTTGCCTTCTTCTGAGACTGAGAATGTGACTTGCCCAAGGTTATCCAGTGGGTTTACGCGGCTGAGCAAGGATTCAATGCCTTTTCTCTGGAGTTGTAGTTGAATGCTTAAACCATTACCTCTCATTCATTTCTAAAAACAAAGATAAGGAAGAAATTTATAGAAAACAATGTTTAGTATCTGATCATTTCAACTCCTTGTTTTAGTTTCTCAGTACTTTTTATGAGAATGCATGCTTTATATCTGCTTGACGTTATGGACAACTGGAGGAGATGAAAACAATTTTCTCTGTTTTACAAATGATGATGGGTTCTTGCTTTTATAACTTTCAGCTTGCTCTTAATAAAACAGCAAAGGCAAACAAATTCTCATCTATCAGGGCCCTGCCACTCCATTTGTAACAGCACCACCACCAATAACAACAACGTATGTGTGTGTAAAATTCACTTTGTGATCGCTGTCCAAATACACTGTCCTTTTAATTTACTAAACATAATAATTTTATGCCAGACAAATCATACATAATACATTATATGTTCATAAAATAGGAAACTAATATCCAATCTACACACACACATGCACACACACACCCCACATTGCTCCCAGAGTGGTTAAAGGTGTAGGCATTACTGAAAGACGGGAGCTGAATTCAATCCCCAGGAGATCTTGGAAGGCTGCAACCTGTTCCCACAAATTCAAAATCAGTTTAAGTTCCCAAATGCACTTGTTTTAGGGCTTTCCTTGGCTCCTAGAGAAAATTTGTAGGCATTTGGAAACAAAAAATATATATGTTTTTTTGAATTTTGATCAGTGGTAGTGGGCAGGAGACAACAGAAATGGTCCTGTCTGCTGCTTGAAGCCTATTGGCCATACTTTGCCCATAACATGGATTAATATTACACTTCTTTTGAACCCTCCTCCCAAGAATATTTTGTGTGTGTGTGTGTGTGTGTGTGTGTGAGAGAGAGAGAGAGAGAGAGAGAGAGAGAGAGAGAGAGAGAGGAGTGACTTGAGAAACTGCAAGTCACTTCTGGTGTGAAAGAATTGGCCGCCTGCAAGAACATTGCCCAGGGGATGCCCAAATGTTTTTAATGTTTTACCATCCTTGTGGGTGGCTTCTTTCATGTCAACACATGGGGAGCTGGAGCTGACAGAGGGAGCTCACCCACACTCTTCCCGGATTCGAACCTATGACCAGTCTGTCTTCAGTCCTGCTGACACAAGGAGTTAAGCTATTTTCCTTAGGGGAGATAAAAGATATTGGCAGTTTTTCACAATTTCAGGAAATTGTATATATCTATTACAGATTTTTTTTGGGGGGAAGTAATTGCAGAGGGGTTCATTCCTACAGAAAGGGGGGGTTTGTGAAAAGCCATGTAGGCTTTGTCTAAAGTCTCAATAGGAAGGATCACGAAACTGCATATCTTAGGTCCCTTCTACATTGCCATATAATCCAGATTATCTAAACAGATAATCCACATTATCTGCCTTGAACTGGATTATATGAGTCAAAACTGCCATATAATAACACTTTAATAGTAACACTTTATTTATATTCTGCTCTTCTCACCCCAAAGGTGTCGCCCCCTTGGGCCCTTGGCACTTGACCTGCCTGGACAAAAGACAAGGCAGCTGAGGTACAACAAGCTTTATTGATTATAAGGTAGCAGGATAAGTAAAGAGTCCAGGAAGCCTTCAATATGCAGCCTCCGTTTAGCAGCAATTACTGGAATCAGCAAAGCTTGAGAATCCGCAGCAGCAGGATCTCAAGCGGAGGAAATTCAGGAACCAATGCGGGATGCGATAGTCTCTGAGCCCCCAACCGGCGCAAGAAGGCTGGGCGGCTGAGGTACTGCAGGCAGGATCAATGCGTAAGAATCACGGCTCCTCCACAGGGATCGACGATGAGCAGGAACAAGGCTTGATGCTGAAACGAGGCAGCCGAGAAAGGCTGGCTGGCAGGACCTTGGTAGCTGGCCGAGCGGCCCGGTTCACATTAGCATCATGGCAATAGCGGTCATTGGTACGAGATGCTGGTGTGCAGGATCTCACAGCCTTTATAGGATTTCTCTCTATAGCACCTAGTGCGTCGAACATCAAAACGGATGATGGATGGGCTTCAGGTTGTTTTGAGAACCTCAGTCCTGAAGAATGCGGCGCCTCGTTAGTGCACGCCACCTGGGCTGGGGAGTTGTGCTTGGTGCTCCGAGTGCCCGCTTCTGCTATCAGCTTGGTGGGCCTAGCCTGGCCTTGACATGCCTTTGCTATAGCATCTTCCCTGGGAGGCATATGAGAGCAACAAAGAGGCCCATGGCAGGGCCCGGGAGTTAACCCAGCTGTGCTGGAAAGTTTCTTAGAGTCAGGCGGGCAAAAGGCAGACCCCAGCAAAAACGCCGCCTGAAGCCCTTGGGGTGTGACAAAAGGGGACTTAGGGCGGATCACAGTACTCATACCCAGCAAACATTCAATGTTGCTTTGTATAGACAATTCCCAGACAGAACAGAAGGAGGTGTGTTGTTTCGATTCAGTTTCCAGATGTTTTGGTGCCATGGAAGGTTGGGCTTGAGGGGCTGCTGTCACTCCATCAAAGAGCCATCAGGACTTCCTCCTTCTATTTGGTCACCCAGCATTTTCTCGTCTTCTTTCTTTATGGCAACGTAAAACACCTCCCCCACTTTTAGTGGTACCTAATTTCTCTAATTACAGCTAAAGCTGCTTTCGACTGCTTAGGTAAACAGTGAGCAGGGCTGACAGTCAGGTGCTCATGCCAACTAGGGGCCTCAAACTTGCAACCTTTCAGTTGATAGATCTTATAGTTACTGGTGATTTACCAGCTGTGCTAAACCTCCGGCCCTGCTAAACCTTCAGACCAGTTCAAAGCAGATAATCTGGATTTTATATGGCAGTGTAGAAGGGGCCCTAGTTTGTTAGTCCATCTGTGGGGGGAGGTTCTATTGTTATCATGTGGTGCTTGTAGGCTTCCTAGAAGGATCTGATTGGTATTCTTTTCAGGCCCCTTCCACACAACTAAATAAAACCCCACATTTTCTGCTTATAACTGGAATGTATGACAGTGTGGACTCAGATAACCCAATTTAAAGCAAATATTGTGGGATTTTCTGCCTTGATATCCTGGGATATAGGACTTTGTGGAAAGGTCCTCAGTCGAACTAGAAGTAGCCCCCTTTTGAATCACGTGTTTAAAATTGCCCTCTTTAAAAGGAAAGTTAACAGACACAGCCCCACTCCTTCTGGGTCAGAACTCAAGCACAGGAGAAGGGATTTTAACCTTTCCCTCCTGCTGCAAATGACTGCCATCAGACAGTTATGTTTGCCATAGTGCTATTTTCTTCATCTAGTCCAGCTTCCGATTTTCCATAGTGGATACTTACATGCTTTTAGACAACCAAAAACAGGGCCTCAAGAGAGTGGGTTCCATTGTCTCCCCATCACTCCCTAGCAAATGGCACTTACAACCATAATGCCTCTGAAGCCACTGTCACTAAAAGCCGTCCAGCTCTATATTAAACGTTAAGGATTTTTTTAAAAAATGCTGTCCTTTGTATTTTTTGACCTATTTGTCTGTCCATATAATCTATGGGAATATGAAGATATTAAGATATGAATGCTTGGTTCTTTAAATTGATATTATACATCTCAATATGCTTCCATTCATTACGGTAAATTCCAGACACATGCGTTTATGCATGACCTGTTTTCTGGAACTTCATCAAGGATTTCCTGAAACTTGCAGATAAATTACATTGCATCTTCTGTCCATATTAATTAATCTGCTGTCAGATAATTAATTATCTCTGTCCAGAGCTAAAGCCATTTTCAGATGTATGCTTACCTGTGCATACAAAGATGAAATTACAGAAGTAACTCAGCTTGCCTTGGGGGTTTAAAATGAGAACTGGCTTTCTATGCATAATAGATAGGCATAGATTTCTATTTTGAACTCATCCAAGAAAAATTCTTTTGTGAAGGAACAACTCATCAAATTTGAGCCGATTCTCTTGCTTCCATTACTATTCTTTATCTTTAACATGAAATACAAAGGCAATACATAATTCATGTATATTGTGAACTTGGAGGATCTTCTCACCTTCCATAAATTGCCAAGCCTATGATGTAAATGCAATAGCAATTTGAGTGCCCTTTAGCAAGAATTCTGTAATCCAAAATACTTAAATGTCCAAAATTGTCCAAATGGGTGTCAACCCTGCGTTCTAACAGTTCAATGTATACAAACTTTGGTTCATGTACAAAAATATTTAAAATATTGCATATAACATTACTTTCTGGCTATGTGTTCAAAGTATAAATGAAACATAAATCAATTTTGTATTTAAATTTGCATCCGATTTCCAAGATACCTCATTATGTATATTATTTATTTATTTATTGCATTTCCATACCAGTTTTCTCACCCCTTGGGGTGGGGGTGGGGGTGAGGGTTAAAGCAATTTCCAACAGATTAATGGCTAAATTCAATGCCGAACATACAGTACATGTGAAAACTAAAACATAATATCTAAACAATAGCCTATAACTATGAATTAAAAACCATTAACCATATAAAAACATGAGAGATAAACAAACATTATGATGTAGAATTAAAACATATTAGTATAAACATTAAAATCTAAAATCATAATCATTGACTACATAACCAACCCACACTGTTTTGTGAACCCTTGCTGGCTGCTGTATACTAGTATGGATGTTTTGTTTAGATTTATGTTATTATAGAATTTTGTCTGATTACGTTTAGTTTAATGTATTCATGTCAGGTGTAATTTACTGATATTAGGTCTTAATTTGATGTTAGTCTTTAATGTTACTTTTATATGTGGGGTTTTTCCAGGATTTTATTTTAGTATTGTGCATTTTCTGTACCATTGTTATGCTGGAATCCACCCTGAATACCCTCAGGGAGATAGGGCGGAATACAAATAAAGTTTTTAATTTTTTTATTATTATTTAATCCGAAGTCATTCCAATTGTCAATTGCACATATCCTCTTTTCATTTCTTTCACTGCATCACTTTGCTGACCAAAGACTTGGTCCCACAGCTGTGTCTTTGTTTTTTTCTGAAGGCCAAGAGGGAGGGTGCTGATCTAATTTCACTGGAGAGAGAGAGTTCCAAAGCCAAGGGGGCACTACTGAGAAGGCCCTCTCTCTCATCCCCACCAACCACACCTGTGAAGGAGGTGGGACCGAGAGTGGGGCCTCCCTAGAATACCTTAATCTCCATGATGATTCATAGAGGGAGATGCATTTGGACAGGTAAACTGGACTGGAACTGTTTAAGGCTTTATAAGCTAAAGCCAGAACTTTGAATTGTGCTCAGTAGCAGTCTGACAGCCAGCGAAGTTGATGTAACAGAGGGGATCTATGTTCCCTGTACACCGCTGCAATAAGGAATCTGGCTGCCGCCCGTCGGACCACTTAAAGCTTCCAAACAGTTTTCAAAGGCAACCCCATGTAGAGTGTATTGCAGTAGTCTATTTGGGATGCAATGGGAGCATTGATCACCGTGCCCAAATATACATATCTCAAAGTCTTTAAAAATCTGTTAAAATTCAAAATATGGAGCTCTTGTTATCTCAAGAATTTTAGATAAAGGATATTCAACCTGTATTTGGTCATTTATATCTGACTTTTCTTCTTTTCATATTAAGGACATGTTTACCTGGTTTCATGTTTTATCCAGAAGGCAACAAGCATATCTAAACCTTTTCGATTTCAGCAAGTTTGCTACATTGTGTGCTCTAGACTGTGCTTTGGGGCATACAATTTGTAAAATGCAAATTTACACTCACTGGTTTTTATTATGTATAAATTTTCACTTGTAGTTGCATTGCATTATACATTTGGGAATTTCAAAGCTTGTGATTCAGAGCAACTCTAATCAAAGGAAGACCATCCAGGGCCTGGCACTGTTTGTGGTCTACAGTCAAGAAGAAAACCGTTATGTAAAGGCAATGGGGACGTGCCAGTCTGCCCTCGACTATAACACAGCTGGGACTATAGACATGCACCCACTTATGTCCTGGCACATTTGTAGGCAATCCTAAAGCAATCTCATGACAAAAGAACAATGCTCACAATCTCAATTGCATTGAACATCAGGAGAAGTGTTATCATGTTTATTTGTTAATTCCATTTATATGAGCCTTGCAAGCAATCTGTCCTTATGTGACCCAAAAACATGGCAATGCATAGTCAGTAAGAAAGTGTGCAGCCCACTAGTAACAGGGAGCATTGCTAAAATAGCATGGAATTCCCAAATATATATATATTCCACTTTCCTCACTGGGTATAAAAAGAGAATGTCCTTTAATCAAGCCCTGATAATCATCCAAGAGTCCACTGAAAAGCAACAGCCACTTCATAGATTTCAACAAGCATACAGCAGCCCTCTTCATGAGTCATTATAGAACATCTTGAAATGTCATGGTGTGCCAACAAAAATAATTAACATCATTAAGGCTTTCTAAGTAAATGCAGTGTACAAACTCAAAATTAAATGCGTGAGTGATTCAACACAGACACCACTAGTATCAATCAAGGAGATCTTTTAGTTTGCCTGAGGAACTTTCCCATCGACATTCTCACAAGAAGAAAATTGGTCCATTTTGAGGTGGGCCTCTAAGGAACCTAGCTGTGAGGAATATATATTGCTCAGAAACAGTCCCATTGACCTGGAGTGCAGGGATGATAATTACTTATGAAGTGCATGTCATCGATTGTGTGAGGAAAGAAATATACTCACACTCCCCACGCATGGGGAAAACTTGAATCAAAGACACTTGGCCAGCCATGCACACTACATGGATCTGATACTGGGACTACAGAAAATGCTGTAATTGGAGTTCCATTTTGAGTAAAATTAACACACTGTTACTTTGCCTAGAAAATAGCATTTTCTGCCCATGAATTAATATTTTGATAGTGAAATATTGCTTTCTATGCACAAAATGTTATCTCCTGCAGATAATTGCTATGTGGTTGTTTCTTATGTAAGGTAAAAGTAAAGATTTTCCCCTGACATTAAGTCTGATCATGTCCAACTCTAGGGGTGGTGCTCATCTCCATTTCTAAGACAAAGAGCTGGTATTGTCCATAGATACCTCCAAGATCATGTGGCCAGTATGTCTGCATAGAGACCATTAACTTCCCGCAGGAACGGTACCTATTCATCTACTCACATATGGATCGATCTAGCCATAGTCCTTTACACTTTTGTTGGCCCTCCCACTTGTAATCCTGTTACTGTAAATGCCTAAGGATGTTACCTTCCCTGCTGTGATTCATTGTACTGAATTGAATCATATTTTGCATTTCTCTGGGGCCTATATCTAGGAGTGATTGCACATTGCCTGATCCCTCCACACTCAGCACCTAATATTTCAGCCATTATACTGGTTTTATAACATGCACTGGTGTTTGTAACTGTTTTTCTGATGTTGTTGTTGATATTAAACTGTTCTCATTTTATTTTATTGAGTATGTTTTACCTTATATTTTTGGGCTTGCCCCCTTGTAAGCCACCCGAGTCCCTTTGGGGAGATGGTAGCAGGGTATAAAAATTAAGTTATTATTATATTATTATATGCATGGTTTTGAACAGCTAGGTTAGCAGAAGCTGGGGCTAACAGTGGGAGCTCACTTCACTTCCCAGATTCGAACCACCGACCTTTCAGCCAGCAAGTTTAGCAGCTCAGTGGTTTAGCCCACTGTGCCACACTAAATGCGAAATTTGTAGGGAACAAGTCCTGAATTGTGAATAGCCTTCATAATGCCATAATGTTTTGAAGATTTTCACACAGTAGGAAGAAAATTGTTACAATTCCTCATGACTATGCAAAAGAAGAAACATTGTGAAGAATTACATCCCTAACCCGGAATCTTTGTATCTGCCGTGTTCACATTCCCTTGGTATTTTTGTTTGCCCTTTTGCTTTGGATGCCTAAATTGAATTTCTAAATACTTAACTGAAGTTTTTAAATTAATGTAATGTAAGAAATTTTGGGACTAAAACAAAATATTTTTGGGGCCAGAATTCCTGTTTGGGAATTCTCTTCATATTGTGTTAACAAATGATTTTGGGGACAAACGATAAGATCGCCAACCAGTACTTCACAGGCCCCAGCACATTGTCTGTGAATCACAGTGTACTTGGCTGGTACGCAATGTGCAATCTTGCCACAAAGACACATATAACAGTCCATAGTCTGATCCTTCTAAAAAGAGCAATGCAGAATAAAATGATATCTTCTTGCTCCCCTTTCCACCCACTCCTCTTGCAGTGACCTTCAAGATTGGCTAGAAGCCTCCAACTCCTTTTGCCTTCCAACTATGCCACTCCTCAGTGGTTGTGCAGTGCAGAAAATATTATAATCATTTGAAAAACCATTACAATTGTTCTCCTAGCCAACCTTTGGGTACAGGTAGATTTAAATTGACCTGTGTGTACAATGGGTAATTATCATCCCACTGCACCTTACCCCATCCCCAGTCCTTATTCATATTCAAAAAAAGATGACTAAGAAAGGTTGGGGAATAAAAAAAATCTCAATGATTCCTTTGAATGGTTGTGCGTGGGAATTTCTTTCCACAGAGAGGAATGTCTGACAGCTCATGCTGTTTTAAAGCTATTCGTATCAGTTTGTCATAGAGAAGAGCACAAGCAACATCATTTAGATGCAGATGGTAAGTGACAGGTTTTTCAGATGTAGAGGAAAAAGACTTCATCGGAGTTTAGGAAAATTGTATTTTCCCCCTTCCCACAGCTTCAAGAATCACTTTGCCATAATGAGGATTATGGGAGCTGTAGTCCAAAAAAGAACCAATTCCCCTCAACCTTACTCTTCCATTATTTCCCCAACCTCAGTGGTTTATCAGATTCCTCTGAGCTTAACTGCAGTTCTCAGAGTAACTGAGCTGGGGAGAAAGGTATTTTCCCGGCAGCAATATATGGTCAGCTACTTCTGTTGTGATATAAAGCATTTTGGGGTGGTTTGGACTTCAGTTTTCAATGAAAACCTACTTGATTTACTAAAAGTTGCTCCAGGCAAAAATGAACACTGTCAGAACTTATTTCCTGATAAGGATTAATATATCTGCTTGCCTTGGGGGGGGGGGGGGGGGCCTTCCATAGGGCATGGCTATAGGGATTATCACAATGAGTACCTGCACCTCAAAACTCACCACTACTCCTATGGCAATGGTTCCCAGTCTTTTTTTTCTTTGACCAGGGACCACTTGACTGGGGTCCACTTGACTAGGGATCACTTGACCAGGGGCCACTTTGACCAGGGGCCACTCTCCAACATTAGTACCAAAAGGGTTATGAATCACTTTTTGGTCAACTTTAGAATTGGTTTGGTTATTTGGGGTGCTGATTCAGTAAATTGCATTGGATAATAGACCACAAAAAATAACTTAGAATGAGATGAACAAGGCCAAAAGGAGTTCAAAACTGTGGAAAAGAAATTCAAAAGCCTCTCACAAAATGAGACAAAGAAACAGACTAAGGCCTAAAGACATCAAAATGCATTAAATACCAATTCAAGAAGCAAAGCAAAGCAAAATAAAAAAAATCTAGGAAGGAGTCAGGGTAAGGTCTGTTTAAATAATGCAATAGCTTTTTTTCCAACCTGCACCCCTTATTTATATGTCCTAACTGGCTTCGCTCCATGTTAGTTGTTTATTATTAATTAATTAATATATTTATATCTCACCCTCTGTGCAAAGATCTAAGGTTGATGTACAATAAAATTAATCTGGCAAATGTAAACAGTGTAAAATGTTCTAAAAGGCTAAAACCATATTAAACACTTTTAAATGTGTTCAAAAGCCAGATTTAAACTAGCTAAAACAGTTTAAAACAATTTAAAACCATTTACATTTGGGAGTTAGTGTAAAACCAATTAGGCTTCATTAGAAAACCATATTTTATTTGCTACTGGAGTGATGGTAATGGTCCCAAGGAACATCTAAAGGGAGGATAGTCCATAACTGAGGTGATGCAACAGAGAAAGCCAAGAATTAAAGAGATTGTTTTCTGATTGGTGAAATATACAATTTCCTCCATGCACAATGAACATCTCAGACACACAAGATAACAGTGCCAAGGAAGCATAAAACTTTGTACCTTCTTCTAATATGAAGCACCCATTCACACTACACAATTAAAGTACTATAACTACACTTTAATGCTATTGTTCCTTCCTGTGTAATCCTGGGATTTGTAGTTTGGTGAGGCATTGGCACACTAAATGATAATTTCCCTAAACTACAAATTCCAGAATTTCATAAATGGAACTATGGCAGTTAAAGTGGAATAATTGCACAATACCTGTATGGTGTGAATTGTCCCCTTGTTAGCAAAACTACATTATGCCGTGTTTTCTGCTCCAGGTAAAAGTGGAAGAGAATCTGAACTGTTCTGCCCCCAACCTTTAAAAAACAATATACACAGAGGCACAAAAGCAGTTCCGCTCCCCAACTATTCAAGGTTTCCCAAGATAATCCTCTCTTCCTGAGTCTTGAACACCAAAATGAACTGAGTAATATCCCACAAACCATCCCAAAATTGGGATAATAATTTATTTTGCTGAACTACCAGACAATTGGGAGCACAGGGATTTTCAGAGCAGATGAGTTTTACATGCACTCTTGATGTTTCGCCTTCCACTGATTTGAACTGTATATCTCATTTTGTTCCAGTGCAGAAAGAAATGTAATCTGCTATTTGATATGGCTGCGTTTATGTTAGTTTATATTAAGGCTGACCCAATGTCTGAACCTTTATTCCATTAAAGGAACCAGGAAATGTGAGAGAGGTTCCTTCCATCTGGAATAGGTTTTTAAACCTCACTGAAAATCTGAGCTGTAAAAATGCTTCCTCTCCTTTAACAGGCTAAATCAATATATGACAGCAGTTTGGAGAGTAATGACAATTTTTGACATTCAGCATGGGCAGCTATAATTCTCGAACACCCTCATATAATACATCTATTTGGAACTCAAAGAAAGAAAATGATGTTATTTTCAGTGGCGGTATAGATATTGATAAGGGTGCTCATTCCCTTCGGGCAAAAAAACAGGAGAAAAATAAATACAACTACTTGCTATTTATTTAGCTGTCATTCTCCTCACTCTGTCAAAATCTCTCTCTCTCTCTCTCTCTATATATATATATATATACACACACACAACACACACACACACACACAATCCATAGACAGTTTAGCACACCAGAGACTGTAATGCTGGATGCACATTCCTTGGAGTACACCTTGTTGAACTTCCTGCCACCCACTTAATCCAGAGTAAGGAAGTGGGATTAAAAATCCCGGTACCTCAAGGAGAGTTCACACACAGAGTTCTTGGACCTCAGAAATGGTCCCACATCATCCAGAAAGTTTTAGAATTTTGCCAAAGTTGCAGCGCTGATGCGAATATTATACAGTGTGCACAAGTAGATTTTCTGTCATTTCTCTTCTTCTTCACTCCTGGTGCATGCAGGTTTGCCCTCCTGAACTCCTTTGGGGTGATTTGCCTGTGACATGCTGGTACTCACTGTGTAATTTCAAGCTCCGTTTCCTTTCAGTAATACACAGGAAATGGAAAAGAAGGAATGGTAGGAGAGAATTTTCATGGGAATTGCTTTCTTCTTGTGCTTTCATTTAGCCACATGTGTACCCATGGCTCCAACTGTTTACACCCCTACATCGGCTCTTTTGGAACTGTAAAATGATGATAAACGCTGGAGCAGTCTACACCAGCATACTACAAGGAACTCCTAGGCCTTTTTGGGGGAGTGCTAGGACATAGAGTGCTCTGTAGCTGCACGTTTTTCTCTGATAACAGATTTTATGCAAAACTTTTTATCACATATTTTTCATGTCATCCCACAATCAAGCGCATGTTATGGGTGTGCATTTTGTAGCCACCTCCCACCTTTGATCCTACTTTCAGGCCTGTGTAGATGGGTCCTCAGTTTGGTACTTGGATCTATCATATAGTCTGTTGACTGGATCAAGGATTTTTTTTTGTACTCAAATGCAACATAATTCTGAGAAAACGCATAAAATGTCACCGTTTCTTTTACAAAGAAAGTTTTGTGTCAAAGTTACACAGATAGTGCTAAAATGCTTGCTTTTAAATCTGATGCAAAAAAATCTTCTTTTGAAGCGGATCAAGATGGAGGGCAGATTGGGGAACATCTGATGGAAGCTTTTAAAAATCACTCCATTATGCACTGGATCTCATATGGGCACATGCAAATATTGTAATGTAAACACAAGCAGATTTCTTATCTGTCTCTTCACCCAATTGTTAATTCAAGCTCTTTTTAATAAAAGTGCACCTTTTAATTGCATGCATTTTAGCTGTTAACCTGATTCTTTCTGCCTGCACTTAGTTTAGCTCCCCTCCCCCCCCCCCGATTTTCCAGGGGGTTTTGCCATTTTATATTTAACCTCCAGATGGTGGCCTAGGTGATGTAATGAGTATAACATATATGTCATTATTGGTTTTTTGTTTACTATCTTGACTGGAAACTACAACTTTTAGCTTCTTTGTTCTTCTTAGAAGCAACTTGAAAAAAGCCCTGATGTTTGATATCTGATTCATCTAAAATTTCTGACTGCTATGAAACTATGGCAGTTTCTTGAGTTCATGTTTTCCCTAGACCTTTGTAGATTCATACACTCTGCTACAAATTGTAAGCTGCCTGGTCAAATTTAATAAGAGATCCATCAAACAGTTTTGGTCCTGGAAAAAGAGAAGGTGGAGCTCCTACATTTCATGGTTCCCTGCATCTCTATTCTTCATCAATTCGAGGCTGTTTAGCTTATAGAGGACAGGTGAAAAAGCAAAGGTGGTTTTCGGGAGACTGACTTTCCCTTTGTTTACTCTTCACATTCATCAGAGATCAGACCACTGATGGAATTTTAAAATTTATCTCAAAAATGTCAAAGGTGCCCATGGTGGGTGGGTTAAGGCTTGACACATTTCATCACCAACTTGCTTTATAATTTGAAATGTTTCAGGCTCAATATCTGGTTTGCTCTCCAAATGAAATGCAACATATTTTTCTTAAATGCCACATTAATTAATCTTTCCATTTTTACAGCTATACTATATCTATATTCATATTCATATTCACATCTATCTATCCATATATGAGAGAGAATAGCTTTTGGTTAGTTTCAGCTAGCATAAACCAATATAATCAACAGCTGAAAAGTGAAATAATGCACATGGGTCTGCTCTATTTGGAGCTTACCATGAGATTCAGGCCATAAAGATTCCCCTTGATATTTTTAATATGTACATAAATAAATGTTACAATCCTGGGATTTTCATCAAATAAACAAAATGGAAATGGAAAGTATAGTATCCTTTTGTAAACTTGAGAGAATCTTGCCAGTAAAAAGGATACATTCTGATGTATCAAATCCTTTATTTAATTTTTATGAATCAAAACTCCCTTGTTTCCTCGGCCATTTTTTTGGGCGTTAGGGTTCCAGTTAAATGCATCCACACACCTAAGATGTGTTGTATCCTTGGCAGTATATCTGAGAAAACAGTACTCCCATGAGCTTACCTACTAAAGGCTGAGGTGTTGAAGTTAAATGTTAAGAGGATAATAATAAATAATAACAACAACAATGTACTTCTTCAGTAGGACTGCAGTTATTTTTAATTTAATTCTTAAAGCGGTGAATAATTTTAGCAATAACAGAGCAGTTTGGGAAATCTGTTCTCAGTTCAGGTCTTCTGTACAAAATAAACACTTTTTGTGCAGAAAAATATCATTTTCTGCACAGAAATAAATTAAGCACAATGCGATGCAAAAAATATTATTTCTTGTGTAAGCAATGGTATTTCTCATATATAAAAAATGTTTTCTGCACAAGATGTTCATGTGTGAAATTTGCATAGACACAGTCCAAAACTCCAAATATTGTCTTCATTCCAGGATTTTTCTCACTGGAGTTTCCTAATACATGAAATAACACATTTTGAGCCACTTTTTATTGACTCTTCTTTCAACCTGGAGTTTTCACATAATTCAGTTATATGTGATAGTTCAGTTATATATAAGTGTAATATGTAATTGATTAGTCATTATCAGTGTTCCAATATCCTTCGGGTGATGAGTCCTCCAGGTTCTACTGTGAACTCTAAAGGAGATGTCTAAGAAGCTGTAATGGGAAGAGGGTTTCATGTGCTACAGATGTTCTTAGGAGTTTGGAATAAAGCCAGTGCAGGTTTAGCTTCTCCCTAACATCCATGGTAGAATGGATGCAAATTGACACCACTTTAAATGCTGTGGCTCAGTGCTGTGTGATCTTGGAAGTTATTGTTTAGTGAGGTACCAAATTAAAATTCGCATTCATTTTATGGTGTCGAATAGAATTGAGCCTACAGATTTTGCTAATCAAAAATTATCTTCAAAACAATATGTATCATGCTTCAGTTCCTGCTTGTATATTTTCCCATAAGCTTTTGCTGGCCATGCAGAAACAGGGTGTGATGCTTTAGGACATGAGCCACCCCAGAAATACCAGGGCATTGCTCCCAGGATGGATGGATTTAAGACTGAAAATGACTAATTTGAAATTTCTCCATTTTTTCTGGGTTTGGATGGTACAGACAAGGGAACTTTTTTTGTAATGGGCTGGGCAATTTGAAAACTCCCCTGTTAAAAACAAAAAAATCAGTCACAACAATTTGGGACAGGTTGGTGAGGGTCTCCTGGGAAGCTTGAGGGGCTGACAATGGGAATTGGAACCAAATTAGCTTCAAAGGCTGCACTTTTCCAATTCTTGCTCTTGGGGCATAAGTACTAGAACAAAAGCAATGTGAAAGGAAAGGCATGGCAGCCAAACGGAAACTTTTATGGTTCTTATCACACACACACATTCCTCGATTGTCTTGTTTGAAATTGGGTTGCATTAAATCTCCTTTTTAGAAGATTGCCTCCAAAATGTATGTAGTAGATGTATGGGAAATAATGAGGATAAGAATGAGAATTTTTCCAACATCCAGTAAGATGGATAGATTAATTTGGCGATCTGAACACCACAAAGGATGTCATATCTGTTTTATGCCCAACATCTTTTATTTAATTGTTTTATTATACAGCATGTCAAAGTTTTCCCAGAGACATTTTGAGAAATACAATGTTCTCTGTCCAAGAAAGGAACAGTTAGCTTCAAATAGGATAGGGACACCTGGATCTCAAGAGAAGTTATTTTTCTGTTACTAATGGAGCTGAATGTTATTACTTCTCTTTTATTACCATTTGTCCCAGTTCTCATAAGGCCAAGAAGGTAAGTGGCTTTTGCCTACATTGAAATTCCTTGCTACTACCCATCCAGTTTTAAGCATGAATTTTAAAACTCGTGCCTTGTGTTTAATCTCTGTTCTGTGTATTTTAATATATATATATTATATAAATATGTTTTAATATGTATCTTTTATAGAAATACATTTTAATATGTATTTCAATTTTATTTATTAATTTAATGGAATACACTTCCAAATGAGATAAGATTGACTCCATCCCTCCTGGCTTTCAGGAAGAAATTGAAATTGTGGTTTTGGGACCAGGCTTTCAGGCAATAGAAATTTGTCTTCCAACCCCCCGAAATAATGAGACAGACACAAATATATGGATTTAAAATTTGGGCAACTTTTATTTAAAGTTACCTAATTAACTTTTAACTGTAACTAACCTTAGGTGTGAGTTCAACTTGGTATGTCTAAGCTGAGGTAGCGTCTTCTAAAGTCTACACCTCAGCTATTCAGGCGTAATACCTGGGTCCCCTGAAGATTTTTTTTTCCGAATAAATTTTTATTTGGTTTTCAAAGATGACAAGAGGGGAAAGTAGGCATATGCATATACAGACACATATCTTTACATATCTATACATGATAACACCTAAAGGAGATACGGTGGGAAGGGCGGGTAAAGGAGTGGGGGAATGGGGGCGGGGTGGTGGGTAGGGGAGAGCGGGTGGGGGGAGGAGGGAGAAACAGAAACTAAAAATTTGACTTTCCGAGGGGTAGTCCAAGAGTTCATTACTGTGGTTTAACTGATGTTCTTGATGTAATAAAGATTTTCCTTGTGACTCAAGATTATAGTACATTTAGATCAATCCTGATGTTGTTTCCCTTATTTTGTAGATATTTTCCAAAGTCGGTCCAGTCCACTCCTTTTTTCCTGTTGTTCATCCTTTGCCATAAGGAGTCCATCTGTATCATGTCCATTGCCTTCAAAGTCCATTCATCCAAATTCGGTATTGTGTTCATCCTCCAGTGCCTTGCTAATGTTATCCTTGCACAAGTGCTTAATATTAAAAACATTTTATCTTGATTCGGATTTAATCCCTCCTTTGTGATTCCCAATAGGTATCCCTGTGGCCCGGGGTCGAAATTGACCTTTAATATTTTTTGCATTTCATTATGTATAGTTTTCCAGAATTTACTTACTCGCTTACAGTACCACCACTGGTGCATGAAAGTTCCCAGTTCTTTGTTGCATTTCCAGCACCTGTTGGGTGAGTGTTTGCCAAATTTTGCAATTTTTGTCGGGTACAGGTACCAGCGAAACTGCATCTTAACCCAGTTTTCAACTATTTCTGTTGTTGGGCTGTATTTGAGTTTCTTTTGCCATACTTCCTCCCACTGCCTGAGTAGGATGGAGTGGCCCAGATCTTGCGCCCACTTGATGTGGCACTCTTTAATCTGTTCCTCCTCCGTACTCCATCTAAGGAGAATTTTGTATATTGTACTGATATTCTTCTTTATCTTTTTTATTGCTGGTTCCCAAATCTCATCTTCCATAAAACCCATTTTTTAAAATCAATTTTGAATCTTTCATGCATTTGGTGGTACTGAAACCAAGACACCGTAGGGAATTCCTGCCTTATTTCTTCATTTCCTAGTGCTATAACTGGGTATTATGACTGCTCCCTTGAATCAGGAAATACTTCATTTCGGCTTAAATGAAAGATTACATATTCATGACCTGATCCTTTAAGACTTACCTGAATGCTCCTCTCTCTGCTCCCCTCCCACACCTGTGCTCCTTACCTCCATTGTGTACTTAATTGTTTTGTTTGCCATGATGATTTGCATTTGCCATGACCACATAGGGAGATACACCTCTCGCCCTATGCTCTAGGTATGTTTATTTGCCCTTCATTATGTATGGATAATTGCCTCTTCTTACGATGTTGTACATTACCATATGTGGTTAATTATATACGTGAGAAGGGCCCACGCACCTGCGTCCTCGTCGGCTTTAGACGACCCCGGAACACCACCAACCACCTCACCTGGTGTGAACTTCACTTCCACGCAACGGCATGCGGATTACAATTACTTTTAACGCAACAGGGTTTGGATTATAAAATCGATATTTCGTTATCCAGTGACTATTTACAGTGTGAATTAACACTTGCTGACCCTTGATTTTCTGAATTTTGCATTACCATAATAATAATGTTACTTTACTCTTTCGGAGATCGTGTGTTTGATTGATTGTCACGATGCAGGGTCTCGGCCCGGCCCCTTAATCACACACACAGAGACGGTAATCAGCTAACTATTTATTTAATAATAAAAAACAGGTGAAAAGGGTAATTGTCCATAAAAAGTGTCAAAATAGCAAAGAAGCAAAGAGTTCGTAGTTAAATCCAAAGGCAAGGCTTGACAAGGCTCCGCAAAACAAAGCGGATCAAAAACAGACTTGGTCCGTGGCAAAGGCAAACAAAGCAAGGTTCATGAACGTAGACCCAAGAAACTTCTTGGCATGGCCCGAGCCCAAATCCTGGCTCCGGGGAACTTCGCTCGCTTCACTCCCTTCTGATCAGAAGTGGCCGAGCTACTGAGAATCATTTCCCATGGATCCTATACTTAATTCCCTTGGCGCGGCCCCTGACGCTCTAGGCTGCGCCGCCAATCTGTGCTACGGGATCTAGCGCTTCTCTGGCGCTCTAGGCTGCGGTGCCAATCTCTCCTGCTGGACTCAATGCTCCGTCTCCTATCAAAGCTCCGTCCTTGCCTCCCAGCACCTGGGTCGCTATCTTCGTGAGAGCCGAACTCCCTTTCGGCTTCCATGGGCTCATCCTCCACTGTTTCCCTGATCCTTTCCTGCGACCCGAAACCACCTGGTTTCTCATACTGATCTGAGTCAGCACTCTCAGGGTCAGCTTGACTTTCCCAGCTATCATAGCCGTCAGGCCATTCATCATCCCAGGCCAAGCTCTCTGTGGGAGAGGAAGGCCCAGCTACCTCGCCATCCCCTTCCTCCATGTCCTCATCAGCTGCAGCTGGCCCTAATGCAAGTGGGACCCCCGGTGCTGCCCCCTGCCCCCCAGGCACGAAAGGGAACTGGGTTGCTACATTGATTGTACTGAGCACCACACCCTGTTTGTGATACTATCATCTCCATCTGTCTTGAAAAGTTATTGATAAAAAGTAATTAAATAGAAATTATTTAAAAACTAAATCAAAATTAGTTAAAAAGGAAAAGGGAATTAATTACCATTTTTGCTCCAAAGTGCAAATGAGTAGCTCATTCTAATTATAATAACATTTAAAGTAACAATTGCTTTGTTTTTCTTAAATAACTAAAGAACTTTTGTATTCTTTAAAATGTGAGTGCTGTAAGTTACAAGTCTGTAGTACAAAACATACTGTTCTCCATTCTTGCTAAGGTTGCATTTTCCCCCCAAAAGCTAAAGTCAAAAGGCAGTATTTCAAAAAGCACAGTACAAAAGTAAACACTCCTGAGATACTCCACTGTTCAAATTCTGTTGTTGTAGCTATGTACCTTCAAGTCATTGCCAACTTATAGAGAACCTAAGGTGACAACTTCGGGATTGGTGCAATGTCCAATGTTCTTTGTTACGTTGTTTATGTTATGCTTGATGTTTATAGTTTACTGGTTTTAATCTATTGTTATGAGCTATTTTACTCATGTGTTGTATTTTATACTCTGTGAGGCACTGAATGTTGTCATTTACTTTGTTGTGAACTGCTTTGTGTGCCCCCCCTCCCCCGGGGGGTGGGATGGGAAAAACAGTATACAAATGAAATAAATGAATACATGAATAAATTTTCATGGCAAGACTTGCTCAGCCTTCTTCTGAGGCTGAGAAAGTGTAACTTGCCCAAGATCACCTGGTGGGTTTCATTGCCAAGCAGGTGACTGAACCCTGGACTCCAGAATTGTGGTCCAGTGCCCAAATCACATCATGTTGGCTACTGAAATTCTGTATTACACATTAACTTTGTGCATATAAGCTTTGAACCCATATAAATACAAAGTGCAAGAAATATCAATTCTTTTCCACTCTTTCTTGCCACTGTTGGCTAGAATTCATACAATAACAACAATGCTGTCCCCATTCCATAACTCCAACCAGTATTTCCCCTCCTTTTTAATGATCTGCTTGTTTGTCTGTTTGTTGTATTCTTGCCAGAAGGTGCTCAAAGCAACTGCTCCAGAGAGGCTAACTGGCCACTGGCCAACTGCAGCAAATGCCACAGCCAGGAAGTCACAGGAAATGGGCATTGGCAAGCTTTACAGAACTGTACCAGTTAGCTTCCTGCTGTGGCAATGCTGTTTCAGAATAAACCTTCCAGAGTGGTCTTGAAATGGCTCATTCTGGGGCAGCCCAGGAATCAAACATATCAATTCCACAGGTCAGTTACTCTCAGATGCTCTATTGTCTCTTTGTGGCTCCACTCCTTAATAGATTTTATTCCAAAAGGAATATGAAGAAAAATATTTTCCCTACAAGGCAAGCTGGTATTAAGACACTTGTACGCATTTGTACATGCAAAAAGTACTGCTTCTCTTTTCATAGACTCATAGAATAATGCAATCGTACAGTGTTGGAAGGGTCCACAAAAGCAATCTAGTCCAAGTTGCAAAGCCTTTGATGATGTTAAATCATACAAAAGCAAGATTGTTGTTTAAAAATGGATGTGCCATAATGCTTTGTCATGTTCTGACAGAAGAATAGTAGTGGATAATAGGCCTGGGTAGCTTCGTTGGAATGCTTGTAAAATCGGAATGAATTTGGATTAAATCCACTTTTGAAGCGGTATCGAAGCAATGCAAGCAACCCGGAAGTAAATTTGCCAATTCGAAGCCATCGCTGCCATTTTCGGAAAGGAATTGGCAAACATCCAAACTGGAGGAGGAGTCGCGGTAAAAGCAGTGGCTGCATCCTCCATTGCTCGTGGGGCACCCTCCACCTTTTGCAGGGCGCCCTCTGCCACTCGAAGGGTGCCCTCTGCCATCCATAGGGCACCTTTCACTGCCCGTGGGGCACCCCTTCACCACTTTCAGGGTGCCCTCTCCTCACAGCCTGTCTTCCAGGCTTCCACTGCAAGTGAGCAAGCACCAGCCGCCAGAGATGCTTTCGATAGAAGCCCAAAAGTCAGGGAGGCAGCTGAGACTCCGGGGCCAGGAAAGGAAGGAAAGAAAGGAGAAGGGAAGGAAGAAGCAAAGAGGGAGAAACAGGGAGGAAGGGAAGTAAGTAAGTAGGTTGGGGGTTAGAAAGAGAGGAAGGAAGGAAGGAAGGAAGGAAGGAAGGAGGAAGAGAAGGACTGGAGGGAGGGAGGGAAGCCAGATGGAAGAAAGGAAGGAAATGAAAGAAGGGAGAAGGAGTAAGGGAGGGAGGGACAAAGGAAAGGAGGAAAAAGGAAGGGAAGGAAGAAGAGAAACGGTAAGGAGGAAGGCAGAAGGTGTTTGGTCTAGATGGTCTTCAGAGATCCTTTCCATCACTATTATTAGTATTAATATTATCAATCTTAATAATATTGTTATTATCGGTTGGAGGGTCAGTTGATTGTGCTTTCCCTCCATGAAGGCAGAAGGGGGTTGGACAAGATGGTCTTTAGAGGCCCCTTCCAGCACTATTATTACTATTATTAATATTAATATTATCAATCTTAATAATATTGTTAAACACCCAGTTTGGATGCAGATGTCTTCCCTCCGCACCACATCCAAAGTGGGTTAAACACTTCCTTCCTTCCTTCCTTCCTTCCTTCCTTCCTTCCTCTCTTTCTAAACCTCAACCTACTTCCTTTCAAAACGAGCAGTGAAAGCCGCCCCATGGGTGGCAGAGGGCAACCTGCGAGTGGCGGAGGGTGCCCCACGAGCGAGGGAGGATGCAGCCACTGCTTTTACCGTGACTCCTCCTCCTTCAGTTTGGATGCAGCTGTCTCCCCAGTTCAGACGCAGAGCAAAGACATCCACCTACAAACTGGGTTAAACATGCGTGTCCGTCATTAACGAAGCCATTCCAAAATTTCAGAATTTATTTGGAAAAATTCTGAATTTTTTTGAAAAAATTCAGAAGTCATTCAGATTCGAAGTGATAGTGCCCCCTACATCTGGAATTAGTTTTGAACCATTTTTTTAATCACCCAGGCCTAGTGGATAACACATCTTCTTCAGTCCCCATGATATGGCGTTTCTGTCAGTCCTATAATGACATCTTCCAATCCCTGGGTCAAAGAAGAATTTGGCAGCCTATGGACTCCATTCATTTACAGTCCCAGTTCTCAAAACCTCTCTTGTTATGACATATGAATGTTCCTGACTGGTCAGGAACATTCATATGTTCCTGGTGGCCTAAATCCAATTTCTAGTCCTATCTAGAATACAGCTGTTAGTTCTGTAAGGTAGAGCATCAGTGGTGTCATGAGGCTTGATACCGCCCACTGGTGTCATGTCCATGGACCTTCTTCCATACCAGACCATAGGGAATCCTTAGTAATGTATTTGTACGGATATGACCCATAAATCCTAATTCCCATATGTAATAACAAAATTAACAAGTATTAAAAAACAGTAGCAATAAAAACAACAGTTCACACTCGTAATGGGTGTAAATGAAATTATGTGATTTCAAGCATCATTCAAATTCAGTAATAATGTTGTCTGTTACCAGAATGCTTGCACATTAAAAAGTTCAAAATGTGCAATAGGTGTATTGCTATAGTACATGTAAACTGTACTATACGAAACATGATTCGGTGGTTATAACTAACTGCAGGAATATTTTAAATAAAGGAATAATAATACATTCCTGCTGGAATACTGCACAAAAATTTGATAGACAGTAATTTTGGTGTTACTCCCCATAACAGTATCACCCAATGCAATTTGCACCCTTCCTTCATTATTCCAGTTCAGAACTAAAGATGTTGGCAACATTTGGATTTGAGATTGAGTTGCAGCCTATTCAATGGAAGAGAGATGAGGGGAACTCTTTGGCTGACCAAGGCTTCAGATCAGTGCAGCATCTTAGCTACTCCTTTCTCTATAAAATGCTGCTGACATCAGGCTGTGTTATTAAGTGCTGGGTCAATGTGTAAAGCATGCTCAAATGTGTTTAAATGATCTTTAAGACTGTCCTATAGCAAATCAGTGTCGGCTTTATGCAGGGGCTGGAGAGAGTCCTGCAAACACATGTCTTTTTGTTGCTAAGCAGGTGCAGATTCAAGATCAAAATAGAGCACTTGAGACAAAATGAAAGCAATTCCACCTCTACAAATTTCAAAACAATACTGCCTTGGTAACAGCAGGTAATACATGTGGAATATGATATTTCATTAACATTTTCAAGGTTTTTTTTTAAAAAAAGGGGGGGGGGTTAAAAACAGAAAAAACCAAGAAAGGAATAAGAAAAATAAAGCAGTAAATATAGATGGTTCAAAAGAGGCATAGAGCTTCAAAAAGATGAAATTGCTTGAGAATCGTCAATCAGTAAAGCAGAATGGACTTACACAGGATCAAACATACTTACATTAAAAAGGAAATCAGAAAGTGTAGGTTAAACCCATAGATAATTTGTGGCCTAATTGTGCTTCCTCACTCAATATGGGAGATCATGCATCATCAAATGCCCTTAGAGACTTAGTTTTTAAGCTATTCTTGGAGCTTTTGCTCAAGAATAACTTGTCTAAATAAATATAATACATAAGATAGTGTAAAGAGCCAAGATTGGTAGGCGGTCTATTATTATTATTGCCTACGTGTAGGTAGTGGGCATTATTCTTTTCCCACTCATTATTCTAACAGGATTTCATATGGAGTACTTGTACATATGGAGTATGACCTTGTGCTTTGCTACTCTGCTGCTGAGTACGCATGCCCAGCATGGAACACATTTCACCACACTAAAACAGTAAATATTATCGGGGGGGGGGGGGTGCACCCTACACCACTGGAGAAATTACACTGTTTAGCACCACCTGACATCTGCCGGGAAGTAGCAACCAATAGTGAAAAGACCAAGGCAGCCACTTCTCCGGCCCATCCCCTGTTTGGATATCAGCCAGCACGCCAATGCCTTAAATCAAGAAATAGTTTTCTATGATCTATAGAGACACTCGCTGGAACACCTCAGCAAGTGAGAGTCCAAAAGTGGCAGGCTAAAACCCAGAACCTTAATCAATGGCTGATACCAAATGAAAGACTCCCTCCTGGGCACAAAGGAAACTGGGCAACTTGGAAGGTGCTGAATAGACTGCACTCTGCCACCACGAGATGCAGAGCCAACCGTAAGAATTGGGGCTACAAAGTGGAATCCACTACATGCGAGTGTGGAGAAGAGATCACAGACCACCTACTACAATGCAGTCTGAGCCCTGCCACATGCACAATGGAGGGCCTTCTTGTAGCAAAACCAGAGGCACTCCAAGTGGCCAGTTACTGGTCAAAGGACATTTAATAGAATGCCAAGTTTGCAAACTGTGTGTGTGTGTGTGTTTAATGTGATACAACTGTTTGGTTCATTCCTGACATGATAAATGAATAAGCTTAGTTCCAAGTAGGCATGCATACAATAAATTGCAGACAGCTTCATTTATTCCTTGCAAGATCCAACAACAATTGCTGTTTTAATATTTCTTAGCATTTGATCAGTTAGTACACTTCTGACTGATCACTCCTGAGGAAGCTCAACTACAGTATTCACTCGCGACTTCGCGGTTTGCTTATTGCAAACTTGCTGTTTCGCAGATTTCAAAAAATATCAATTTAAAATATATATCATGGTGTTTTTGCTGTTTTGTGGGGTTTTGCCGCCACCACTTTCCAAGGTGCTTTGCCTCCTCCGTCCTCCCCCTTCCAGCCTTGAAGGGCCTTCCTTTCTTTCACTTTATTTTAAGTTTATAAAGATTTAGTGTATAACTACTAAAATGATGTATAAATATTAAAATAAATAGAGCATCCCTACATCGTGGTTTTTCACTCATTGTGAAAGGTCCTGGAACCTAACCCCAGCAATAAGTGAGGGAACACTGTATATAGGAGACTGAGTGATCTAATTTTGCCTTTGAGGAAAGGACTCAGCTCCCTCCCAGCTTACTCTTGGAGGATTTTTTTTGGCTCTACTTTTCATACATGGGGGTAACTAATTGGTCTCTTGCTTTGGAAGACCTAAAGATCTCTAGAGAGGTATCATCTAGGAATTGTCTAGGTTTTCCAACATAACTCTGTGGTAACTTCTGGGGGAATTATATCATAGAATCACCAGGAGGACCTAGTAAATTCCTATGGAAACCCCCCCCCCCTACCCAACTCTCCCTCCCCGGTAAGTGAAACCGGGCATATGGGTTCAACAATTATTGGGATCTAACTGTATGTCCAAGGAGGGGGTGAGCTCCTGGTGTTAGCCCCAACTTCTGCCAAAGCAGCTGTTCGAAAACATGCAAATGAGTAGATCAATAGCTACCACTCCGGCGGGAAGGTAACTGCTCTATGCAGTCATGCTGGCCACATCTATGTGGCATCTATGGACAATACTGGCTCCTTGGCTTAGAAATGCAGATGAGCACCACCCCCCAGAGTCAGACATGACTAGACTTAATGTCAAGGGGAAACCTTTACCTTTACCTTTATATATATCACACAGAAGAATGCAAACATTCTTTCAAAACAGACTTTAAAAATTGAAAAGATAATAGCCTGGTGGGGGTAAAACAAGTTCAATTGTCTCTTTGAAGATTCTGTAACTGACTATAGATGTTCTGCAGTTGATGAGAAAGCCCCAACTTTTGTCTTTAGGTGTTGGGAATATAATATATAGCTCCTATTGAGGAGGTATCAGATTCTAGACAGGCTTGTCTTAGTGGAACAAGTCTTTCGGATATCCTAGCCCCAAGCAAGATGTTTAAAATTTTATTCCATAAAAACTGAGTTCAGAAGCAGGTGGGAAGTCAGTTGCTTCAGGACAGAAGATGTATGGACACAATAAAACAACAGCCTGGATGTCTCATCTTGGAGTAACACTTACTTCCAAATATTTCTCAAGAGGAATTCCCTACTTCAGTCCCTTATGGCAAGAAAATGGCCAAAGAAGTGCTTGAAATATGCCTTTTTTAGATGTGAGGTATATGGAATTGCATGGGTGGGATGTACCATTCAACTCCAATGAGCACTAGCTTGAAGAAGTCATCTTTAGACTGTTTTTTTTAAATCCTGAGAATGGGAAGCTTTCTACCCATGATCACACTGCAATAATCTGCTCCTTTTCGCTGGCATGTATCCAGGTAAACACACCTGATGTGGCTAACATGAATACTTCTTCCTGACAGTGAAGAACTGTGACATCTTTTGCTCAACAGCAAGTGAACAAAAAGAGGGAGGAAATAAATAAATAAAAATACCCTGAAAACAAACATGTTGTTTAGTGCAGGGAAATTCTTCCTCCTCAATTGTGTATTGTTCCCATCTGCTTTTCCGCAATGCCAGCTGCTGAACATCCTTATGCACACATAATAGTGCACATAAGATGCTTTTCCACCTTCCTTCATGGTGAAGGCTCTACATCCCCAAACTGTGAATCCAGGTTAGGAGATTTATTTACTTATTAACAACCAGTTCTTGTGTAGTCACTGAACTCCACTCAGTTCAAATGAGGATATCTCTGCCTCAATGCCTATATCCCTGACAAGTGTGAAATGATAAGCCATGCTGTTATGGTAAATTGTGATGGGCATCTGCACAGTCCCCATTTTCATGCCTTCAAAAAAAAATCTTAGACTGGAGACACCTACCAGAGGCTTTATATATTGCAGGATTCAGCATAGGCCTAGCATTGGGAGATGGTGGTTTTATGAAAACAAATCTGCTCCACATTTTAGTCCAAAATTAAAGAAATATCAGCAAACTTTAGATTTCATTTCCATAGTGCTCAGCACCTTGGATCATTCCTTTAAAGGTTGGACTAAAAACCCAAAGTAGGATGACAAGGATGCCACTTACTACTATGGGGGCACTGATTGGCCAAAACTGAAGCCATGGTGTTGATCCATATCTATAAATCTCTCTGTGTGTACACACAGTATTACGTTTAATGAGAGTGTTCTTTCCCAGCATCAGGTAGATGTGTTTTCTCTCCAGAAAACTGTGCTTCCTTCTGTTTAGAAAAGATTGAAGGGTATGGCAGATGTTGGCATTGCCCCTGAAGTTCAAACAATCATGGTGTTTTGACCCTGGCAGCCCTGCTTCCACTGCACTACTGAGTCTAATGCTTAGGATGTTTACCTTTTCTTCCAGTAGTTCTCCATATAATATTTCTCATGATTGAGAACAGGAAATGAACCACTTCAATGAATGCATTCAGGGTATTTGCCTGAAGAAGAGCAGAGAAGGGGGTCAGTTAGCGTCTTATTGGAGGTAGTTCAACTACTTTAGAGCCATCACCCAAAAGTTCTTATGGATGAGTGCTACTAATATTGGGTGTCTTAATTCTAACATGAATGAATGTTGGAGTTGAGATTAACAAGAAATGGTTTGTTGAAACTGAACTATAGGACCCTTCACTCCCATCACCTCCACTGTATATTCAAAGTGTACAGAGGAGCCTAGGTAACCATCCACCTCTCCCCCTTACATATATCTATTTTGTTGCATTCTCTTTAATGACTCTGCAAGTGAGATCAAAATTATTATGTGCAATCTTAGTGTTGCCAAGTTAGGACTACACCAAGCCCTGAGATTTCAGCAGTGAAACCAGACTTGGATAACGTCTTATTATTTCAAAGAGAGTGGATGATAGAGATGTTAACAAGGATGATGTTTTAAAAAACAGCATTTGGTGATACAATTAAGATGATCAAAACAATACTTACCCACAAGAAGAAAGATATACAATGTCAATAGTAAATAAACTGCCATATACAGTATAGACTACTATTCAGTGAAATGCAATTAGTATAGAATTTACAATTACTATGGTATTGCTCTGTACATCCGAATAATTTCTAGCTTAATGTGTGTTCTATGTACAAACTTGCAGCTTGTAAAATCGGTATATTTAACTGATGACCACAGAGACCACAACCAGTTTCGACTCTAGGTCTTTGTCAGGTGAATTTATCTGTGAATATTATATTATATTAAATTTACAAGAGCTTGTATCCATATCCCCATATATACAGTTATGAATCAAATCCAAATACTCACAATTTTAAATTCTCATGAAATACACCTTACACCCCTGCTATTAAACTATAGGACCTTTTGCAATCTCTACAATTGGGGGCGTGGTCTTCAAGAATAGCTGTGCTTAGCCATGCCCACCTAATCCCTCTTTGCATTGCCACTCGCCAGGGAAGGGAAACCGTGAGATTTTAAAACTGTTTAGGCTTTACCAAAGTTGCTTAATGGTTCTTAAAATCAAAATAACTGTGGGAGACATCTGAACATTACAGAATAATTCCACACTGCCTTGCTGCTCAGTAGCCAAAATGGTCGAGCAGCAGTCTTTGTCTAAATAAAAAATAAACTGAATCTACAAAGGTGTCTAAAGAGAAGGCAGAAAAGTCTTTCCCTGCAATAAAGATGGTAGGTGTCCACCACAAAAGGGGAGCCTCCATGACTCTCCACACCTTCCTTTTCAGCAAAACGTGTGTCTTGGCTCCCCATGCCTTGCCTCTCGTTGTTTGACATTATTTGCCACATTTTTTTTCTTTTTGCCATTTTTCTGTGGCAGGGATCAATCCCACATACTTCTGCTTATGAGGCCAGGACGCTCTCCCTGAGCCATGCTAGCCCTGTAGTAAAACCTTGTCAGAATTTATACTTCAGTGGGAAGTCAGTTCTTCTTTTTCCTGTAGTGGGGTCTTTCTAGCCCTGATTCTCCCAAAACTTGAAGACATTCCTTCCTTTATCCATCCCTTTAGAGTCCCTTAGGATTGCTGCACCGGGGGAGTCTGGCTTGCTAAGCTACTTTGGGAAATTACATCTCTCATGCATATAAAATTGCCTCAAAAGCTTCACATGTCTTCTGTTGTCTCATTGTCTTGTGCTCCTGAGACCCCATTCCCTTTCCTTTGGTGAGAAACCATGTTCTTGATCCCAAAGAAGGGGGTCAGACTAGATGTCCCATGATGGTGTCTACTCTGTATATGATTTCTGTTCTTCCCTAAATTAACACAGTTTGTGCCACACAAAGTTTCTGGAGTAGAACAACTACTTTCAAAGTAAAAACCACACAAAGAAACAGGAAAAACACTTTCAAAATTTAAACCAGGAACATATTTCATTTATTATTATTATTTATTATTATTATTATTAAAAATCCCTGGCAGGGGAGGGGGATTGAATCCACAGACTTCTGCTTTTGAGGCTGGCACACTCTCCCTAAACTATGGCTGGCCTATAGGAAATTTCCATTCAGAACTTGTATTTAGCAGTGGGAAGATGGCACAGTTTATTAAAAACTTTTAATAAAAACTTTGAAAATTCACCAAAAATCCATGGATAAGTCAAAAGTTGCAAAATTTGGTGAACTATCAGTGGTCCATGTGTTCTACCGCTGTAACAAGTTTCATCATGATTGGTCTAAAAATGAGGGAGGGGCAATCCCCTAAATTTTCTCCAGTGCCAGTGCTGTTTCTTTCTTACTGTGCATGCATGTCTGCCATTAATGAAGCAATTCGGAAGTCTCTGAAGTTTTGAAAAGTTCTGAACTTTTTTTCTGTTAAAATTTAGAATTGACTAGATCCAAACTACCAGCGCCCCCTACATCCAAAACGAGTTTTGAACCATTTTTTAATCAAACAAGCCTAATGCACATACACAGATGTAGACATATATATGCACTTCTTGAGGCAGTGTTCTTGCCTTAAGATTTCTTCTCATCTTGTAGACTGGAGAAGAAGGAATGGGCCCTGAGATATGACAGCCTTATTCAATAAAGATATTGCAAAGGATTGTCAGATTTCAGGGCCTGTTTCTTCTTCTCCAGTCCACAAAATGAGGGGAATTTTATGAGTATATTTTCAGTACAATCAATTTATATGATATAGGCACTTGCAGACCCCCCCCCCCCTTTTCTTTTCTTTTTTGAAAACATATATCATTCCCGTACCTTACTGATTTTTAAAATCATGCTTATCACTTTGCTCTGGGTTGAATACTCTTCCTGTTATCAAGTGTTTTTTTTAATATCTAAGGTGCAATTGCTCATTTTTAGCAAAAGTGCCTAAAGTGTTTTTGCACACACAGTGATTGGCATTGCGGCTTCATGCCATTTTAATTGTCATGGTTCCATTTGTGGTGAGTCAGTACTTTTGGATGGTAGTCAGTCACTTTGTAGAGATACATCTTTTTGCATAAGACATGGAAACCTTATAGAAAAGCAAAGCTCTTCTTGTCTCACATTCACACTGGAAGCAAGAACTCTTGTGGAGGCGGCTGGTTTCTTGGCTGGCTGTCTTGATGTGTCAAGGCAGCTTTGCTCATCAAAACCAAGAAATTTTGTGACTATTATTTTCCTTAGTGCAAACTGATTATAGAGTGGTGGTGGTCGGAAATGAAAAACAGGGGTGGGAGTTAATGGAATGGAATTAATTACATTTTGTTGCAGGTGATATAATGGCCATTAACTGTTCATGCTTTGTGTGCCAAGTCCATATATAAACAAGGATATAGGGTTTTTGTAATAGGCAAGAGGATAGGGGTGAAGGTGGGTAGTGGCCAAACTCTGTTAGCTGGTTCTTGCTAACAGACTAGACTAAGATTTAGTCCTACATTGTTATACCTAACCTAGAATTTAGTACTAGACAGTGTAGTACTCCATGGTAATCCTGAGCAAAGGGTCTTCTTTTTTTTCCCCATGAGACTGTGAAGGGAATTTTAACCAGTAGTTTGTTTCGGTGGCCAAGAACCTGCATGGGACATGGAGGTACTATGTCTTAGTATGCTCCATCTCCATCTCCCTGTCTGACCCTCTAAAACTCACCTCAAAAGCAATGCAGTGGTGCTGGGAAGTGGCCACTGTTCTTCAAGAACAGAAGAGGCACTACATCACTTTGAAGTTTGTGTGTGTGTGTGTGTTGTGGGGGGATTTTTAATTGGTGTGAGAGATTCATTGAAGCAGCATATTATGTATTCCATAGCCTGCCCTGCCCCTTCTTTCTATTTTTCTTTCTTTCTGGCTCAAAAAGAAGGATATTATTTGAAAAATTTGAGGTTTTGGTGAGAATCCCAAGACTTGCTATGGCCTTCTGTGGGCCAAATGTGATCCACAGCTTGCACAATAGCCCTGATAGTTTAGTTTTCCAGCTACTGAATGCAAACACTGTTACTGGAAGATACCACAGTGTACCAATCGAGTTGAAGGCAAAATATTGCAAAACCAACTCAGGCTTTAAGACAGGCAACCCGACTGAACCTCATCCTCTGACCTGACAGCACTCCTCCTGACATTAGTCTCCAAAGCACAGTGGTTGTGTGCATTGACACAGTGGTGAAAGAAAAGCATTTGAGGTATGCTCAGAGGCTCACTAGTGTGTGACACTTTAATTGGTACTCAAAGTACTTCTGTACTCTTAGTGTCATTTATTATTAGCTCTCATGTTCTGGGGTGAAAGTTTTGGCCTCTTAAGACTAAGCCTAGCATGTTGTGAGACACTCATTAAGCAGTGGTCAAGTTGCGAAAGAAATGCTCCCTGCAAAAGTGTTCTAACCCACATAGATATTCCCCTTCTTCTCTGAAATGGGGATTTGATTGTAGATCTCCAGATAAATACTTCACAAAGCTCCCTTGCTTTGTGAGGCCTTAATGGGAAGAAAGGCAAGCCAAGGATTTCAACGGTTTGGGCTGGATCAGCCAATAACCCAAATGATGGCTAAGGCTTAACTATTTCTGATCCATAAGAGTTATTTTATCCTACAATGGTTTTACATTGAGGTCTCCTTTTCCAGCCCTCTCTTTGAAGCCCATTCACTTTTATGAGGGAAATCTTGACATATCCCTTATAATACTGTTATAATTGTCATGGTTTTTGTTGCTGTTGTCTAGTAATTAGCAAAGAGAAAGAAAGGGAGCCTAATTGCTTGAAGAAACATCTCATGCATAGGGATACAGAAAGAGGAGGAGAGAATAATTATTACCTGCATGCAGTGGGTAAAAACCTCAGCCTACAAATGCTGTGTGTTTTCCATTAGGATTCATGTGAAAACAGGAGCCGCACACAGCAGCAATAGCTGCAAATAACAGAAGTGTTTCCTTTCTTAAGTGGCTTCTGAGGCTGGCACCCAGGAGGCTCTTGCTCATGCAGAAGATATTTTTAAATTTGAAAAGAATGGGGGAAAGAGTGTCTTTTCTTCCAATCTGCCCTTCAAGATGCAAAAGCCTTTCATCATGACTCTGTCTGCAACACAGTAGTGGTGATGGGCCGAGCTTGTGTTCCCCCCACCTTCTAATTCTTCCATCTCTGCATGGTCCTCTGTGCCATTTGAATGAAACAAATTAGATCAAACTCCTGCAGCGAGAGGAACACGCTTCCAGATAACCAGAACTGTTTCTGTTGGGGAGGAAAAGGAAAACAGATGAACCCGGTGAGACAGCAGCATGAGAAGAGTGTTTCAGAAGGTCTCTAAAGCTCACCTTGATACATACAGCCAAAGACTCCAGACCTATCTTTCCTGTGAGTGCAAATACAGCCCATATATTATGTCCAGATATAGCTGGAAGATCCAATGAGCTGTAGTCCAAAGAGAGCCAGTGTGGCATAGTGGTTTGAGTACAGAACTATGACTCTGGAGACCAGTGTTCAAATTTTCACTTAGCCATGAAAACTCACTATATGATTCTGGGCAAATCATACACGTTCAGCCCAAAAAACCTTGTGATAGGTTTGCCCTAGGGTTGCCATAAGTCAGAAACAATTCAAAGGCACACAAGTCCAAGTGCTGAACGCTATATCTTAAATATCATGGCAAGCTCTTTTATAGTTCAGGCTAAACAAATAACCTATGGCCTTTCAACAATTAACATAGGGAGGCACTAGCTTGGGAAAGGGTGTTAGTTATACTACAATGACCCTCCCAAATAAGAATTCTTCTCCCCACACTTCTTCAGTCACCTCACTCCTGGCAATGCAAAGAGTGAGTCACTGAAAATCATTCACAACTCGGGTTTTCTATGTTCATATCCCCTTGCTAAAGTAGCATGCCCTTATTTGTTGGATACTTAAACTGTCTTCCTAGATGTTCGGCCGAGGTCCTAGTAATTTGAATACTGGGGGGCAAAATTCTTATTGGGGGAAAATTCCCTTATTTTTTCCTCACACCCTCTCCTATCAGAGTGGTGCAAAACTTTTGATGCTGGTCAAAATTATGATGCAACTTACAAAACCAGCCCTGCTGAATGCAAACGAATCAAGACACCCATCTCTAAACATTTTGGAAGAAGTTTGTTTTCATATGTCTCCATGAGTGCAAGCTGACATCCTGGAAAGACAAAGAAGTGTTTTCCTTGTCATTGCATTGGAAGTACCCCTCTCAGACCATGGTAGCTTACTGTAGGAAAGACAGTATCTCCAAGCTGGTGGCACTGGAGCTTTCTCAAACTGTCACCTAGCTCTCTTTGACAGATCAGCTCTCTGAAGTGATCTTATATAGAGGAAAGCATGATACTGTAGTTCTGATGGGCAACTTTGTTCATCCTGGTCTGGAAACTGGGTTGGGTAGCCTTCTTAAGCAACTATATGGCCACTACCAGACTCCTCAAAGTGGCCCACCTGGGGTTTGACAGCCCCTTCACCAAATTTGCCATTTCACAGCCCATGAATGCCTTTACAAGCTATTTGTGATTCACCAAACATTACTGATTAACTGTGTCTGGCCTGATGGATTGGTAAATAAGCAGGCCCTATTATTTTTAATCAACAGGTATATATTCACTTCTCAATATTCTTTACAATTCCAGAAATGTGACCCTAGGGAGCTCTTTCTGACTCTAGGGCAGTGTTCCCAAGCTTTGCTGCTCCAGGAATTTTGGACTTCAGTTCCCAGAAGCCCCACCATCTTATGTGATGGCCAAATTCTGAAAGTTGTGGAGAGCCAAGGATGAGAACAGCTGCTCTAAGGAGTGCTTCTTGTGTTCCTTCAAGTTGTTTTCAACTTATGGAAACAAGTTCTTTAGGCAAGTTCAGTTCACAGGAGTTTGCCATTTCCCTCCTCTGAGAGTGACTCACCTAAGGTCACTCAGTGAGTTTTCATGATTGAGTGGGAGTTCATATAGTCTAACACTCAAAACACTACGCCATACTGGCTCTACACTCTAAGAAGACAATTGATTAAAATCAGATCTTCCAGTAGCTTTTCCTTTTCCTAAAAGCAGATATATATCAGGAGCTGATTTGGACCTGGGGCTGTGGTAGAGATGGAGCAGAGATGGCATTAAATTTTCTGCTCTGCCCATCTTTATTTCTTTATACCATTCTTTCTCTGAAGTTGTTAATAGACACAGTGGGGAAAACACACCATTAGTCATGTTATTCTAATACTGCCTTGAGGACTTGAGTTACCAGCCAGCCAGTGCTCTTTGATCTGTGGGGGAAGCCTGTCTCATTATCCTATTACTGGAGGGAAGTGGGGAGACAAACTAGGTCCTTCTCTGTGGTGGTGCCCTGATTTTGAGATACCTTCTCCATAGAGCTAATTTGACCTAGAAAAAAATTCCCCAATGAGCTGCTATGATAATGAATATGTTAATGGTGAACCACCACCACAATTACTACTATTACTACTTTCTTGTTACCCTACTCCTAGTCTCGGTGCCACATTCCAATTGTATGATATTGAAGAAGCTGGTCATAATGGAGTAGTTAGTTACATCACACGGTGTAGCTGAGTGAATTTTGGGAACATTTACAACTGAAAAAAGCCTTCAGGGCTGTAAACAATCCATATGTCTGTCAGAGCTGTCATTCTGGTGCAGCTCATAAAGGAAAAAGGACTTAATTTGCGGTGAAGTTTCCTGTGCCTGAAAGCACAAGTCTCCAACTGTTCTCATTTAAGCCACCACTCACAATTACCGCTTTGCTTCTTATCCTTCCAGAGCCTCTTGAAATGTTCTCCCCTCCCTATACAAACTGCCGCAGGTTTGGTCTACAGCATATCTTGGGTACATGTTCCTGCATGTGTTTGAACACATGCAGATGAGGACTTGTTTTGGGGAGGAAGGGAGAAATGATCAGAAGAAGAATTCATCAAATTCTGAAAGCTATTATAATCTTCTATTGCTCCCACCAGTCTTCCCCTAGTAGCCCGTTTAATGACATTCAGAAGAGCCTCAATAACATACAGCTATAAAGTAGGGAGCAATCCAATGGACAAACACCTTACTGGTATTTGATTGCAACATGGAGTGAAACGTGCAGTATAATAAACTTTCAGGGTGATCAAGGGTGGAAAACTTAGTTTTTGATTCCAACTACATTAGTAGGAAAAGATAGAGCAAGAGAGTAAGGAAAAAAGAAAAATAACAACATATGCATCTATCATAACACTTTTTTCAGCTTAGCTATAGATTCATTATGCATATTTGTCTGTCTGTTGGCTTGTTGTGTCTTTATATGAAGAGTCTCTGATCCACTATTAATCCAGAAATTTTGGTCTTCAGTTCCCACAATTCCTAACAACCAGAACAGCATGGTTGTTAGGAATTGTGGGAGTTGATGTTCAAAATGCCTGGAGGGCCAAAGTAGGCCCAGGCCTGGAGTATGAGATTTGTTACTGAGCCCTGTGTCTCTTTAGAGAACATAAGAACATAAGAACATAAGAAGAGCCATGCTGAATCGGGCCTCAGCCCATCTAGTCCAGCATTCTGTGTCACACAGTGGCCCAAGTTGTAGGGATCTCTAGCAGAAAGGAGGGCAGAACCCTCACCTGCTCCCGACCCCCACAACCAGTACCCGGGGAAAATCCTGCCTGCCTCCATCAACACAGAGGTGGCACTTGGATGTCCATTTCAGTAGCTACTGATTCCCTTGGTATCCATGAATCTGTCTAATCCTGCCTTGAAGCTGTCCAGGCTGACCGCTGTCACAACCTCCTCTGGAAGTGAGTTCCATAACCCAATGACCCTCTGGGTAAAGAAATATTTCCCTTTATTAGTCCTAACTTTCCTACCTTGGAGCTTTAGGGAGTGCCCCCTAGTCCTAGTGTTGTGTGACAGAGAAAATATTTTTTCTTTATTCACCTTTTCTATCCCATGCATGACTTTATACACTTCGATCAAGTCACCTCTTAAACGCCGTCTTTCAAGGCTGAAAAGACCAAGGCGTTGCAACCTGGTTTCATAAGGGAGCTGTTCCATCCCTTGGATCATTTTTGTTGCCCTTCTTTGTACCTTTTCCAGTTCCGTTATATCCTTCTTAAGGTGCGAAGACCAGAATTGTACACAGTACTCCAAATGTGGCCTTACCATAGATTTGTAGAGAGGCAATACAACATTTGCCGACCTATTTTCGATTCCCTTCCTGATCATGCCAAGCATAGAATTTGCTTTTTTCTTGCTGCTGCGCACTGGGTTGACATCTTCATTGAGCTGTCCACCAAAACCCCAAGATCCCTTTCCTGGTTTGTCTCGGAAAGCTTTGACCCCATCAGTTGGTAGGTGTAGTTGGGGTTCTTTGCCCCGATGTGCATGACTTTACACTTGTTTAGGTTAAAATGCATTTGCCACTTTGTTGCCCATTCACTCAATTTCGAGAGATCTTTCTGGAGCTCTTTACAATCAGTTTCATTTTTAACTACCCTGAACAATTTAGTGTCGTCTGCAAACTTTGCTACCTCAGAATTCACTCCTACATCCAGGTCATTAATGAATAAATTAAAAAGTAACGGACCCAAAACTGAACCTTGGGGTACGCCACTTCTCACCTCTTTCCACCCAGAGAAATGTCCGTTTATTACCACCCTTTGTTTCCTACAGTTTAGCCAGGTTCCAATCCAGGACAAGACCTGTCCTCTGATTCCATGGCTGAAGAGCTTATTTAGGAGCCTTTGGTGAGGACTTTGTCAAAAGCCTTTTGAAAGTCAAGGTAAACAATATCGACTGGGTCCCCTTTATCTATGTGTTTATTTACACCCTCAAAGAATTCTATCAAGTTAGTAAGACATGATTTGCCTTTGCAGAAACCATGTTGATTTTCCTTCAGCAATGCCTGTTCTTCTATGTGCTTAGTAATTTTTTCTTTAATAATGGTTTCCATCACTTTGCCTGGAACTGAGGTTAGACTAACTGGCCTATAATTTCCTGGATCACCCCTGGATCCTTTCTTGAAGATCGGAGTTACATTTGCCTCCCTCTAGTCCTCGGGTACAGTGCCTGATCTTAGAGAAAGGTTATATATTTTGGCTAGAATTTCAGCAATTTCACACTTGAGTTCCTTAAGAACTCTGGGGTGGATGCCATCTGGCCCTGGTGATTTATTGACATTTAGTTTAGTAAGGCATGTGAGAACATCTTCCTTGTTTATCTCTATCTGGTTTAATTCATTTAATTCCCTCCCTGAAAAAACTGGCTCAGCTGCAGGCATATGTTGTCTGTCCTCCTGTGTGAAAACGGAGGAAAAGAAGTCGTTTAGCCGCTCAGCAATCTCCTTGTCTTCACTTATTGTCCCTTTCTTACCATTTTCGTCAAGTGGCCCAACTGCTTTTCTAGTTGGGTTTCTACTTCTGATGTACTTAAAGAAGTTTTTGCTATTTTTTTTTAATATTCTTAGCTATATGTGCCTCAAAATCTCTCTTGGCTTTCCTGACGGTTGCTTTGCATTTAGTTTGCCAGAGCTTGTGTTCCTTTCTGTTCTCCTCAGTAGGAAGAGCCTTCCATTTCTTAAATGAGTTTTTCTTCTTTCCAATCACATCTTTTACTTCATTTGTAAGCCATACTGATGTCCTCTTGGACTTTCCCGGCCTCTTTCTTATTTTAGGAATGCATTTTAGTTCGGCTTTAGAGGCCTGTGCATTCTTCTCCTGGCATGGCTCCTCCTCCCTCCCACACTCCTTTCCCTTTCCCAGTGGCATTCCTTGCCTGACGGCTGCAAAAAGCCTCCTCTTCCTTCCTTGCTTCCTTACTTGCTTCTTTTGTCCCTCTGTCTGTCCTTCTCCCTCCCTCTCCCACTCTCTCTGAGGAGGCTCTAAAGGCTGCTTTTCGGAGCAGCTTTGCTGAGCTGTTCCTTTTCTGTGGGGCCCATCTCCTCTCTCTTTGGTGTTTGCAGGGCTACTGGCTTGGCTCTCAAAGCAGGGAAGACCAGCTACTTTGCTCCCAATGGCTGTTTGTTTCCCCCTCTTGTGCAGGAGGGGGCAGGGCTAGGTTTTGCGCATGTGTTGTAAGTTTTTTTAAGGATTTAAAAGGTATTTTCACAGTTTTGGGGTTTTTTTGTTGGTCATACCTTGGGGTATGAGATGTTTGGAGGCCAAATTTGATGTCAGTTGGCCCCATTGTTTGTTTTTAGCCTACTCACGACACACAGGAGCTTTTTAAATATTAAGATGATGCCCACAAAATTTCAGGTATCTTAGGACCTGTCTATGAAGGCATACGCACTTCATAGCTGTCTTGATTCTTACACATGACATACAATCCCTTCTTTTAGTGTTTGATGTGATATAACAAAACTGTATTTTACTATGTGCATACAATTTAGATTGGACTGGCTTTGGCAAAAGGGGTGGGACAGGTTGCTAGGGTAACAAGCGGTATCATTTTTGAACATTTATTAACAGAGTGTTCGATTAATAACATTACATTGCGCAAAATCGCAGCACCGAGCCTCTGGGTCATCGGTGACTCCCCCCTCCCCTGCAGGGGGGAGAAGCTGCTCAATGACCCAAAAAAGCTCAGATGGTCTATTGGATGTGGACGCTATGCGGGCAGTCAAGAAGGCACTTATTGAGGCTCTAGCCCATGCTCGGTTGGTGACACATCGAGATTTCCTCCAGGTGCACTCCAGTTTCCTTCTCACCTACTTCATCTCCACCAGCTCCTCAGAGAACCAAGGAGATGGCATGACTCTGTGCAATGAGAGGGAACATTCAGGAGCAATCATGTTTATCACCCTGGAAATCTTGCTATTCTAGCGATCAACCCGGGCATTGACAGGATCGCCAGCCTCCATGACAGGAAGAGCCCCAAGATTCCTCAGAAATCCATCCAGATCCATTAGTCTCTTGGGGCGAACCATCTTAATTGGTCCACCACCCCTGCAAAGGTTAGAGGCCGCAGCAAGTCTAAAACTGATCAGATAATGGTCAGGCCATGACAAAGGAAGAATATTGTGCTCTTCCACCCTGACCCCTCCGCTGTCCACAGAAAAGACTAGATCCAGTGTATGTCCAGCCTGATGGGTGGGTCCAGATATTATTTGTTATAGCCCCATGGTCATCATGGCAACTATGAAATCATGAGCGGCTCCTGTTAAAGTGGTCTCTGCATGGATATTAAAGTCCCCCAACACGATCAAACATTGGGAGACCAGGGCCGAATTAGAGACCACATCTGTAAGCTCTGTTAAAGAGATTGTTGTGTCGTGTGGTGGATGGTACACTAGCAGAATCCCCAAACTATCACGGGTTCCCACCCTCAGATGGACACACTCAAACCCAGAAGACTGCGGAACAGCGCATCTGATCACGGAGATGGACTGCCGAAAGACTATTGCGACCCCTCCTCCCTGCCCTCCGGGCCTAGCCTGCTGGTGCACTCCAAAGCCAGGTGGACAAAGCTGGGTTAGATCGACTCCACCCGGCTCATCCAACCAGGTCTCCGTGATGCAAGCCAGGTCCGCCCCCTCATCCAGGATCAAGTCCAGGATCAAGTCCTGGAGGACAGCTGTTTTACCGTTGACATACCTGGCATTTACCAGCAGGATCTTAAGACAAGGGGGTCTGTCATGGGGTCTACCACATCCTACCTTCTCCAGGGTTGCAAAAACTTTGTTCCCCTTCTACCTGGTATAATGGTGACCAGCATTTCTCCTCCCCCACACAACCTCAATGGCGCCCGTCCCCTCCCGAACTCCCCCCTCCCTCTGGGAATTAGATACTTGTGCATTTTGTGTGTGGGTGTGTTGAACATTATATTTCAACACACTCACACACCACATCCTGGTTTTGCTATTTTGCTATTTTGTCCTCCCTACCACCATCTCAGTTGAATGTTGTGTTATTACAATTTTTCTCTCTGTCCAGATAATTATGAATTTTAGTCCCATCTTCTGCTGTGTCAGATATCCTTCTCAATTTTGTGCTAAAAGTAAATTGGATCATGATGAGTCTTTCTGCCAGCATCTAATCTATCTCAATGGTTTTAAAAGTTGAAGAATATTGGACATAGTATAAAATTATGTGTGTTCCCATTTGAAATGTTCCCAGTTTAATGAAGAAACATTGAAGAATACACTTAAAATATGGCTTTGTAACTAATTGTAAAGCTATCTAACAATATTACATGAGCCCATCCTTTTATCAATGTGCTAACCAAAAGACCATGGAGTACTTTGTCAATTTTTTTTGCTAAAATCAAGATAAATAACATCTTCACATTCCCACCATTCACTAATAATTTGATCAAACTGAATCATTATGGCAGTCTGGAAGGATTTCTTTCACTACAGATTCATGCTGGCTTCTACTCATCTAATTACAAATGGGCTCCTTTTTCATTTGTTTTAGTATCTTTACTGAGATAAGTCAGACTGGTGGGCATTCCTGTGAAGTTTTTAACAGCATATCAAGAACTGTGCTCATCTGCTAGTGTCCACACATCAGTCTCCTGTGAAAGGCAAAGCTGCCAGGATGGGGGAGCGGAGTGATAGTGTATGTGCTTTACATACAGATAGTGCCTAATTAAATCCCTCTCCTCTCTGGAGAGGAGTAGGAAAGGTTCCACCCTGAAACATTGGAGAGGGCCAGCCAAATAGTGCAGAAAAGACTAAGCAAGATGGTCTAACTCTTACTCAGTATTAGGCAACTTCCTTTTGTAGAACCTATATAAAGAACCAACAAATCTAGTCATAAGACCATGAGCCAGACTAGATAAAGGTTGAGCATCTCATATCTGAAATGCCTAAGACCAAACGTACTTTATATTTCAGATTTTGTGGATTTTGAAATATATAATGGGATATCATGAGACCCAAGTCTAAATATGAAATGTGCACTTATATTTTTTAATATACAGATAGCCTGAATGGCGTTTTATACAATATTTTAAATAGTTTTGTGCACAAAACAAAGTTTGTGTATATTGAATAATTGAAGATGTCACTATTTCAGAAATCTATGTGGACTTTTTTTCTTTAAAAATGGAGTCTTTTGGATTCTAGAATTCTAAATAAGAGATACTCAATATTTTTCCCTGTTGCATTCACTGAACAATGGTGATTGGTAGTGGATCAGTGAATCCAGTCTAGATTTCAATTGGAATTTTCAAAGGTGTTCAACCTATTTTTGGCACAGGATTTGGCACCATAGAGAGCTCCTTTAAGGTCTGAACTAAGACAGCAGCTTCCCCACTAATTGAAATGAGCACAGTCAACCTTGGTCAGGCATAGGAGTTCATTTAAAGAGAAACACCTTCAAGTTCAGTATGTAAATAAGTTACCTGGTTCTAAATCTGGCCCTGCCCACAACTAAACCCAAAAATCCCATCAGCAGAAAATGGCTGGGATCCTCTATGGCTTAGCAGAGAGTACTAGTTTTCCATGCATAACTACATTACAGCTGGCCTTTTACTAAATCCCTGACTCATATTTGACCAGCTGAAATTATCTACTATGGCCATCCCATAATGGGTGGAGAGTGGGGTATTGAAATTGGAAAAGTCTCTGGCTATGTCCTCACAACCAAAAAAGAAATGATTAGCACCATCCATTGAGGTCCATTGGAGATTGCAATAAATGGTGTATTAATTTCACATCTTGCCACAGGGACATCTTGCTTCTGTTATTTCCCTCCATTTTCCACCATGCACAGAATGATCATGTAGACTAGAGCAACTGTCCTATGGTACGTCTTTGGTTGTTTTGGAGGAAGGGAGGAAATATCAACTTCTGCATTGATCCAACAAATAAACAAAACATGCAGAGACATACATTTGACTAACAGGATGCCAGTTAGTGCATATAAGAAGGCAAACTCATAACTTCAAATCACTGAGAGTTGCAATGGCAGCCTCTTCACTACAAATGTTGACAGAAGATTTCTTTCCTGTGATTTCTTTCATTCATTTAATGTGATATGCAAGTTCTTCTTTTGTGGCACACTGGCACGCCCTTGGAGCTGAAGAATAACTGCCCTACTTACAAGACAACGTGTGCTTTATTTGCCTAATGTGCTAACTAGCCTTCACAAAAAGAGACCAGGATTCACACACACACACGCGCGAACCAAGGAACATAGCAATGTAGCACCCATGGGTTCGTTCGTGCCACTGGGAGGGGTGAGGCGCCGGGGGTCCCGATGCCATTGGGACCCGCACAGGCTGAAGGGGACTCGGAGGACGAGTTGGAAGGCCCAGAGCAAGATTGGTCAGCAGTGCCTTTGCCCAGTTCACCTGTAGAGAGTTTAGCATGGGATCTCGAGTGGGAGCATTCTCCCGGGAAGGAGCGGACCAGGTGGAGATGGGAGGCAGCGAAGCAGATAGCGGAGATATTTATGAATTCCCAAACGGCCGAGGTTCCCAGGACCTGGCCGAGCAGCAGATGGAGGCCAGCGGCTGGGAAAGTTCGGGGGAGGCTGCTTCTCAAGGAGATAGCGATACTGAACTGGAAGAGCGGGGCCGTTCCCATAACAGACGCAGGGACATAGAGCAGGGCAGGAGGAGCTGGCATCTGTCCCTAGACCGTCACCGCTCGGAAAGTAGAGACTGAGACGCCGGGCCCTAGATCGCCGAGGGGCCGGCCGAAGGATTAAGAACGGCCCCGTGGGGAACTGATCCTCAGTTCTCCGGCCACGTCTGATCTGAAGGGCGTGAAAGCGGAGTGAACCACGGAGCCTAGTTTGGCTCGCCTTGGACCAAGACCTTGCCTTGTTATTGATTCGCATTGCTGCGGATACCCTGCTTTGTTCCGGAGTCAATCCGGGAACTTGCCAAGTTTATTGCCACGTTTGCTTTTGGAACTATCTTTGGAACTTTGCTTTCTTAATTGACTACAGCTTTGCTGTTTGCTTTATTCTTTGATCTCTTCAAGAGAATTGCCTTTTGACCTTTTATATTCAATAAAACTAGTTAGCCTTTGCTACGCCTCCGTGTGTGTGTTAAAGGGGCAGTACTAAGTCGGTGATTGTGACAGTTGGCCGGAGAACTCCACGAACCCCTTTTTGCACCACGGGACGTACCAGGAACCGCCGGCTGCGTACTGCTGGCTCCCATTGTCTCCACGGCCGCCATGGCGAACTTGACGGGTCCGCAAGTGGTGGCGTTGCAACAGGAGGTGGCGGAGCTGCGAACCCGAGCGGGCGGCACCCGCCGGTGAATGCCCCGGCTCGTTTCAATGGACATCCGGCGCCGGTGGAAGTTTTCATTGCCCAGGTTCGGATGTACCTGGAGTTGCGCCCAATGAGTTTGCCACCCCTCGAGCCCAGGTGGGGTTCGTGTTCAACTGTATGGAAGGGATGGCAGCGACGTGGGCAACTCCCCTCATCAATGGCGCGTCCCCTCATGTGGCGACTTTGGACACTTTCCTAGATGCGATCCGGGCGACCTGGGGACCCCCCGTCCATGAGGACCTGGCGGAACGGGATTTAGCACGGCTGACCATGAAGGACATGACCTTGTCTCAGTATATTTCCCGTTTCCGAGTATTGGCCAGCCAGACCAAGTGGGAAGGGCCACCCTTGCGCTACACGTATCTAGCGGGACTCTCGCCCGAGATTCAGCAACAGATGTTACAATCACCCCGGCCGGCCGACCTGGAGGAGGCCATCGCCTCGAGTTTGCGGGCGGAGGCGGCCGTGCAATACAAGAGAAGGTGGGGGGCCGGCGCGGCCGGGACCGGGAGGCCGGGACCGGCCAATATGTGCCCCGCCAGATCCCTGCCCCCCACCCCTTTTGTGGATGACTCTGAACCGATGCAACTGGGTACGGTGCGGCCCAGTGGATGCCGCCGAGAAGGCTCGGCCAAAGACTCAACCTTTGTTGGTACTGCGGGGGCCCGGGTCACTTTTCTCGTGATTGCCCCCAGAAACCGCGTGGGAAGACTCCTCGGGCCTCCGCAGCGGTGGCCAGCCCTCCGGAGCCTGAGGAAGCCCTCCAGGCGGCGGGGGAAGGGTACGGCCGAGTGTAAGAGGGTTCGCCACTGGCCGACGCCGCTAACCTCCCCCTGAACCCAAGACTGGACAATTGTTCCTTGTCATGGTCAGCTTGTGGTCGCCCGAGAAGGGGCCGATGATGGTCCATGCCATGATTGACTCGGGAGCGACCAACAACTTCATTGATGCAGACTATGCCAAGTCTGCGGGATTAAACTTTCTTGACCTCCAAGAGCCCAAGGGTGTCCAGACCATCGATGGGAGAGTGTTGAAAACTGGGGCTGTAACTCAGTATACAGCCCCTACCAGGATGTGGACTAGCTCCCATAAAGAGGACATTTCTTTTCTTGTGACCAAGCTCCCAGATTTCCCCATTGTCCTGGGCATTGTGTGGCTCAAGCGCCTCCACGACCCCCAGATCTCCTGGGCTAAGAGACAGCTAATTTTTTCTTCCGATCATTGCCAGGGCCACTGCATGACGGCCCGGGCGTGCCAGGCTCAAGAAGTGGAGAATGTGGCCACCCTGCCCAAGAAGTATGCCGGATTTTGGGATGTCTTCAGTGAGAAGGAGGCGGAACGCTTGCCTCCGCACCGGCCCTATGACTGTGCCATTGACTTGCAGCCGGGGCCCCATTCCGCGGGGCGCCTACCCGCCTCGGACCCGGAGCAACAGGCTCTCCGAGACTTCCTGGATGAGAACCTGCGGAAGGGGTTCATTCGCCCTCCCAATCCCCGGCCGGGCCCGATTCTTTTCGTCAAGAAGAAATCGGGGAGTTGCGGCTTTGCAATGACTACAGGGAACTCAACAAGATCACGATCCGGAACCGGTATCCCCTGCCCTTGATCCCCGAGCTCTTGAGCGGATGCGGGAGCCAAGGTGTTCACTAAACTGGACCTGAGGGGGCTTACAACCTTGTCCGGAGTCGCCAGGGTGATGAATGGAAGACGGCCTTCCAGACCAAGTGGGGCAGTTTCGAATACCTGGTGATGGGATTCGGTTTGTGCAACGCCCCAGCATGTTTCCAACATTTCATGAATGACATATTCCGAGACCTGTTGGACCGCTATCTGGCGGTCTACCTTGACGACCTGCTGATTTTTTCTCCGGATCAGGCGACCCATGATCGCCATGTCAAGGAGGTGCTCCTGAGACTGAGGGCCCACGGGCTCTATGCCAAGCTGGAGAAATGTGCGTTTGACTTGCGTGAAGTGGACTTTCTGGGCTACCGTATCTCTCCTACGGGCATTGCCATGGATGACACCAAGGTCCAAGCAGTGGTCGACTGGGCACCCCTGCTAGCAAAAAAGACATTCAAAGATTCCTGGGCTTTGCCAACTACTACAGACAGTTCATTCCTGACTTTGCCAGGTGGGCTGATCCGATCACCCAGTGTTTGCGGGAAAGGTGCCGTTCCGGTGGACTCCGGAGGCGGATGTGGGGTTCCGCAAGTTGAAGCAGCTGTTCACCACTCAGCCGCTTTTGCAGCACCCCAACCCCCGCACCCCTTTCATCGTCCAGGCCGATGCTTCGGATGTGGCGGTGGGAGCGATCCTGCTACAGCCTCAGGGGACGGACTTGTTGCCCTGTGCCTACTATTCCCGGCAGCTGACGGCTCCGGAAAAGAACTACACCATTTGGGAGAAGGAACTTTTGGCCATCAAGGTGGCGTTTGAAGTCTGGAGACACCTGCTTGAAGGGGCCAAGTTCCCGTGGAGGTTCACACCGACCACCGGAACTTGGAGCATCTGAAGTCGCAGCGCAAATTGAACCAGAGGCAACAGAGATGGTCCCTGTTCTTTGAGCGATTCAATTTCCGCATTCACTATGTGACCCCCAAGCAGACCAAGCAAGCTGATGCCCTGTCCCGAAGCCGGAGTATGTCCGCGGAGGGGAGGTCCTCTCCGAGCAGCCTCTGCTCAAAGCGGAGAACTTTGCAGCCGCCCGAACGGCCCCGCGCCGGCTCCGCGCGGCCCCGTCCGGCCCCGTGGATAAGCGGCCGTTGAGTGTGCGGGTCCAGGCCCGCCAACGGGCGACCCTTGGGTGCGCGAGCAGCTGTCCAAGGGGTGCAGGCCCGCTTTCAGGTGCGGAACGGGGTGCTCTATCATCGGGACTCTGTTTATGTTTCTCCGGCCCTGAGCGGGGGACATTCTCAAGCTTTGCCACGACTCTAAGGCGGCGGGCCATTTTGGGCTCTTCAAGACGCTGCAGCTGGTTCTACGGGATTTTTGGTGGCTTAAAGTGCGGAGGGATGTGGAGGACTATGTGGGATCCTGCCCTGTGTGTCACCGGGCTAAGAACCAGGGGGGCAAGCCGGCTGGCTTGCTCCAGCCTCTTCCGACTCCTTCCGCTCCCTGGAAGATGATTTCGGCTGATTTCATCACCGACCCCCCAAGTCCAAGGGATTCACCACGATACTGGTCGTGGTGGACTGTTTCACCAAGATGGGACACTTCATCCCCTGTGTGGGGGTGCCTACTGCCAAGGAGACTGCTGATATGTTTGTGCAACATGTGTTTCGGCTGCATGGACTTCCACAGAGCCTGGTGACGGACCGGGGCACCCACTTCACTTCCCAGTTCTGGAAGGCTGTCCAGAAGCTGCTGGGGATTGATGCGCGGATGTCCACGGCTCACCACCCGCAGACCGATGGGCAAACCGAAAGGGTTAATGCCACTTTGGAGCAGTACCTGCGCTGCTATGTCAACTATCAGCAAACCAACTGGGCGTCCTTGTTGTCTTTGGCAGAGTTTGCTTACAACAATGCGACGCAGGAATCCATCAAAGAGACTCCTTTCTTTGCCAACTATGGACACCACCCTCGGTTCTACCCTCCGGTGGACCCGTCTGGGGACGCTTCGGAGGCTAAGGATTGGCTCCAGGAGCTCACTGCGCTTCAAGACTTGCTACGTACTCAATTGGACCAGGCGAAGGCCGACTACAAGCGGATGGCTGATCGGGCGGCGCCAGGAGGGTCCTGCGATTCTGGTGGGGGATAAAGTTTGGCTGTCCACCAAGAATCTGCCCACGCAACGCCCCAGCCGCAAGTTGGATGCCCGGTTTTTGGGGCCCTACAAAGTTTTGGAGCGGGTGGGGCCTGTTTCCTTCAAGCTCCAGCTCCCTGCGGACATGAAACTCCACCCGGTGTTTCATCGCTCCTTGCTCCGCCGGGAAGGGGTGCGGCCTGATGTGACGCAGCCGCCTCCCCCCTGTGATGCGGGAGGGCGGGAGGAGGTCGAAGTGCAGGACATTTTGGCTGCTCGCATCCGGTACCGGAAGTTGGAGTATTTCATTGACTGGAAAGGTTTTGGCCCGGAAGAGCGTGCTTGGGTCAAGGCTCGAGATGTCCACGCGCCGGAGTTGGTGGCCCGTTTCCACCGCAAGTATCCTGACAAGCCCAAGCCCAGGGGGCGGCCCAGGGGGGGGCCCTGAGGGGGGGGGGATAGTGTAGCACCCATGGGTTCGTTCGTGCCACTGGGAGGGGTGAGGCGCCGGGGTCCCGATGCCATTGGGACCCGCACAGGCTGAAGGGGACTCGGAGGACGAGTTGGAAGGCCCAGAGCAAGATTGGTCAGCAGTGCCTTTGCCCAGTTCACCTGTAGAGAGTTTAGCATGGGATCTCGAGTGGGAGCATTCTCCCGGGGAAGGAGCGGACCAGGTGGAGATGGGAGGCAGCGAAGCAGATAGCGGAGATAGTTATGAATTCCCAAACGGCCGAGGTTCCCAGGACCTGGCCGAGCAGCAGATGGAGGCCAGCGGCTGGGAAAGTTCGGGGGAGGCTGCTTCTCAAGGAGATAGCGATACTGAACTGGAAGAGCGGGGCCGTTCCCATAACAGACGCAGGGACATAGAGCAGGGCAGGAGGAGCTGGCATCTGTCCCTAGACCGTCACCGTTCGGAAAGTAGAGACTGGAGACGCCGGGCCCTAGATCGTCGAGGGCCCGGCCGAAGGATTAAGAACGGCCCCGTGGGAACTGATCCTCAGTTCTCCGGCCACGTCTGATCTGAAGGGCGTGAAAGCGGAGTGAACCACGGAGCCTAGCTTGGCTCGCCTTGGACCAAGACCTTGCCTTGTTATTGATTCGCATTGCTGCGGATACCCTGCTTTGTTCCGGAGTCAATCCGGGAACTTACCAAGTTTATTGCCACGTTTGCTTTTGGAACTATCTTTTGGAACTTTGCTTTCTTAATTGGACTACAGCTTTGCTGTTTGCTTTATTCTTTGATCTCTTCAAGAGAATTGCCTTTTGGACCTTTTTATATTCAATAAAACTAGTTAGCCTTTGCTACGTCTCCGTGTGTGTGTTAAAGGGGCAGTACTAAGTCGGTGATTGTGACACAATGCATGGCATCCCAGATTTGTAGTATAACCAGACACTGCTGTATTTTGTGGAGACAGCAAGATTCCCAGCCCAACATGTGGGGATTACATAATCACGCCTCATGCACTTTTTTAGTGCATCTATGAATGTTCAAAAGCTTCTCTCTATGTCGTTTCTGCTAAAAGGAGTAAAACAGCAGAAATGTACCAGTGTCAAGTAAAAGCATGCATCACAATGTCAGACAAAGTCGAAGGACAATCACAGCTCTCCTTCACATCTAGTGGATTTGGAATTCTTAGATATGGAAATGAGATGTGTGATCATAGGAAAAGGGTTGAAGAAACATCAGAATTCTAACGAACAGGAATGTATGATCATCTCCAAGCCCAGTTAGGTCTCTGGTGTTTGAGGGCTCTAGTCTTTACTACATGTCTTATAGTGGAATTAGCCTTAACATGCCATGTTTTAATGTTGTTGTTGTTGTTTGGGGGGGGGGGGGGTTGGATAGGAAATATTATTTCCTGCATAGAAAATGTTGGCCTTTGCACAAAAGGAAACCACATGCCTTTTTTCTCATGCAAAAAAGTCCTGCATTGCAAAGATTTTGTCTGCATAGGATTCTCTTCATCAGGGTTTCCTAGCAAGTCAACTATGTTTTTCAATTATTTTTGAATATTATTTCTAGTCCTAGTTCCAAATCAGTGGGGTTGAGAATGCACTCTGGGGTTTAGTCTGAACTTTTAAGGAACTAGTAAAGATGTTGAACCTCAACCCCAAATAGGTTCAGTGACATGTATAGCTCCTAATCCCCAGAGTGGAATCACCTCTGCATTGACATTGGATTCATCAGCTGCCACATTTTGCATTGCAAGAAGATAAAACTTTGAGCAGGCTTTCTCTCTCTCAGAGTCTCTAATAATCTCACAATGAGCCTAAACGTGCTTATAAAATAACTGCAATTCAAACACATTCAGCAATATTTATTATCTGGAAAGCTTGGGTTATGAGATGGAAAGGAAGAGCTCATTGTCATTCTGGGTTTAGTCAACTGAGCCTAGCCATAGTTATATCTGATCACATGATTTGAAAGTAGAAGTAATTTTGGCAAAGGTGTACTGGAAAAAATATGTTCTGTAATGTTATCATGCCGAACAGTTGAAAATAGATATCACTGGGAGCAGCTTGAGAAAGTGCTGGCTGTTGATAAGGATGGCATCTTAGTGTTGGCAAGATGACATGCATTTAATTGATTTAATTGTTTTAATTTGTTATTTGAACATTGCATTGAATGTTTGGCATTTTTTACTTTTGGAAACCACCCTGAGTCCATCTAGGTAGAAAGGGCAGATTAAAAATGATGATGATGGATGGATGGATGGAAATTGCAGGCAAAATTAGTCTCCCCATCTTTTAATTTCTAGAGTAGTGGTTTGCAGCCCTCAATCTTTCCATTTTTAGCTATTTTACGAGTAATTCTCTGAGTTCCTGAACACTGTTTTAGCTGGCTGTGACTTCTTGGAACTCCACCAGTGTTCAAATTTAGGCATAATGAATAATCGTGCCAAGTTTGGTCTAGATCCATAGCTGTTTCGGTTCTCAGTTCTCTCCGGATGTAGGTGAACTACATCTCCCCTAAATCACTGCCAATTCCTTCCAAACCCCTCCAGTATTTTCTGTTGGTCATGTGGGTTCTCTGTGCCAAGTTTGGTTCAGTTCTGTAATTTGTGGGGGTCTCAGTGGTCTATGGAAGTCAGAGCTGAATTGATCGAAGGTACTGCAAATCCCATCATCTGTTGTCCATACTCCCCCAAACATATTGTTTTTGTGATTAATTACTTTGCTTTAATTATGTTCAATTTGTAACAATGAAAATACATCCTGCATATTAGCTTTGACCTATTTGATATTTGCATTAGAATTCGTAAGAGTAGCAAAATTATTTATGATGTAGCAACGAAAATATGGTTGGGGGTCACCACAACATGAGGAACCATATTTAGTGGTCACGGCCTTAGAAAGGTTGAGAACCACTGCATTAATACATATATCTTTCTGTTTAATTGCTATTAAATTTTTAAAAAATAATTTCTAGGGGGCGGAGAGTAAATTTTTTTTTTGGAAAGGGGGCGGTAGGCCAAAAAAGTTTGGGAATCACTGATCTAGTCTATCTAAACACACATCACATCTTTCCCAGTCTCATATCTTGCAAAGGATTCTGGGCAAGAAGGAAGCCTGCTCTAATATTTGTGGCTTATTTGACCTTGTGAGAGATTGTAAGTGAAATTCACATTAAACTCCTATCTTGGGGGGGGGGGGGGTCTCATAGGAAATTACCAAGAGGCTAGAATGGTCACAAAATTGAAACAAAGTTTTCCACATGTGGACCACATGGTCCCCACCCATATGAGAAGGGGAGGGTGTGGACTTTTCTAGTCCAATTTTGTAGTAATCATGCCTCTCTGCTTCCCAGAGCCTTGGAATTAATGTAGCATGAGAGTACTGTGGTGAATGTCCAATTGGTGTTACAACTCCAAACCTCCCTTTTTAAAAAAAAAAACGATATTAAAAAAGAAGATGTATATTGCTATTGGTGAACCCACATTCCACATGAAACCCGCTGAGAAATTTAGTAAAATATGCTGGAGGACACCAAAATGCTATTTATGCCCAAGTATATCCTTTAAAGCTCCGTCTATCTTACATAAACTTCATTCTAGTTTCCTGTTGTTAGATATTTTACTGCTGTCAACACTACAGTGGGCTGTTGGCATATGTTGGGGTTTTGTTCCAGGATCCCCCATGGATACCAACATCCATGGATACCTCATTATATATACAATGGCATAGCAAAATGGTGTCCCTTATGTAAACTGGCAAAATTAAGGTTTGCTTTTGGGATTTTAAATATATATATATATTTTCAAACCAGGTATGGTTTATCTACGGATGCGAAATTTGTCGATATGAAAGGCTGATTGTACACTGCAATCATCTGATTTATTTTACCATGTTACTTTTTTATATTGTGCTACCAAACTGCCTTCCAAGTTGTACTAATTACAAATGAAACCCATCTGGTCTATTGTCTTTTCTGACTGTCTCCTCAAACACTAATAACAGTAATATTTGCTAAACATAATTCCATTCTAAACACCCCCGCCCCCACATGTTTTTCACAGTTTTTGAGCATTTGTGTAATTTGATATCACTTCCTATCTCCAAACATTGTGATATGTTATTTGCAAGGTTGCTTCATCTCTATACTGTAGATGAATAAAGTTGTCTTCCACATGTGTGGATTTTTATTTGTGATTCTTTTTCACATTTGTGGGGCCTTGTACCCCTAACATCGGAAAAATAGGGGGGGTCTATTGTAATTCTCTATATGCTAAAATGTTTGAAGTAAAAAAAACCCAACCTGAGAATTTTAAGTATCTAATAATCTAGCATTAATAGTATCACCTGTTCTCGACTTGGTGGGTAGGTAAAGGTCCAGTTGTGTCCTACTCTGGGGGTTGGTGCTCATCTCCATTTCTAAGCTGAAGAGCTGGGGTTGTCCATAGACACCTCCCAGGTCGTGTGGCCAGCATGACTGCATGGCGCACCGTTACCTTCCTACCAGAGCGGTACCTATTGATCTACCCACATTTGTCTGCTTTCAAACTGCTAGGTTGGCAGAAACTGGGGTTAACAGTGGGAGCTCACCTCACTCTCCGGATTTGAACCTGCGACCTTTCAGTCAACAAGTTCAGCAGCTCAGCAGTTTAACTCGATGCACCAATTTTCAACGCACTAGTTTTTGTAAGGGAGGGAATGGGCAGACTTTGTGGAAGAAAGACTAGTGGGAGGAAAGAAGAGACTCAGAAAAAGGAATGAAATAACAAACAGAAAATGCAAATTCTAGAAATAAAGGCAGCAGAAGCAAGAAGGAGAAGGGTGAAGCAGAGCTGGCAGGATGAGGCAATTGCTTCAGACATTGGTTTTTGGAGGGTATCATGAAAAGACAGGTTGCTATTTGCTTTGTTATTATAAGCTAAAATTGAATTGTTTGACATAACTAAAATAGGCCCATAGAATCAGTGGGTCTACTTGGGGCTTATTGGATATAGACCCTGGAAGGTAATCATGCAGCTGTCTAGATGTTGTTATATAGCTCCCAGCATTTCTCACTAAGATTACTGGTAGTTGCAGTTCAACAGCATCTCAAAGACTGCATGAGTCACACCCTTGGTGTAGGCTATATCAATCATCACCACCATAAACCATCCACATAGTGACCCACCTAGCTCTGGGTACTGGTCAACTTGACTAGGATGGGCAGGGCAAGTCATTTGCTTTTGTGCTAAGGCTGCAAGACGTCTTGGACTGGACCTGAAATGAGGGAAGCAAGTATAGTTCCTGGTCAATTGAGTCTTGTTCCAGTTCTTCTCAGTCACGCATACAAAACCACAAACATGTCTTGATATAAAAAAACTAATTCTCATAGGACATCACCTAGTAGAGGTCATTCCATGAAGCTGCAGCCAAGAGAAAGGGGAAGGAAAGCCAATCTATCTTTACCTCTGAAGGACTGATTCCATTAGGTTCTTCCTCTTCCATATGTGTTTGCATCCCACCTGGTTGTTATGACAGCAAGAATTTAACTTGAAAAATTGTGATCACATTTGTTTATAGTGGCTTGAATGCTGGACTAAGACTCCACAGCCAGGTTTGGAATTCCCACTCAGTTGTGGAATTCCATTGGGTGGCCATGAGCAGTCTCAGAGGAAATAAAGTTGGCCATAGACTACCTTTGAACATCATTTTCACGTAATGATGTGTGGATTACAAATTTATTTTCACGTAACGGCGTGTGGATTACAAATTTATTTATACATAACGACATGTGGATTACAAATAACATTTAGTTGATTTTGAATAGTTATTCCTCGTCTACTACTATGGATGGAGTTATTATACTACTTTGCCTAATTATGAGTGTAAATTAACACCTTACCTCTGTTGTATTAATGTTATCAAGTACCAGTATGTACTATTACCTTACATCAGTGTTTCTCAACCAGTGTGCTGGGGCACACTAGTGTGCCGTGAGCGATCATCAGGTGTGCCGTGGGAAATTGGAGCCTCCAGGAAAGGGGGGGGGGGAGTCTAGTGTGTAGAAGTATAAAAACCCTAAGAAACCTACCTCGATAAAGGCACAAAATTACAAACACCCCCCCTTCCCCACCCGTTGTCTACTTGGTCTCTCCCTCTCCATGCATTAGGAAGGCCTTTCCCCAAGTAGAGACTTCCTCTTGCCTCCTGGGGGTTCTGTGTTGGAAGTTTGGCCCAGTTCTATCATTGGTGGGGTTCAGAATGCTCTTTGATTGTAGGGGAAGTATAAATCCCAGCAACTACAACTCCCAAATGACAAGGTCTATTTCCCCTGAACTCCATCTGCGTTCATATTTGGGCATATTGAGTATTCATGCCAAGTTTGGTCCTGATCCAACATTGTTTCAGTCCACAGTGCTCTCTGGATATAGGTGAACTACAACTCCAAAACTCAAGGTCAATGCCCACCAAACTCTTATAGCATTTTCTCTTGGTTGTGGGAGTTCTGTGTGGGAAGTTTGTGTCTTTCTGCCATTCCTGCCAGCATATCTATGTTGTCTTCATCGAAACAGGCCCAGGTTTCACACTGAGTGTATAAATACATTTTAAAACATATTAACTATATGTATTACTGTGTTAGAGTGTCATTTTGTGTCATTTTGGTTTGTGGTGTGCCCCAGGATTTTGCAAATGTAAAAAGTGTGCCGCAGCTCAAAAAAGGTTGGGAAACACTGCCTTACATGACTTGTATTCTCATCACAGAAACGGTTTGAGTGTTGATATATTGTTTCAATTTGGAGATTTCCTAATACAGTTATTATTCTTGCTTTGAATTTCATGTGTATTGATTGCAGTCTCAGAGGAAAACAAAGGCAAACTCCCTATGAACAATTAGGGTTATCATAGGTAGAAGGCACACCTCAACAATGTACATATATATGTAAATCATGGTTTGTTGTTTGCTCCTTGCTGCGTGAGCTTAGTCATTATAGTCTAACCCAAAATGGTTGTTAAACCTAACTTACGTATATTTTCACAAGTCAGTTTCATAAACTATAATTTGAAGTTGACTCATTTCAGAAACCATAGTTAGCACTAATAATACTTTGTCTAGTCTGTTGTAAAATGGTTATGTCATTTTTTAAAAATGGAAACAAAAACTTCTGATCTCTTCTTCATGAGTACATTGAAAATGAGGTGTGCAGATAAGCTGACTCAACATGAAATTCAAGCATATAAGGGTAAACTATTGTCTGGTCTTGTACGAACAAAGTCGAATAATTAAGGCTGTTTTTCAACTGAGGGCCTACAGAAATAATCCCACTATTTAAGGTTCTTTTTGTTTTCTTATTCTTTTCATAACATATACCAAACTTCTTTGTTTGCAGTCTTCATTAATACTACATCTTCTTTCTTGTCTTCAAGACACAAACAGTGTCCACAATATTGTTATCAAAATTTCTGTTGGTATGTAGAACATAAGTATCTCATTATATAGGCCAGGTATGTTTTACCATAATTTCTATCTGGCCAAGGCAAAGATTGCAACTCCCGCCATTCTTCCCCAATGTCTATAGTGGCTAAGGATACTGGGAGCTACAGTCCAACAACATCTAGAGAGCCACTTGTTTTTTTACATGTCTTTGCATGTGTGCACACCCGTTGTTGAAAATTAGACCAAAATGTTGAATTATGATAACCTTTTATTGTCTACTGGTAACCTTTTATTGTCTACTATGCAAATTCCATATGTATTTTTTGTGTGTGCGCTCTTTTTTATTTTGGACTTGCAACGGCCTTTGGTCAAAAGCAATAAAATTTTATATGAATTATGAGACACGGGACCACTGGAACATATAGCTAGCCACATGATTATCTCTGATTGCCCTACAGTAACCTTTCATGAATTTTAGTAGAACGTTACCTCACCACACCTAGGATTTCAGAAGATAACTCCACAATTACTGGAATCCCCAAGCAATGCCTCTACATATCTAACAATGGAGCCAAACAAAAGGTCACAGAAGTTGCCCTTTATCCTCCTCCTGGGAACCCATACAGGCTGGCTAACACCCATTGCTACCCATTAATTCACCAGAACACACCACTGTCTTCCCCAGGCTGGGGAAATTACAACCATTAGCATCCATTCTTTATTTTATTTTATTTATTTGAAACATTGATATTCTGCCCTTCTTACCCTGCAGGGGACTCAGGGCAAAGCACAATATGTGTATGGCAAACATTCTTTCCTTCACACACCCATAAGAGGCAGAACCAGCAATGGCCACAAAACCTCAAATTGAGCAATTCCAATATGTTAAATTTCCCTCCCAGATTTGAAGACCAGTCAGCAACAATGACAGAAAGCCCATCCCAGCCAATTAGCCTACAGATCCTAGCCTGCCACATCCTAGACCAATCAACCCTCAGGGCAGCAGAAGTCCTTTGTTTCAAACTGTTGTCAAAGTGTATAAATATTTCTGCATATTTGCATTGAGGTATGTCAGTTCTTTGGAGGCCTATCTCCACTGACATCTCCTCTGGCCATTGAAAATAAAGCCTCTGATTTTCCCTTCAGCCTGTCTGTGTCTTATCTGGTTCTTTGGAAGCTTGGCACTCCAGGCCCTGAACCCATGATTTTAGTGAAGCTTAAATCACATAACACACACAGAGAGACCAAAAGAAAGTGAGCTTTTATATAATAATTAGAAGCCCTTCACTAAATTTCCAAAAAACTAACAAGTGTTCCCTTTTTAGTACATTTTCCTGCAATGAATGTTCATCCCCAATTGTCCTTTGAACAGTTACCGCATTGTTAGAACGTGCATTATTCCACTACTCTACAAAATGAGGGTGCTGTGTATGCGTCTGTGTAGGGAAGGGGGAGCGGGGAGAAGCCTGCACATAGTTTGCTCTTTGCTTAGCCCCCTCTATTTTCTGTGTCTTATGAAAACTGAGATAATGATTACAGAAGTCTTCTTCCCCTACCTCTGATATTAAAACAGGCAATTATTTCTCATTATTCTTTCTGAATTCTAGTGAAGGTTCTCTCTGATTCAGAATTAAGACATTTGGAAAGAGCACAGAGGTGGCAGAGAGAATTGTGATTACTGGCTGGAGAAGAGGGTTCTATTTGTGGTTGAAATGACTTTATGTTGTCCTTGCTATTTGCTCCCAGATTGGATTTCAGTCTTTTTGTTTAAGAGAGAGAAGCTGGCTTCTTTTTCCCCCCTCTGCCTCCCTCTGTGCCTACTATTGCCTCCTCTGTATCAAGAATGTAGGTGGCAAGCTTTAAAGGACAAAAAACTTCTTGCATGTTAAAGCAGTAGACACATCCTACTGTTATTGATAACAGATGATATTGCCATAAATGATAGCAATATATTCATCACCTTTCCCAAGGTTTGCTCCAGGTCTGAGTTAACTCCATTGTCAGTTTAAGCTACTCACTCAGACATGGCACACTCAATTGTGTCAAAAGTACAACCTTACTAAATTACATTTTCCATAACTCCCTTGGTGCCTGAACATATATAATCATAGAATAAAATCATAGTATCAAAGCACTGGAATAGATCATAAGGGCCACCTGGTTTAATCCCCTGCAATGCAGGAATGCAACCAAATAATTCCTGAAAGATGGCCATCTGGTCTGTTTAAAAACCTCCAAAGAGACTCTACCATACTCTGAGGAAGCATATCCCACTGTTGAACACCTTCAGAAGTTCTTCCTAACAGTTAGACTGAATCTCTTTCCCTGTAATTTGAATATTTGGCTCTGTGTCCTAGGGCATACATATAGTGTAAAATGATTGGGATCTCCACCAGAAGTCCAGACATTGCTGTGATTAGACAATGTCTGTGATTAGCAGCATGCCAATCTGTCAGTGGACTAGTGGAGAAGTGGTTTGGATCCATGGGATCTGTAGTTTTACATAATCTTTAGCCTTCTCTGCCAAAGACTGCTGGAACCTAGCCATACCTAGGATCCCATACCATTGAGCTATGTCAGTTGAAATGGTTTCAAACATCATTAATTCTACAGTATACTCCTATTATGCTGCCTGAAATTCCATTGGCTTTTGCCCCATCACACGGTTGACTCAAGTTCAGCTAGTGATCTACTAAGGCCCCATCTGCACTGCCCTATAATCAGGAAGAAAGTATAATTGTGGTTGTGGGACTAGGGTTTCGGTCAGCAGACATAAAGAAGCACTTTGGTTGAAATGGACTGGAAAGATGATTTATATGAGGATACAGTGTTTTGGTAATTAAGGTTTTATATTGTTTAATTAATGGCTTATGTATTTTATGCATTTTAATGGTAATGGTTAGGTTTAATTGTTATTGTTTTAATTGTTCTTGTAATGGCATCGAATTGCTGCCTATGTAAGCCGTCCTGAGTTCACCTCCCGGGGTAGAGAAGTGACAGGATATAAATACCAGAAATAAATAAATAAAAAGCTGGATATTTTAAAAGCAGTTGAAAAAGTGATATGACAGAAGATTGATTGGTATTCTCACTACCAACTTCTGATAGTTGGAAGATATGCAAACTGGTGGCCTCCGTGTGAAGAAGGTTTCATCTCTGAAGAACATCCTATCCATATGTTTACTTAACATATTTTTTTCATAATGCTTGAATAGCATGTATCATGCTGTGTGGCAGATGGAATGTCTGACCCCCTTTCCCCCAAAAAAGAACTAGTTGTTGGCACCTAAAGAGGAAGAACTGGGTCCAAACTCCTTACATTCTCTGCTGTTAAATCACATTTTTCTCTGGTCATCTGAAAAGACACCACATTTTTGGCATGGCTGGACAGTTTTAGAGTATGGAGCCCCAATGTCCTGTGGACTCCAGGGCTTAACAAATGGCTGTGACCACATGGAAGTGTGATATCTTTTGGACTATCCACAGATATAGCCAGATTGCCTCATATCTAACACTACCGGTAAAGAATACGACATTCCATTCCTTATGTTCATTCCATCACAGGGACTGAACAGTTGGGCTATTTTGCTTTTGTCATAAAAAGCTCTTGGTATATATTTATTACAGCCTAGAAGAACATGGATTATGGTTAGATTTGCACATTATGTTTACCTCATGGATGTCCAACTGCTTGGCCAAAGTCCTACTTGTAGACCATAAAAACTTTCAGTGTGGTATTGCAGTTCTGTCATGGATGGGAGGAAGAAAAGAGCTCTAGCTGCATTAAACCTACATCACCCCTAAAAATTGGTCGGCCTCAGTGCAGCACCCAATATATCCCACATGTATTGAACTATAAACCCTATTATTCCTATATAACAGGGTTAAGGATCATGCTGGCTAAAGAGAGGATGAAAATTGTAATTCAGATTATCCAGAGGATCCCAGTTGTGGGGAGACTCCAAACTTGAAAATTTCACCTTTTTGGACTGTACCTGTCAGAATTCCCATCCAGCATGTCCAATAGCCAATGTCATGTGGGCTGCATAATAAGTAGCTTCCCCAAATTCTGGGAAAGCTGCATAACTCTGTCTCTTACAATGGCAGTTCAGTGGAGCTACAGCATTACCTTAGCCTTGACAAGTTAAATGAAATATACATGTAGTGCACTACAGTTCACTTTTGTATTGATGACTCAGATGCATTTTGGATGAAGTAACCGTGACCACAGGATGATATGTGGATGCTGTATACAAGTATTACAACAGGAGAAGTGGAAATAGCAGCTGCAGGGCATTTGATATTGGGAGCTGAATAGACACTAGCAAACAAACAACATGGCAATATGGAAGGGAAGCAAGAAGAGGCCAGTTATGATCCAGTTTTGATTTCTGCATTGCAAAAGAAAAACATGATTGCTACAAAATCTCTTAGCACGCACATATCACTACCTTTCTGATTGATGGCATTGAATGCTCCTGTGAGGCAAAAGGCTATGTTGATGGGAACATCGAAGCTGGTAGGGTTTCTCAGGTCAGGCAGGCCTTTGGTGGGAAGCCAGACTAAATCTGCCAGACAGCTACTGGGGACAGCAACAGTGTGTATGTGTGTGTGTGTGTGTGTGTGTGTGTGTGTGTGTGTGTGTGTAAGAGAGAGAGAGACAGAGACACACACAGAGAGAAAGACAGAGAGAGAGACAGAGAGAGATAGAGAGAGATGAACTGGTAATGGTAGTGGAATGTTAGCTTACCCTTGCTGTTGCTGTATGGAAGAAGGCAATAACAAACCACTTTCTGAGCATCTTTTTACCAAGAAAACTCTGATGAAAGATTTAAAAAATGAGGCAAGAGACAGAACTGGAATACTAGACTTTGCCATTTGAAGTGAAATAGCAGAATAGAACCCCCTCTCTAATTTTATTGAATATTTCCAAATATTTTCACATTATAGGGGGAAATGGAAAATCATGTAAAAAAGAAAAATCCAGAGATTTTTAAGTGAGGGGTGTATGTCTCCAAATTGCCTGTTGACATATGGCAACCCTATGAATCCCATAGGGTTTTCTTAGGTAAGGATTAAGGAACACTCTGAGGTGGTCCTGCCAGTTTCTTCTCAAATACACTTGGCCCTCTTTATTCACGGGGTTAGGGGCATAGAAATCCTGCAAAAGTGGGAAAACCATTAATGTCTCTGGAAGCACCTCCCCTCCCCAAAATCTACTGATTTGTAGACTTTGGTGGGAAGTAGATGGTGGCTGCCCCACCTCATGAAGCCATGGCAAACCCATAATCAAAACCATAAATGCCAAACCCATGAATGTGAAAGGCTAACTTTATAATGTGCAGCACATAGGATTCATTGGTGTTCTCCTATACAAGTAGTAACCAGGCTGATGCTGCTTAGCTTCCTAGATCAGTCAGGAGCTGTGAACCAGTGCAAATGTCTATCTTTTCCAGCATTCTGGGAAGGGAAGTACTTTAATCTTAACATCAGAGGGGAACTGAAGGAAGCTGAATGTTTAATGGGCCAATGAGCAGCTCCTCCAAAATCAACTTTATATTGCTGTGAGATCCACCTTGTATATTGTCTGAAAATGTGTGTTATATGGAGACACAGAAGGTCCACTGCTTGATTTTTCTTGAGCCGGAAAGAAGGTCAAAGTGGGACAGAGTGGGAGTGGATACTCTCTTCTCTGCCACATATGACTACAAACCTGCTTTCACACAAACCCAAGTCATTGAGACCTGCTGAAACAGTATGGCAGTAAACCTCAGTGCAGTATGTCCAAAGATTATGTCTGAAGCCATGGACAACCTATGTCATTGTGCTAATGCTAGGTGTAGTGTGGTAACGGTTGCTCAGTTTCAGCAATAATGTGCTACCCATTACATTTTTTTATCCATCAAGAAATTGTGCACCTTCTTGCCAACTGGGCACAACTTCTTTGCGCTAGCAGTCAAACAGATGTAGAATCCAGTGCAAGTTCATTGTAAACTATTCTAAGGTGGGTGGACTAAAATTCTTTACAAAATTGCAACAATACTGGTCAAACCGATGTCTTCAGAAAATGCACAAGCAGGACATTATGAAAACTAGCCTGTTCCCAACCTTACCCAATGGCCCCTGGGAGCTCCCAGATCTACTGGGATAGTGAATTTATGCTGTGTTTTTGTCTGAACTACAAAGGATAATTTAGAATGTTGAACTCTATCATCAAAATCAATTCCTACTAGAGATAGAATAATAGGAGTTAAAATTGCAAGATACCTAATGGCCATGCAGTCCAACCCCCTGTCATGTAAAAACACACAATCAAAGCATTCCTGATAGGTGGCCATCCAGCCTCTGGCTAAAAACCTCCAATGAAGGAAATTGAGGTGGCTTAGGAACTGCTTTAAATAATTAATTGCATTTAGAAATTCTCCGAGAAATGGAAGACCCAAAGGTCTCGACATAATGCTGAAATTGAAAATCAGTTTGCTAACAAGTAGTCTCTCTCTGAAGGACACAGTCTTTGGCTGATAAGACGCCTGGAACAGAAAGGAGTAAAACTCCACTCCCTTTTGGTAAAAATTGTTTTCCAGTGTCTTGTCACATTCCTATATTCTGTTTCTTCACCCTGAACTACAATGGACAATAGAGTGCTTGTTAGAATAGCAACAAAATATAACTCTGAAGCCATGAACATTTCTGCCTATTGGAAATCATGTGATTTCAAAAAAAATGAAAACTTAAGCTTTGCTTAGTAAGTGCATGTCATAAAAAGGTTATAACAAGCCAGCATACCCAATTTGGGTGTGACAGTTTGTTTTGCCAGGGAAGAGTTGGGCTGTCAACCACTCTTGGCCAACATTAAACTTGCTTGAAATCATCTGCTGTTGTCCGTCTGCATCCTGTGCCTGCATCCAAATGAATTTCCCTAACAAAATAGCTGCTTTAAATCCAGAGGATATACCAAGTCATCCTTATCAGCAAAAACACTTCAGGGGATGAAGCCTTGTATCCTACAGATTTAGGCTGTTAATTAACTTTACACACTTTACTGGACATTTCCATTACACAGTGGTCTCAAAAATGTGGTCCTCTAGGTGTTTTGGAATTCCTGACTGTTGGCCAAACTCTTGGAGCTGAAGTCCAAAAAACTTGAAGGACCAAGTTTGGAAACCACTCATTTAAGAGATATTGTCAGGAAACCTTTACCTAATTAATGCTTAGCCATGATGAGGCCACAATGGTTCCTACCTGACAATCCTCTTGAACTAAAACTAGTGGTGGAATCATTTTCCTCCTGATGGAAATCATGAATTACTACTGCATTTCACTACCAGCAGTCTGGAGATGGTCTAAATAGTTATTTGGGATCTTACAAATTCAGTAATGTAAAATAGTAATGGTAACAATAGCAACAGAATGCCAATGTTCTTTTTCTTTCTTTTGTGTCTTTTACTTGCCAGTTGGTACCATCAACCACTATCTATATAAATGAGACAGAAGTGAGTAAAGAACTGCTCAAAATTTCTCCCTCTTCTGCCCTAATATGCTAGTAGAATCTGTCTTATAAATAAAATTTTGGGAGAGATCAAACAAGAGTAAGATAGTGAGGGAAAGAGCAAAATTGTGCAAGAACTCTCAAAAATGTATTGATGAACTTCCAAACATGGCAGAAATACTTTACACACCCCTTAGAGAGCATTGTTTTGGGGAAAATACAATGCCTGACAGGGCCTGGTGGCATAACAAATTTTGCATTCATTATTTCACTTGGCAACCCTAGAGTCAACCTGCATACACATATGCTTATTCATAAGTTCCCAGTAACTTCATTCCAAGGGAATGAAAATCCTGAATAAACGTTTGTACTCTTCTAGTATTTGTGCTCTGTGAATTGCAGTCTGGGAGCACTATGATATATATGCCAACTTCTCTGGATTTGCCACACTGAACTAAAACTGCTCCCAACCTCCTCTTCATTTTTTTCCTTTTAATGTTTTGAGATTTTGTTTTTCAAAAAGTGCATTTTTTAAACAAAGAGCTATGTTCCATTTTCATTACAAGTGGGAGGCAATCAGAGCATTTTAAAAATAGTTGCACATCACAACATTTTTAAATAGGTGACAGAATAATGGCACACTTTGCATTGCTGTACCAGCTATACTACTGTATACAAACCCACACGCGCGCACACATACATCTTAAACATGGTCAGAATCCTGTTCCTAAGATATCAACATGCTTACTATGAGATTATGATTATGTGTTTTATATTGTTAAATCCAATCAAGTTTATGGCAGTTAGTAGCATAGTTGACTTATGATAATTATTAGGAGGGTAGCATCATTGATCTATGATAATTCTATGAAGGAAAGACCTCCAAAACATCCTGTCATTAACAGCTCCACTCAGGTCTTGCAGCGACCATGGCCTCCTTGACTGAGTCTATCCATCTGGAATGTGTCTTCTTCTTTTCCTTGCCTTGCCTCACCATCTTTTCTAATGTCATCTCATTATATGTCCAAAGCAAGATAGCCTCAGTTTAGTGCTTTTAGTCCTAAATCAGTCTTCTATCTACCTACCTACCTATCTATCTATCACAACAATTTTATTTATACCCTGCCTTTCTCCCTGCGGGGACTCAAGGTGGTTAACAATCCCATGCAACACAAGTGGAATTTTTTAAAAAAGTGGAATACAATAAATACAATTAAAATGGCCTTTAAAACTCCAAACCAAAACTTTATTACGGTCACAGACCAGCACAAAGTGGCCTTTAAAACTCATCCTAAGGACTCAATCCTCAGATGGCTATCATCAACCACAACAATAGCTTGGGAATAGTACTTTTTTTGAAGGAGCCCTCTAAAAATTCAAAGACTAGTATAAGTTGAGCATCCCTTCTCCAAACTGTTTAAGATCAAAAGGATTTCAGATTTTGGAAATGCCCACAATTGCATATATGTCCACAGTGAGATATCTTAGAGAACATCCAAATCCCAATGTGAAATTCCTTTAAGTCACACAGACATTCTATACATATAGTCATCGTATACAGTATTGGGGGCAATCATATACAATATTGTTAATTACGTCCATGAATCAAGGTTTGGGCACACGGAAACACCAGAAAGGGGGAGGTATTGTGATTTCAATCACCCATGTGGACAATTTTGGATTTGGGAGTATTTTGGAATTATCTACCGTGTTGACTGGCATTCTGGAAACTTTAATTCAAGTATGAACTTTCTCAAGCAATTCAATGTAAAGTGGGTCTTTGGTGTCAACTGGGGTTTGGGTCCAGGACCCACAACCTGGGTATGTTCAAGTCTCTACCTACCTACCTACCTACCTACCTACCTAATCTTTTGTTATTTATTTGTTCAGTCACTTCAGACTCTTCATGACCTCATGGACTAGCCCACATCCGAGCTCCATGTTGGCCATCGCTGCCCCCAGCTCCTTCAAGGCCAAGCCCGTCACTTCAAAGATAACATCCATCCACCTTGCCCTTGGCCGGCCCCTCTTCTTTATTCCTTCCATTTCCCCCAGCATGATTCTCTTCTTCAAGCTTTCCTGTCTTCTCATTATGTGCCCAGGGTACTTCATATTTGCCTCTAATATCCTTCCCTCCGGTGAGCAGCCAGGCTTTATCTCCTGGAGCATGGACTGGTTTGATCTTCTTGTGGTCCAAGGCACACTCTGAATTTTCCTCCAGCACCACCATTCAAAAGCGTCTTTCTTCCTTCGCTCAGCCTTCCCTATGGTCCAGCTCTCACATACATAGGTTATTAGGGATAATACCATTGCTTTAACTATGCGGATCTTTGTTGCCCATGTGATGTTGCTGATCTTCACTATTTTATTGAAATTGGTCATTACTCTCCTCCCAATAACTAAATGTCTTCTGATTTCCTGGCTGCAGTCTGTATGTGCACCTAGAAATATAAAGTCTGTCACTGCCTCCATGTTTTCTCCCTCTATTTGCCAGTTATCAATCAGTTTGGTTGCCATAATCTTGGTTTTTAAAAAATGTTTAACTACAACCCAGCTTTTGCACTTTCTTCTTTCACCTTGGTTATCAGCTTCTCCTTGCTTTCAGCCATCAAAATGGTATCATCTGCATATCTAAGGTTGTTAATGTTTTGTCAAGCAATTTTAATTCCAGCCTTGGATTCATAAAGCCCCGCACATCAGATGATGTGTTCTGCATACAAATTGAATAGGTCGGGTGAGAGTATATAGCCCTGCCATGTCTGTTTGTCTGGCTATTTTTCAATAATAACTATAATGTAATATAGTATAATATAATATATTGTACAAAGGCATAGAAAAATCATGTCCCTTATATAAAATAGCAAAGATGAGGGTGTTTTTATATTCACCTGGAGTACTATGTCCTATTCTGAGCACCACAATTAATGAAGAATATTGTCAAGAGAAATGTGTCCAAAGAAGGGTGATCAAAATAACCAAAGTTCTGGAAAACCAAATCCTATAGGCCAGGGGTGCTCATTAGGTAGATCGCGATCTACTGGTAGATCGCGTAGGGCAGGGGTGCTCACACTTTTTCAGCATGCGAGCTACTCTTAAAGCAACCAAGTCCAAAAGATCTATCTGCCCCCGCTGCCGTGCGCTCCTGCGGCTCCCGCCGCCGTGCGCTCTTGCCACCGCACGTGCTTTTGTCGCTGCTTTTTGCCCGCGCAGCGCTTCTTCCGCCTGCGGGGCATTGCAGGAAGAAGCGCTCCGCCCTGCCTGTCTCGCCGGCAATGGAGGCTGCACAGCTGCTTCTGGACAAGAGAGAGGCAGGGCGCTCCCTCCACAGGCCTTGCCTCATGCTTCCTTCTTCCTGCAATGCCCCGCAGGTGAAAGAGGCACCACAAGAGCAAAAGCCAGCAGCAGGAGCACGCGTGCGCGCAGGGTGTGCGCACGCATGGCAGGAGCGCCCCATCCGGCTGGTGAGGCCCAAAGATCACCTGGAAGAGGGCCAAAGATCTACTAGTAGCTCCCGCGCTACCTAATGAGCACCCCTGGCATAGGGCATCCTGGTAGATCACAGGCAGGGAGGGAGGAAGGCTCAGTCAATTCGTCCAGTTTGTGTGTGTCAACTGCAAAATAGGATGTGTGGAAGGGCCCTGGGTTATCTGAGGTCCTTTCCACACAGTTGAATAAAATCCCATGCTATCTGCTTTGAATTGGATTATATGGCAGTGTGGACTCAGAAAACCCAGTTCAAAACAGATATTGTGTTATATGTTTCACATTTTTGTAGTGGGTAGGTGGGTAGGTAGATCTTTTTGAATTGGTTGTTTTATAAGTAGCTCGCATGCTGAAAAAGTGTGAGCACCCCTGCTATAGGCCAGGGCTGTCCAACTGGCGGCCCCGGGGCCGGATCCGGCCCCGTAGCCTGTTGGACACGGCCCCACCTATGCCCTCAGCCGCCATTTTAAATTTTAAAAAAAAAATCGATTTTTTTAAATGGCGGCCGGGGGAGGGGGGAGGCGGGGCAGGGAGGAGGAAGAGAGCTAGCTCCTCCCTTTTCCGCGCCCCTCCCTACCTAGGAAGGAGGGGGGCGCCGAAAAGGGCAGAAGGCGGCGCCAACGGCAGCGCGTCACAGGCCTGGCGTGACGCGCTGCCCCTTGGCACCGCCTACTCCTCCTTTTCGCGCCCCTCCCTTCCTAGGCCGGGAGCTGTCGAAAAGGGCAGAAGGCGGCGCCAGAGCAGCGCGTCACAGGCCTGGCATGACGCGCTGCTGGCGCCGCCTACCTCCTTTTCGCAGGTCCCCGGCCTAGGAAGGGAGGGGCGCCGAGGAGGAGTAGGCGGTGCCAAGGGGCAGCGTCACGCCAGGCCTGTGATGCGCTGCCGTTGGCGCCGCCTTGCCCTTTTCAGCCCCTCCTTCCTAGGGCAGGGCCGCCGAAAGACAGAAGGCGGCGCCAAGAGGCGCGTCACAGGCCTGGCGTGCCGCTGCTCTTGGCACCGCCTACTCCTCCTTTCGGCGGCTCCCGGCCTAGGAAGGAGGGGGCCGAAAAAGGAGGAGTAGGCGGTGCCAAGAGCAGCGCGTCATGCCAGGCCTGTGACACGCTGCTCGTGGCGCCGCCTACTCCTCCTGTTTCGGCGGCTTTAGGAGGGGGCGGGGCCTGGGCTGGGGCGGGCACCTGGGGCGGGCACCTGGGGGCGGGGCCTGGGGCGAGGCCGAGCGGCCCATGCAGGTCATCAGTGACCTCTTATCCGGCCCTGGACCCGCCAGAAGTTGGACAGCACTGCTAAAGGGTATGAGGAGAGGCTTATAGAACTAGGTATGTTTAGCTTGGAGAAAAGATAGCCAAGAGGGGACATGAGAGCCATGTTTAAATATGTGAAAGGATGTCACATTGAGGAAGGACAAGCTTGTTTTCTGCTGCTCTGGAGATGAAAACATGGAGCAGTGCATTCAAACTGCAGGAAAAAAACCCTACCTAAACATTAGAAAGAACTTTCTGACAGTAAGGGCTGTTTGACCATGGAATATGTTGCCGTGGAGTGTGATAGAGTCTCCTTCTCTGGAGTTTCCAAAACAGAAGCTAAATGGTCATCTGTCAGGAGTGCTTTGATTGTGTGTTTCTGCTTAGCAGACTGGAGTTGAAAAACTTGTCTGAAAACCTGTCTTTTGTGGGCAAGTTGTTACAGAAGCAATAATAGGGTGTGGGATGTTTTTAGGTATTTTAAATAGGTATTTTAATGGTTTTAACATTGTTTTTAAATAATACTATTTTAATGTTTATAGTCTTTAGGTTTTATATTGTATATTATATTGTACACTGTTTGCCACTTTGAGTCTCTATTAAGAGAAAAATCATCATACAAATAAATATAATCATAGAATCATAGAGTTGGAAGAGACGTCTTAGGCCATCCAGTTCAACCCCTTGCCAAGAAGCAGGAAAATTGCATTCAAAGCACCCCCAACAGATGGCCATCCAGATTCTGCTTAAAAGCCTCCAAAGAAGAAGCCTCCACCACACTCTGGGGCAGAGAGTTCCACTATTGAACATCTCTCACATTTAGTAAGTTCTTCCTAATGTTTAGGTGGAATCTCTTTGCCTGTAGTTTGAAGCCATTATTCTGTGTCCTAGTCTCCAGGGCAGAAGAAAACAAGCTTGCTCTCTCCTCCCTATGACTTCCCCTCACATCTTGACACATGGCCCTCATGTCTCCTCTCAGCCTTCTCTTCTGCAGGCTAAACATGCCTGGCTCTTTAAGCCACTCCTCATAGGGCTTGTTCTCCAGACCCTTGATCACTTTTGTCGCCCTCCTCTGAATGCATTCCGGCTTGTCAACATCTCCCTTAAATTGTAATACCCAGAATTGGACACAATATTCCAGGTGTGGTCTGACCAAGGCAGAATAGAGGGGTAGCATGGCTTCCCCAGATCTAGACATTAGACTCCTATTTTATGCAGGCCAAAATCCCATTGGCTTTTTTAGCCACCACATGACATAGTTGGCTTATTTTAACTTGTTGTCCATTAGGACTCCAAGATCTTTTTCACATGTACTGCTGTTGAGCCAGGCATCCCCCATTCTGTATCTTTGCATTTCATTTTCCCCCCTGCCTAAGTGGAGTATCTTGCATTTGTCACTGTTAAACTTCATTTTTCTAAACTGTTCAGATCGTTTTGAATTCTGCTCCTGTCTTCTGGGGTATTGGCTACCTCTCCCAATTTGGTGTCATCTGCAAACTTGATGATCATGCCTTCTAACCCTTCATCTAAGTCATTAATAAAGATGTTGAACAAGACCAGGCCCAGAACGGAACCCTGCTTATGGGAATTTTTCTAAGGCGGGAGGGGAGAACTGTCTTGTGAGTTGAGTCAACTCTTTCCATGATGAAGGGGACGCATTGGTGAGCACCCTTTGGTTTCATTTGTTTAACCAATTATAGATCCAGATGATGATGATTTTTGTGTATGTGTCAGGAGCGACTTGAGAAACTGCAAGTCACTTTTCTCTGGTGTGAGAGAATTGGCCATCTGCAAGAACATTGCCCAGGGAATGCCCAGATGTTTGATGTGTTACCATCCTTCTCTCAAGTCCCATGTTGATAACGATGAATAAAATGATCAAGGGTCTGGCGAACAAGCTGTATGGGGAACTGCTTAAAGAGCTGGGCGAGTTTAGCCTGTAGAAGAGAAGGCTAAGAGGAGACACAATGAGGGTCATGTATAAATACGTGAGGGGACGTCATAGGGAAGAGGGAGTAATCTTGTTTTATGCTGCGCTGGAGACTAGGGCATGGAACAATGGCTTCAAACTACAGTCCAACCTCCTGCCAAGAAGCAGAAAAATTGCATTCAAAGCACCCCTGACAGATGGCCATCCAGCCTCTGTTTAAAAGCCTCCAAAGAAAGAGCCTCCACCACACTCTGGGGCAGAGAGTTCCACTGCTGAACGACTCTCACAGTCAGGAAGTTCTTCCTCATGTTCAGATGGAATCTCCTTTCTTGTACTTTTAAACCATTGTTCTGCGTCCTAGTCTCCAGGGCAGCAGAAAACAGGCATGTTCCCCAGAGATCACTTCAATCTGAAGAGCAAAATCTCCTCAGTGTCCCATCGGTCCGGACATACCATCTGTCTTCAACCAGGCAAACAGCCTTCTCGGTGGTGGCGCCGATATTGTGGAATGCTTTGCCTGACGAAGTTCGAGGAATCAGTGAGCTGTCCTCCTTCTGAAAGTCCTCTTCCGTCAAGCGTTTTCACTTGAGTGAAGTGCAACATCTTCTATTGTTAATTTTAACTCATTGGTAGTGAAAATTAGAGATGCTAGATTTTATTGTGTTGTTTTATTACTGTCTTACTGTGTCGGTATATTGTTGTAAACCGCCCCGAACTTGCGAGAAGGAGCGGTATAGAAATTGAAATAATTAATAAATAAATATTTATATAGCCTATGGCCCTCATCATGTCTCCTCTTAGTTTTGTCTTCTTCAGGCTCAACATGCCCGGCTCTTTAAGCCGCTCCTCATAGGGCTTGTTCTCCAGACCCTTGATCATTTTAGTCGCCCTCCTCTGGACTCATTCCAGCTTGCCAACATCTCCCTTCAATTGTGGCGCCCAGAATTGGACACAGTGTGATTCCAGGTGTGGTCTGACCAAGGCAGAAGAGAGGGGTCAAAATCCCATTGGCTTTTTTTTTGCCGCAGCATGACATTGTTGGCTCCTGTTGAACTCGCTGTCCACGAGGACTCCAAGATCTCCTTGTGGGCAGACGGGCGAGAAACGCACTCGGGGCGGAGGCGTGGGAAGCGGCCTCGCGGGGGAAAACTTTCTGCGGCGGAGAAGGGTTTGCAAAAGGCGGGCGGATGCTCCCAAGCGCCGCATCGCCTCCTGCCTCCCCGGGCTTCCCTTTCCTCGCTGGCGCGTCACGACCCACACGGGAACCTTCCCCACGCTTCAGAGCTTCAAGGCGAAGGATAAGAAGGGGGAGAGAGGGAGTGAGAGAGAGAGAGAGGGAGAGGGGGGGAGAGAGCGTGAAGTGTGCGCAGGCGCGCGCGGACACCCCAAGACAATCTCCCTCCTCCTTTCCCTCCCTCCCTCCCTCCCCACGCTCTCTGCCTGTGTCTCGCCCACGAGGGATGCTCCTCTTGTCCCCAAAAGAGAGTCCCTGCATCACTCCAGTTGATGGAGGGCTTGGATACTAAGGGGGAATCTTTCTAAGGCGGGAGGGGAGAACTGTCTTGTGAGTTGAGACTGTGAGGCTGTGAAAGGCTCCTCCCTAAACTACAAAGCCCAGAATTCTGCAGGAGGCCAGCAACCGGATTCTAAGTGGATTTGATTCTTTCTCGAGTGTGATGATGATGATGAGGCCCCTCTTAGGCTTGTGTTGCCGCTAAAGCGCGCCCGCCGGCGCCTCTTGGACAGCTGCGCGAGGCTGGGAGGGGAGAGCGCGCGCCCGCCCGCATGCCATGCCACGCGCGCGCCCGCCGTGCCCGCGCCTGCTCCTTCTCTCCCGCTCGCTCCCGCTCTCTCTCAATGTCTACAGGTAGCAGTCGCGGCGTCAGGAGGCGAGAGGCAACCGGGCTGCAGAGGCGCCTCTGCTGGGATCTGGAGGAAGCCCTTGGGTGCTGCCTTGGACGCGTGGATGGATGGGTGATGGCTGGCTGAAGGGAGCTCTTTCCCCGGACTCTTCCTCCCTCTCCTCCTCCTCCTCTTTTGCCCAGAGAGCGGCGGGCTTCCTCTTGACCCCCTCCCTCCCTCCCTTTTCCACACCAATTTTCGACTCCACTTCGGAGCGGCTTCTCTTCTTTCGATGGCCTCCCGGCGCCCCTCTGCAAAGGACTTTATTCTTATTCTTGTGATGATTTTGCCGTCCTGTGATTTTCCTTCCGGCGAGGAGGCTCGTGGATCCCTTGGGCTTGCCAAGTTTGTAGCCAGGCACGTCTTCTGAAGTCTCCCCACCCACCCACCCCCCTTTTTGCCCCGTTGCTTTCCCCTTGCAGGCAGAGAAGAGGCACCGCTCTCGGTTTTCTCTCTGCGCCCCTCGGCTCTTCCCCCCAATTCTTCCCTTCCTCCTTCGCCGTTTCTCCTCCAAGACGCCTGCAAGGTTCTGGGGAGCTAATGGATACCAAAGGACCGGCTTTCCTCTCCCACAGCCTTGGGTGGGATCTCTTGGCCAAAGAGGGGCACTGAAGGCACGGCCCCGCGCCTTCCTCGCTTTCCCCTTGGCAGCCCCTCCACTTCGGCTCCTCGCCTCCAAGGATGTGTGGCTGCCCATCCGACCCGAAGGAGGACTAGTTGGATCAGGTAAGGCGTCTCTTTCTGCCTTTTGCTTCTTCTTCCTTTCTGGTCTCCAGAGAACTTGATCCCTCACGCCCAGATCCCTCTTCTCACCCCCCAGAGAAGCCCCACACTTTTCACTCTCAGATTCCCAGATCTGGTTTCTCTTGTCTTGCATTCTAGTATGAGAATCAGATGCTATCCTTGTGGATTTGAGGCTTTTTTTAACCCCAGCTTGAGAGGGATGGTACTATCAACATCTCATCCATTGCCATCATCAGCCCTTACAACCTGGCAAAAGAAAAGGAAGGAAGGAAGGGACTTCTTCTTCCATAAAGCTTAATAGTCCCAAACCTACAAATAAACCCTTCTCCATGTATTTTTTTTAGTTGATGCCTGCTCCACACACTTGTACTGAAAGGATCTCAAGATCTTCTGAGGAAACAAACAGCCCCTTCTCCTTTCTGGTGGGGAGGGATATATCTTCTCTCTTCCTCAGCCTCTGCATTCACACCACAGGGACATAAGCTTATGTATGTTTTGGACCTCCTTTACATCCCCCTGCTGCCAAATAAACTGGAGAACTTGATGAATGGAATGAGGAGTGTGGTACGGTATCTCTACACAACACCCCAAGGTTTCCTCAGAAGCTCTATAAGCATATGGTTGGAATCACTGGGCTGCTGTGTGTTTTCCAGGCTGTATGGCCATGTTCCAGAAGCATTCTCTCCTGACATTACACCTGACTCTGTAGCAGGCATCTTTAGAGGTTGTGAGGTCTGTAGGAAACTAGGATATATATAATGGGGTTTCTCTCTCTCTCTCTCTCTCTCTCTCTCTCTCTCTGTATATGTGTATATATGTGTGTGTGTGTATACACACACACACACACACACACCCATTTTCTTAGTTTCCAACAGACCTCTCAATCTCTGAGGATGCCTGCCATAGTTGCAGGTGAAACGTCAGGAGAGAATGCTTCTGGAACATGGCCATACAGCTCGGAAAACTCACAACAATCTTCTATAAGCATATTTCATGGGAAGAAGTCATTTCAGCAGGACGTCTTGAGAAAAGAGAGGTGAGGTGCTGGAAAAGGGAGACAGGTAGAATTCCTTTAGGAAAGGGGAAACGATTATGGTTTTACTGCTAGGTTTGGGGCTCTTAAGCTTCCTTCCATCCTCCCTCCCTCCTTCCCTTCCTTCCTTCCTTCCCTTCCTTTCTTCTTTATCTTTTACTCAGGATGTAAGGGCTGATGTCAATTGATGAGATGTTGAGCTTTTCCAGTACCATCCCTCTAAAGCTGGGAAAAAAATAGCATCAGACCCATCTGGTTTGAAATCCATGCTTCCTTGACCTGCCTTTTCTCTCTGTCCTCAGCCTCTTACAGTCCTGGCATTCTGCTTCACCCTGGTTTGACTTCTGAGTGACCAATTCCAATCATTTGTGTGTGTGTGTGTGTGTGTGTGTGTGTTTGGGAAGGACAGAGAAAAGTCTTCTTGGGAAGAGATACATATTAACAGACTGAAAGGCTATTCATAGCGATGAGGAAAACAACACGCAAAGAGGGGGGCTGTCGGGCTATTTCTCGTTGTCTTTCAAGAGAGTGGTTAGGACCACATGGTATTGGAGGTCTCTGTGTTCATAGTGCTAGTTGCTAGTTACTAAGGCAGCTGAAAGACAACTGGGAGAAACAGCTGGGAGAGGACGGGGGGGGGGGGGGGGATGAAGAACTATAAAGGAATCGGCCAAATCATTTGATGGGAGGGGAAACAGAAACATAGAATAAATAAAGATGTCTTCCTGGTGGATGAAAATTAAATAAGCAAGCATCTCATCTGAACAAGGATCTCCTTCATCAGGCATGTGGATTTGTATGTGTATTTAAACTTAACTGAATAAAGTGGCTGTCAGTCACCTGGTGGCAGATGGATATACTCCAACCCTGACTTGGTGCTCTCTTGTACTTGATCGTACTCTCTCCCTCTCACACACATACACACATGTGGCTACAGAAAGGCATTGTCAGGTTAAGCCACCACTATGAAGAACACACACTCAGTCACACTTGTTTTCTGTCTCTGGGTCTGGCACCATCTCAGCCTGGCCTCCTCTTCATTCTAATATTTCTGTCTTTTGATTGTAATATTCCTTTCCACAGTGTTTTTCCTCCCAGGTTAGTTTCCAGGAGTGTCATTCCCATTGGTTGCCCATTATTAGAGGGATGGGAAATATTCCGTATTAGAGATAATTTCTCCTCTTATATGGAGGGACTAGAAGTGCAAGAGACAAAGGGACGATGGGAGCCACCTGGTCAATCTTTTTTTGATTTGCAAAAATCATTTGTCTTAGAATTATTTTTCCCTGGGCTAAAGCTATATATTTCACATGATGTAATTGAGAGCTCAGACAAGAAGAGGTGAACCAAAGGAAGGGGATGAGAGATTAGGCTTGGCCTTAGCAATATAGATTCTCTTCCTGTTCATCAATGTGCTCTTCGGGCTATGTTTTATGTCCCAGGTTTGTACTTGGGAAAGAGCAAGGCTTTCAGCAAGCAGCTAATTGCAGAAATATTCCGCATTTTATGACATTTAATGGTCTCTCTTTTTTTCTCCTTGGGTCTTAAAATATAATCTCTCTGTGCTAATAAAGCAGACTGGATCTATCTCAAATGACTTGTGCTCCTCTTTAGATAAATGTTAACATTTTTAATGCATCTCTTTCCCCAAAAATTAATTGCTGTGAACAACTACTAAAAGGTTCCTGGTAATAAAGGTGTCTCAAGAAATGGTGGATAACATTGGATCACAGATCTTTGGCACACACACACGCACACATGCACACACACACCTATTTCAACACTTGTTCTCTGTGGGGTGATCACAGGGACGTATTAGACAAGAAGGGTATGAGGTTTGGGAATAATGACAGTGGTGGGCAGCCAGAGGGGCATCAAAAATGTGCATCCTCTTTGGATCAGACAAAGAGTGAAGTCACCTGAAAGACTTGCTTGAGTGACTTAACATGAAAATCAACTGTGAATCACCCGTTTTGACCATCTGATTCCATGTTTTGATTAAAAGTGGGGTGGGGTGATAGTGGGCTGAGTACAATGTTGTTGTAAGCCTACTAGTTCGAGTGTTAGCCTTTGCAATCCTCTTAAATAAAAGGCAGGAGCTGTGTGGCATACAGTTTTTCAGCAGAATATATTTAATGCTCCTGCAATGCTGGAGGAAGAGGTATTGTCATTTATGTGTATGTATGCATCTCAGTGTATGTCATTCAATCCTTACCCTATATCTCAGCTTTGGTCTTCTCCTGTGTTAATGGGATTTGACGAACCCTTTCCTTCTCTTCTTCCTGCTAATGAAAACAAACTTTATTTAGAATTAATAATACGAATCCCCCATAGCACTCTCAGACAAACCAAGAAATAATCATATTGCTGCTCAGTTGTTTGCTATTGCTAAGCCTAGAAACGAGCCCAGCAAAAGATTTTGCAGCTTTACCTCATTTATTCCTCCTCCTCTTTCTTCCCAATGTCTTTTTAAAAGACCTTGCTGCTGAAACTAAAGACAAACAGTTGTATATCAGATTGCCTCCAATCATTTGTTTTAACTATATCTTGCCACGATTCAGCTGGAGCTCCATTTAACGGTATTGACAAATCATTCATTGTAGGAAAACATCATTAGAAATGTAGGCTCTATTCATCACGTGAGCTCTCTAGGCCATCCGTGTATTGAATATAATTAATCAATGAAATTAATTTCTTAACTAGAGAATTACCTTGTAGCTTTTCTGTTTAATATTTATGTAGCTTCAGCTAATAGATCAAATGACTGCTTGCAATCTGGGGCAACTGGACAGAGTAGGAGCCAGTATCTTGATCAATAGGAGTTATTTTGCACGGGCCATAACCAGGATCAGCCCAAGACGTTTGCTGCTTGAGTTCACTCTCCTTGAACACCTTTTGATTGGTTTACAGAAGTGGTTCTCAACCTGTGGGACCCCAGTTGTTTTGGCCTACAACTCCCAGAAATCCCAGCCAGTTTATCAACGGTTAGGATTTCAGGGAGCTGAAGACTAAAACATCTGGGGACCCACCAGTCAAGAACCTCTGGTTTGCAGTATCTGTCACCTGAGAGAGGTGGATCAATCTACTGAATGGTAGAGCCAGCCCAGGTTGCAGCAGTCTTCAAGAGATGTTTGAGGCCCAGTCACTGAAACATGGACCAGAAAATCCCAAATCACATCTCATCAGTGCTGTGAAATTACTGCAGGGCTTTAGGCCAGTAGTTCTCAACCTGTGGGTCCCCAGATATTTTGGCCTTCAACTCCCAGAAATCCTAAACGCTGGTATACTGGCTGGGATTTCTGGGAGTTGTAGGCCAAAACATCTGGGGACCCACAGGTTGAGAACCACTGCTTTAGGCGAACCCCAATTTCTCCACAGTACTTCCTTATCTATGGTTTTTCTATGCCACTTTTTGAACTTGAAGGTTGCAAAGTGTGAGCAGGGCAACATTGCCATTGCCTTCCCACAGAAGTGGTACTTATTGTTCTACTCAAATTTGCAAGTGTGAGCAGGGCAGCATAGGCAAACACATCACCTCCCCTTTCCTCATGCATGCTAGGGCCTCACTCCCAGCTACCTTCTATTGTGCAGAGTTTGGAAGAATACTTTTTGGGGGCTAAAGGTAAAGGTTTCCCCTGACATTAAGTCTAGTCATGTCTGATTCTGGGGGATGGTGCTCATCTCTGTTTCTAAGCCAAAGAGCCAGTGTTGTCCGTAGACACCTCCAAGGTTAATGTGGCCAGCATGACTGAATAGAGCGCTGCTACCTTCCCGCAGAAGTGGTATCTATTGATCTACTCACATTTGCATGTTATCCAACTGCTAGGTTGACAGAAGCTGGGCCTAACAGTGGGAGCTCACCCTGTTCTCTGGATTCAAATAGCCAACCTTTCAGTCAGCAAGGTCAGCAGCTCAGAAGTTTAACCCACTGCACCACCGGGAGTCTTTTTTTGGCCCAAATACCCAAATTTCCGAAATACCAAGCTCTGTGCATGAAAGGAAAGCTTCTCTTTTCTTTTTAATTCTTAAGGTACTTTCAAAAAGTTCTTCATGTATACTGATGTTCATGATTAGAGAACCCATCACAAGGAAAAGTATTCTGTTGACATCAAGGCCAGAGCTTTTTCTTACCTTATCCAGATATGTAGAGAATGGGGTGCATTTCTGAAGCAGGTGGCACTAGAAGGGGCTGGTCTTCTGAGAAAGGGATGAGGCTATTCATTATTTCAATATATGGGGTGAGATGCATTTATAATCCTGAATGATATAATAGTGCATGGGTGGGAATATTATGGCCTCAGAACCATTTATGTGAACACCTATAGAACTCCTGTGATGCCCCTACCTCTTAATGCTTTGGTACTGAATCCCTCCTGAAAGCCTCTAGAAATGATGCTGTTCTGTTTTGTGAGGTCATAGGATGCTCCCCGAACTCTTCCAGCTTCCCAAATAATGGAAACAAGAAGTGGAAATCCTACCACTTATGCAAATACTATTACATAGATTCTCAGATTGTGGTGTCACTATGGACAGAGAAATTAGATTGGCTACATACAGTTCTCAGTGTTGTTCCATAACAAAATGTCCTCAAGACCCCTGTGTTTGGATTCCTTATCTTGTGGTGTATTTGTATGCAACTTCATGACTGACTTTAATGAGTGCATGATTTCCTTCTGTCATATCATATGATATATCCATGTTAGGTTCTATACATCTCAATTTATTCATGCTATATGAATTCTCTGTCTGTCTCATCCGATCAGCGGATAGCTAGATAGGACCCGACAAGCACCCCGCCTCCAAATCTAATTGGTTTCCTGAGTCATGTGCTCTGAAATCCAGCTTTGACTTTGTTTTGATTTAAGCAAAATAATCAAAGCTTGGCAGTAATTTGTACAATGAATTTGTTGTGATTTCATTTTAAAGCAACCAAGGTATAAATAAGTTCTATTACATATTAAAGTTAATTAGAAATAAGTATACTCCTTTTCTGTGTACTTACAATTATCTTAATTAGTTTTGTAATTACCAGGATATGTATGTGGCTTCACTACATCCTTACCTGGGTATTTTTGGGACCACAAACTTGAGGGTTGTAGTATTATAATTTTTTTTAAGTAACCAAAGGATCAAATAGTGTATTGTTTTGAGTGCTGGATGATGACTCTGGAAACCAACTTTCAAATCTCCACTTGGCCATGGAAACCTACTGTTTAGTTGTGGACAAATCACAATCTCTCAGCCTCACAAGGAACCAACATCAACTTTTTGAACATAACTTGCTATGAAATCTTCTTAGAACTGCCATAAGTTGGGTATGCTTTGAATAGCAATTATTTACTCCCACAATCCTACTACTAGTATGTGTGTTGTAATCCAAAAAGGTAAGTGTTCTAAGAAATACCAAAACCTATTATCCTGCAATACAAAGAGTGACTATCAGATTGTAGCATTGCTAGTATCAGAAATCAAGGAATACCTTACAAAGCAGGTAACTTAAAGAGAATGAGTCAATGCGTTGTTGAAGGCTTTCATGGCTGGAATCACTGGGTTGCTGTGAGTTTTCTGGGCTGTTTGGCCATGTTCCAGAAGCATTCTCTCCTGACATTTTGCCCACATCTATGGCAGGCATCCTCAGAGGTTGCGAGGTTTGTTGGAAACTAGGCAAGTGAGGTTTATATATCTGTGGAATGGCCAGGTTGGGAGAAAGAACTCTTGACTGCTTGAAGCAGGTGTGAATGTTGCAATTGGCCACCTGGATTAGCACTGAATGGCCTTGCAGCTTCAAAGCCTAGCTGATTGCTGTCCATGAAAATGGACAAAATCCCGCTGCTGGTATTAAAAACTCTAAGATAGAATCAATCAGGGCCAGCTAACACCTCCCAACAAAGTATCCCCCCCCCCCCCCAGGCAGCAATCACTTGCCTAGTTTCTAACAGACCTCACAACCTCTGAGGATGCCTGCCATAGGTATGGGTGAAACATCAGGAGAGAATGCTTCTGGAACATGGCCATACAGCCGGGAAAACTCACAGCAACCCAGAATGAGTCAAGTCATAGACAAAGTGTCACGTTTGGGTATTAACGGAATCAGGTAGAAAACTATCACCTAATTTAAAGGCAGGAAAGTTGGGCTAATCTTTCAGTAAGAAATGGGTATACTCCTGGTAGACAACATGAGTCGAGTAGACTTTTTTCTTCCTTTCCCTACCACACATGGAATTGTCCCAGACTATTTAGTTCTTTGATGTTGTGACCTTTTGTTTTTCTATTTGTCTTTGATTGGCCCAAATTTGTCACAATAGAATAATAAATCTCCACCAGCTCTCTTCTTCTCCTCATCCTCGTATGCTGGTGTTATTGTCCCTCTTCCTCCTCTCCACTGTCATATTTGTTTATTTATACTCCAATTTCCCCCCAAAATTAGGATTCAAGGCTGCTTACAAATTAAAATACAGTCCAATTAAAACATAGAAAAGATCAGCATTAAAAAGGAATGAAACTGCCGCCATTAAAAAAATTTAAAGCATACAGTTAAAATGATAAAAAGCTGTTTGGAAAAAATACAGTTAAAATACAATCAGTTCAAGACATAAAAGTATTTTCTTTAAAGCCTTTACTTTTCAAGATCCTGTTGGAATAAAAAAAAGGTTTTGCCTTCCAATGGAAGGACTTCAAAAAGTTCATTCTATTCCACCCAAAAAGAATCTATGAACAAACACCTGCCTATGTGAAGGTATAAAGCTGCACAGCATCACCACAGTTCATTGGCCTATCTTTCAGAGCTTGGAGTAATTACTTTCTTGAACCATAAGTTTACCTGTCTGAACACATCTCCATTTATGAATTACCATGAAGACCAAGACCTTCTGGGGAGGTCCTGCTCTCAGTCTCGCCACTGTCACAGGCGTGTTTGGTGGGGACGAGAGACAAGGCCTTCTCAGTTATTGCCCCCCAGCTATGGAACTCCCTTCCTGGCAATATTAGATCAGCCCCCTCCCTCCTGTCCTTTAGAAGGATAGTGAAGACCTGCCCGTGGGACCAAGCCTTTGGCGCAATAATAGAATGGTGTCCTGAGATAGTTTTTAAGCAACTAATTTTAAAGTGGATATAAGTGATTTTAATGTTTGTATATATTTATGGTTTTATGTCTTGGCTTTGTATGTTTGCTGTATATATGTTGTGCTCCACCCTGAGTCCCCTGCGGGGTGAAAAAGGTGGAATATAAATGTTTTTCATCAATCAATCAATAAATGTCAGAATGATCACAATCTGCTGACTGAGGGAATTTGGGACTTGCACACTCCAAAAGTTATATCTTCCAAGCTGAGATCCATTTAGTCTGACATTTACTTTATCTGGTAGTGGCTCTCCATAGTCTAAGTCAGAGGTTCCTTCTCCAGCCTGGCTATGTAAGATCTTATCAGGCAGAGAAGATGGTCATGCCATTTCTTCTTGCAAGTGCTTGGTCAGATCAACCTATAAGTCCTTCCAACACTACCCACAAATGTCCTTCAGTTGTTCAACTCTTCCACCATACTGTTTAAATCTGTAAAAAGATACAAGTAGGCTGTCTCCTACTTGTGGCAGGTTTTATTGGCAAGATTTCTTCATGGGGGGTGTCATTACCTCCCCTCAATGGGGAGGTAATGTGCATGCCGAAAGTCACCCAAGAGTGTGCATGCCAAAAGTCACCCAATGGGTTTCTATGACCAAGTTGACAATTTGAATTCTCGTCTCCCAGACTAATCCAGCTCACAGACCACTGTGCCATGATACTTCTCCATTGAACCAGGCCACATCTAATTTAGCATCTTGCTTGAATGGTGATCTATCTATGGGATTCTCATGAGCAGATCAGTGCAATAGCACTTCATGCTGTGTGGATGTGCACAACATTACAAATACAGAAGGCTCACTTATCATGTAAAGCACATTGAACTCTGTTTCATTTATATACAAAGAGCTTTGAATATCATAGAATTGCTCTAACAGAGCTAGAAAGTGCCTGCAAAAGTGTTCCTTCTAGGCCAATTCTGTGGTCAGTTTTCATTGGTTCTGTTGAAACTTGACCATAGGATCATGCAGAAGGCCTAGAGAGGACAGCTCTTTGAACATTTTCTAGGTCTCCTAGAACAATTCTATGGCTTTCTTCAGCTAGAAGCCTAAGGCATGAGATTATATGAAAATTGTATTATATGTAAGGGTCTGGAATGGATCCCTTGCATGATAACAAGCTTATTGTAAGGAAAACTATGTAATGGATGGGTTGTGAATGGAACACGACAGTGAGCTGAAATGGCCACTTCTTTCGAGTACATTTTCAGGTGCCAAATTTGCCCTGGGTATTTTGACAGTTTCTCCAGGGGAAATGAAGGAATTCTATCTAACCTGTAGACAGTGGAGTTCATCAAGAAACCATGGGAAGAGCTTTTCTTTATTGCTGTTCCTTTCCCCCCTCAAATTTCTCTGTTATGGTGTTCCAAGATGGGTTTGTGTTAATCCAAACATGTATTGTTAGGCAGTATTGTGATCTCAGAGGGAGTGGAAAATGTTTTTTTCCCCTACAGGTTTTGATAAACTATTGTCTTCCAAAAGTTATTTTGAATTCTGCCTCTGTGAAACCAGGAAACAATTTTGTGGTTTTTCTCTCCCATCTCCTGAGGAAATTGATTTATTTATTTATTGAATCTATACCCTGCTTTTCTTCTGGGATGAGATCCAAGGCAGTTATGGAAAACTGAGTCTGACAATGTTGGGGGAATAATAATATCAGCAACACCAGCAACAATAGGAGGATGGTGTTTGCAGAACTAGATTATTTTTTTTGATAAGTTTTTTTGGTTACAGCTGACTCAACTGTCATTAAGGCAATTGGTCTTGCTAGTAAACTATCATAAAACCCTCTGAGATCCTATGCCCGTGAATGCAGCAGTAATAAGTGATTCTAAATGACAGTGAATTGCAGGCAAACGCTAGAGTTCACGAGGCCAGTTCAGTAATTCATTATTGGATTGGGAACATTGCTGATCTAGGTGCATGGTAAATTAAATCTGTTAAGGGTAACTTGTGGTAGAGATAAAAAAAGAAGTTCCCTTGCACTTGCTCTTGACTTTAAGCTAGCAGGAGAAAGTTTCTTCAGAATTGGAATGAAACAACTCATCATTCTCAGAGTTAAATGTCACCCACAAGCTACAGTTAGGAAATGTTAGATCCTGGACTTAATGATGATAAAGGGATGGCAGCAAAACTTGGAAATGTTGTATTACAGGTGATGTGAATATTAGCTTTGAGTCTATTAATTACATTAACAAATGTTATAAAAGCAATTTGTCATGTTGCTTTTACATGCCAAATTAGAGATTCCTTCCTTTAATTCAATTTTTCTCAAGCCATCAATGCTTGTGGGGTTAAAAGAATTATTATAATAATTCTTTTGTTATAATCTTTACAATTGTTGAGAAATAGAATAATTCAGGACTGACAAGTAACTAATTCCAAATTGGGGCACATTTTCCTTTTAGTTGTAATACTTCAAGTTATGGTAAAACAGACTTACTACGTTGGGTGGTTCTTTTTCCATGGCTTCTGTTATAGTTAAATAGAGAAAAGGGGGCTTTATTCCTTCATCCAGCTGGCAATCACTGTGATTAACATGAGTGTGGTGGGGGAGAGGTCCACAAATGGAACTGATATCTTAACCATACCCCTAAGTCACAAATGATACCAGTTTGCTTTCAAGAGTTCACATTCAAACCAAATGTGAGAATGATATACACCAAGAGTATTGGCCTCTCCCCCTGGACTGTTCCAGAAGTAAGGCAAGATTCTTAAATTTTAAGGGTTCATTTACATGAAAACACAAGTACCCTCAGACTAGAAAACTGAAAGCCACTGGATTGGTCATTCCACAGCTAAAATGGAGACAGTAAGCTATTATGTCCAGTTGTATTCTACAGAATTTTCTCATGAGCTTGTAATTTGAATTGGTTTTCAGTGGTGATGCTTAAACAAATGCTGAGCATTTTCACATATAGAAACAGGATTTTCCCCATACATCATCAGCCCTCAATTAATCATTTCAAATGAACTTATATCTCCTAAAAAAAATTAAAAAGTGCATGTCTGTTTGTGGGCGGTGGTGCAGTGATGTTTCTCTCAGCTTTCCAATTGGCTCCCACTTCTACAGGCCTCTGCAACCCCCACAAACGACGGACTTGGGTCAAACTTAGCACACAGAACCACCCATGACCAACATACTGGAGGGGTTGGTAGGGGGACCAACCCTTCTACCAAATTGTAGTTTGAATTAGCAATGGAAAATAACTTTGCATGATTAGGCAAATGCTAGTAAATTAATCAAATTAATACTGCCTCAGAGAGTAGTGGAGTCTCCTTCCCTGGAAGTGTTTAGGCAGAGATTGGATGGCCATCTCTCAGAAGTTTCTGCAGGTAGGAGGTTGGGCCAGATGATAATATGATTCTATGAGAATAGGAATTATAATATTAACTAAACACCTTCAGTCAAACAAATTGTTCATGATTAATTGGTCAAAACATTTCCCCATTGATTTACAATGTTCTGGTGAAAATATGTCTGATTTGCATTCTATCATTATGTGTAGTAAAGTAGATGTAACCAAAAGGGGGCAGAACAAGAGATGTGACTTTTACTTTTCTTCATTACACAATGGAGACAGGTGCATTTTCATCCTCCTCCAACTTACACAAGGCTCTCTATCTGCTTTATATTGGAGGAACATGTAGGAAGGAATGAAAAGTATCAACAGCATTTTTGGATTATATTTCCCAGAATTTCCTTCTCTTACTCATACAATGCCTCTTCCAACACTATGCCTCTAATAAAACGGAGACGTCTTCCATCATCGGGAATATAAGTACTTTTTCATGAAAACCATTGGATCCACTTGGAATTTACTTTTATTGATAAATTAAAAAATTAAAATTAATTTGATTAATTTACTAGCATTTGCCTAATCATGCAAAGTTATTTTCCATTGCTAATTCAAACTACAATTTGGTAGAAGTGTTTTCATCTTTACATTACTGAAGAAAATGAGCTACAACCTGTAAGAGCAGAAAATTGTAATGGCTGATACATTTCTTACACACTGAAACAAAATGTCAAGGTGGGACCAAGAGGTCAAATGATGCCTCGCCACAAAGGCAATTTGTTAAAGCATCCCCTTAAGTGCTAGTGGATCTGGAATTGATTGCACCACCCAATCGATAAAGAAACTCAAGAGACCAGTGCATCTAGTCTAGTGTAAGAATGCACTGATGGCCTGACCTGAGGTTCAATTATTCTAGTGGCTAAACTGATTCACTTACAAAACTTGGGAATGGATTTCTGCCTTTGTGCTGTGTTTAATTCATTTAGTTTAGTATCCCCTCTCCATGTATGGCCAGTTCTAGAGGCTCAAGAGGAAGAAAAAAAGAGAACATTAAATAGGAAAAATGAACAGTGACATCCATTATCACCTTACAACCAAGCTTCTGATCCTATAGGAGAAATGTCATTCTGTGATCCACTGGCTATATTAGGTCCAATAAATGTAGGTTTCCTCTGAACCAGTCTTCCATTGCCCTAAAATAAAACGAATTCAGAAATAGAGATTTGCATCTCTGGAAGAGTCCTAGAGAAACAATTATTCTCCTATCTATCTATCTATCTATCTATCTATCTATCTTCTATCTATATTTTAACCCTGTTGTGAGCCGCCGCGAGCCCTCGGGAGTCGGCGGCCTAGAAGCCACAATAATAAATATAATAAATAATAAATCTATCAATCATCTATCTATCTATCTCACAGTTCTCCATTTTAATATTATTCTCTCCATTACACCTTGTTTGGGCCTTGTTGACATTATTACAAAACTAGAAATTATCTTGTGGCCTTTATGGAAAAATGGGTGGGTGTAGACATTGGATTTCACTTATATTGTACCAACTCTGCAAATAAAATTGCAAGCAAAATAAATAATAGTACTAATAGGCACAGTCTTCCCATTTTTAGGAATACTATATTTGCTTCTGAGCACCACAGTTCAAGAAGGATGTTGACAAACAATAATTATATGTCCAAAGGTGGATAACTAGGATAGTAAAAAGCAAGCATCGTGAAGAACAGATTAGGGCACTGAATATGTCTAGCTTGGAGAAGAGAAGATTGAGAGATGATATGATGGATATCTTTACATGTTTTGAGGGATATCGTGTAGAAGGTGGGCCAATCTTTTTTTCATGCTGCTATAGAGTCTAGGACAAAAAAGTGACCTCACCTAAACATTAGGAATATCTTCCAGGTGGCAAGAGCTGCTTGAGAGTGGAATAGACTGGAACAGTTCTTGTGGCTCTTTCCATTTCTAAGATAAGAAGATGGCTATTGTAACAAACCAAAGATCTATCATTTACTGTTTACTATAGTTGCCACATGGCTTTTGAACATCTGCAAAAGAAAGTATGAAGGCAATAGTCATGTCATGCCGCTGTTCTCCAACAACTGGCATTCGAAAGGATGTGTCCTCAGATCTTGAATACTCACATAGCCATCTTGACCAATGACAAATTTAGCTTTCATGAATTTGTATAACCTTTATTTTAATCTGGTATTAGAAGTCATAACATCATGTGTCATGATCACAAATCTCATGGAGAAACCACACACTTTGTATGTAATAGTACTTCCATTTGTCTGCATGGAATCTCCCACTGTTCAGCTTCACTAGATAATTGCCCCTTTTCTATCTGACCTATTACCCTTATTTACTTTTTCAAAATTGGCAATTGTCAGATATTTTAATCTTTCTTCATTGAAACATGGCTCCAGCCTCAGTTATTTGACTTCAGTAGTCACCTTTGTCACTTTACAATATAGTTTTGAACTGGAGCAACCACAACACAGTATTCCAATTATGGTTATATTTCCAATTTGTTTAATGGTAGTATGATTTTATTTTCCATAGTGATCTTTAATGTGAAATTTGGCTTTTTGACATCTCCTGCTCACTGGGCATTCTGTTCATCTATTCACCACACAAGGTCACTTTCCTGATCTTTCATTGTCTACTCAGCCCCATAATATATATGCAACCAAAAAAACACCCTTTACCCAAATTTGCATTAGGTGATGTTTATATACATTAAATTGATTTGCCATTTTATTGACCATTCGCCTAATTTGGAGAGTTCCTTTTGGGGAAAAAAAGCATCCGTTCCTTTTAACAAAGACATAAGCTTTAGTGTAGGTGCAGTTACTGAAGCAGAGGACTGGGTAAATATTTTGTGGATATGCATAGCCATCACCTATTTATTGCTTGGCATGGTCGAGAGATTGCATGCCTTCCTGCCTCATGTTGTTTGTTACATAGGTTTTGTGTGTGTGAAAGGAATTAAAATGCAGTCTTGTAGGCTTCTTGCTGGATCTTGTATCATGGGGAGTGTTTGGATGGAGGTGAATCCATATAATACCTCCCCCACCAGAGGTACACTAAAATCATGGAAGTTTTGCAGAATGGCAGGTGCGGGTTGGTTCTCAAGATCTCTCCTTTGCTCTGCTATATATTTAGTGCCAATGTGAAGTTGAATTTCTAAAACAGAAAGCCTTTTCTAGCCATGAAAGCTTCCCACATCATTGACAATACTACTCAGAAACAGGAATGGAAGGGGAGGGGTGGAGCAAGCACATTTGGACTCAAAATCAGTTGTTGGTCCCCAACTTCATCAGACTCATTAGCCCACTGTCTTCCCTATTTATTCATCATGCCACTGGGGCTGTGGCACAGCTGCCTGGGAATCAGCTGCATTAAGATCACTACTGACTGTAAGGTCATGAGTTTGAAGCCAGCCCAGGTCGAGGTGAACTTCTGACCATTGTATAGCTTGCTGTCAACCTTTGCAGCCCAAAAGACAGTTGCATCTGCCAAGTAGGAAATGTAGGTACTGCTTATGCGGGGAGGCTAATTTAACTAATTTATGACAGCATAAAATCTCCAGCAAGCAAGCAAAGAATGAGGAAGCACTCCATCAATGTCACAAATGTACGGTGAAACGACAGCTCCTCTGATGGCCAGAATACCCTCATGAAAGCTGGAAAGTTAAATAGCCTCTGTGTGTCTGCCTATATATGTTGTGTGTCTATGGCACTGAATGTTTGCCATGTATATGTACATTGTAATTCACCCTGAGTCCCCTGCGGGGTGAGAAGGATGGAATATAACTACTGTAAATAATTAAATACATAAATATATAAGAATTGGATGTAGAATTCCTTCTTGCAAGAAAACATCTTGATTAGTTCAGGGATTCTGAATCACAGAGAAGACAACCGTGCTCAAATAGCAATAGAAGTGTAGAATCATATATTTTTGACACTTTGGGCAGCCACTGGTTTGAAGCCAGGATGCAGCCACCTAATCTAGACGGATAACACATCCTAAAGTTCAACAATCTTCTGGGTTGAATTTCTCATGTGTCCTGTCTCTTGTTTTGTGTTTTTATTCTGGGTACTGGAATCTTTATTCATGAATCACTTCTACCAGACTTATAATGCTCTGCCTTCCTTCTTCAGTCAAAGCTAGTTTATTATTTATTTATTTTATTTAAAACTTTTGTATCCCAATCTTCTCAGCTCCATAGAGAGACTCAGTTGTCTAGAAGCATGTAAACTTAGTTATTTACATAGATATTTATTTATTTCCACTGTAGAACACTGTTCTGTAGGAGAAGGGGTGGGAAATATCCACAGTTCCCGGTGGCTATCAAGCAGCGAACTGCTTTTGCATTCTTTTTGAAGTCTGTTGGAGGTACACAATGTTTAAACATGGGGAGTTTATGCAACATCATCTAAATTGCTGCAAAAGGTTTCCCTCTCTTCTTAAAGTTTCGTTTTATTAATTTCTGTTACTCAGTAGACTTAAGCAGTTCAGATAAAGAGAACTTAATGCAATTACTCTCTTTAAGAACTCCACATTAGTTGGTGTTATTTGATGTTGACTGTTTCTTGTCTCATATTTCCCTTTTGTGCTCAGTGTTTTCTTTGGCAGAATTAACTTATCTTGCTGTTTTCAATAAAGTCTCACCTCCAGCTGAGAATCGTTTAACTTTTTAAAAAATTCAAAAAAAAAAAAAGAATTAGAGAGAAAAACCCTCTATGCCTCTAATTAAGCATATTTATTAGAAAATTAAAGTTAAAAGGGGCTTAACTGCAGATGAAGCTCCAGTGAAAGCCATATAAGGCTGGCAATTTTTATCATTAAATTGGTGGTACAGTGAAAATGAAAAGTCACTCTGTTAAAGGAGAAGAGCTTCAGATCCATTCAATGGTGCTTATTGTTAGCTATTGCTCATGCTCCAAGGGCACTCAGAGGCCTCTCTAAAACTCATCAACTCACCAGGCTAAGCTGTGTGCAAATACCTAACACAAACTTCTCAATTCAAGAGGTGCCCTCCCATCTATGGGAGGGGCACGGATCTGTAAAATGAAATCGTGGAAGCATGTAATAAGTGGGCTATGACAGATTTAGAATTAAAATCTGCATAATGTAAGAGCAAGAGTGTGCCAAACATTAGTCCATTTCTATTCTGAGATGTGGGAAAATCATACTTTCAGAGAAGTGATATAATATCTTTCACTCTGATATTGTTTTCATTTTCCTTGAAGCCCTGTTTGTTCCCTTCTACAGCATCAGCTTCATTTCTTAAATTCTTTTTTCCTTCATAGTTCAATCAAATGGGCAATCCCAGCCAATTGTTCACTTGTGTGTGGAATGAAATGACATCCGTTTGACTGTTGATGTCAGTGAAGGCAAATGGAGGTAATTGAGTGTTGCTCTATGAGTCACGTGGGAGGAAGTAGAATTCAAAGACATAGCCATGTTAGTCAGGACTGTCAGTATGTGACGTTTTAGAAACCAACGTAGAGAATAAAGTGATCGCATAAGCTTTCATAGATTAAGGACTTCATCAGACGGAGCTAGGGGAAATGGGGAAGTTGTATTCTTGTGTGTAGAATCATCTTCTAAAATGAGATTGCATTTTAAAAGAAGACAAATAATTTACTTACCTAAACCACACAGGAGTGCTTCCTCTCACCCCAACCATCCACTTAGAGGAGACCTGACGCACCATTCTTAAGACAGACACTATTTCTCTGCATGGGCTTAGTATGAGACTGCCCATAGGAACACCCATTACTCCACATCACTGAAGCAATTCAACACGGTTAAATTTGACACATCCCGTACCATTGGGTGGATGGGGGAAGAGATGAGACTGCATGGGAGAATGTTCTTAGATACATCTGAGGAAGTAGACTTAGGCCATGTCTTCCCAGGGAAAAATAAAGTGGACTCACTTTGCAACTGAGTCAAGGAGTCCACATGATGTCCAGCTGATTTTGAAGCAGAAGTGCTTCTTCCAGCTATTAATCTGGCACAAAGGGAACTGGAATTTATTCCAGAGCTTCCCAAAAGCTCCAGAGTGATCATAGTGTTTATTGCAGTTTGGACAGTTGGATCAGGCTGGATCTGGTATGATGCAGTGTCCATGCTTCAAAAATACTCAGAATGGTTTCACTGGACAGAAGCACCTCATGGCATAATCTCACTCAGGATACAATTTCTAGTGATCATGTGGCTGGGCATGTATTGTGGTCTCAGAAGAAGCAATACCCATGAGGCTCTGATGAGCTGCTTGGAGTTTCATCTGACTGGTGAAACAGTGGTGGTAACAGTGTATCAAGGACAATGTGCTGTCAGACTAGTCTACTATATGAACTCCATACAGTAGGCTGGAGCAGTTTACTCTGCAGTATTTCTGTAAGTGTAGATGCAGTATTTGGCTGACTGGAGGTGCTGGGATTTGAAGCCCGAAAGACTTGGAGGACAAAAGGTTTGGACCACTGAGTTAGAGGAGTGCTAACTTTCCGGCTTCACTATGACCAGCACAGAATTTTATTCGGCAGTGACCAGGGGAGCATTTGAACTGTTAAAGCTTGTGCCCCAGCTGCACCTGTACCTTGGGAAGTCTGACTTGGCCACAGTAGTCCATGCTCTGGTTACATCCAGTATAGACTACTGCAATGCGCTCTATGTGGGGTTGCCTTTGAAGACAGTTCGGAAGCTTCAAATCGTCCAACAGGCGGCAGCCAGGTTGCTAACAGGAGCATCACTCAGGGAGCACACAACTCCTCTGTTGCACCAGCTCCACTGGCTGCTATTTTGCTACCGAGCACAAATCTTTTTTTAAATAGTTTTTATTAAATTTTCAGATTAAAAACAAGCACAAACACGTACAGCAAAAGAGACAACAGACATCTGAGGGATATAGAGGCACAATTCAAAGTGCTGGCTTTAAGCCATAAACCAGGGGTCCTAAAACTTTTTATTTATTTTATTTATTTTATTTATTCAGGCTTCTATGCCGCCGACTCCCAGGGGCTCGCGGCGGCTCACAGAGCCAAAGGCACAGTAAAAACAAAATAATAAGAACAATAAGAACAATAAAAACAGTTAAAATAGCAATGGTAGAAGGAACAACAACACAGTTCAGCAATAGCATACTTAAAGATATCCGGGCCTACTCGCCAAAGGCCTGCTTGAACAGATGGGTTTTGCATGCCCGTCTAAACAGGAGCAGGTCCCTCAAGGCCCTAGTTTCGGCCGGGAGGGCGTTCCACAGCGTAGGAGCTATGACAAAGAACGCCCTCCGGCGAGTGGATGTTTAAACAGAAGGCCAGGTCATAGTCCCTCAAACTATTGGAGGCCTGGATTATAATCTGAAAAAAACATGACTGAATTACTATGCACACTGCACATATCTTATTTTTAGTGCAAAAAACACCCCACTTAAAAACAATACAATAATTAACATGAAGAACAATTTTAACAAATATAAACTTATTAGTACTTCATTGGAAGTGTGGGCCTGCTTTTGGCCGATGAGATAGGATTCTTGTTGTTATTGTTGTGTGCTTTCAAGACTTAGGTTGACTTTGAATGAGGGCCAGGTAAATGACAGTGGGAGGCTGTATCCAGCCCTCGGGCCTTAGTTTGAAGACCCCTGCCCTAAATGGTACCAGCCCAGCTTCATGTCTGAACATATCTCTCCTTATGAACCATCTAGGAACTCAAGATTTTAAGATCTTCTGGGGAGGCCCTGCTCTCGATGCTGCTTTTGTTGCAGGTGCGTCTGGTAGGGATGAGAGACAAGGCCTTCTCAGTGGTGGCCCCTCAGCTGTGGAACTCCCTCCCTGGGAATATTAGATTGGCTCCATCCCTCCTGACATTCCAAAAAAAGGAGGTAAAAACCTGGCTTTTTGAACAAGCTTTTGGAATTGTAGCATAATAGATAAATATGAAACTAAGAGTGAACATGGAATGGTTTAGAGATGATGCTTCTGGAAAATGAGTTAACAAGAAGTAACTGGTGATAATATGTTTTTAATGATTTTTGCATAGTTTTTATAATGTGTGCTAAATGTTTTAAATTGAATTGCTGCCAATTTCTAAGCCACCTTGAGTTGCATTCGGGCTGAGAAAGATGGAATAGAAATGCTGTAAATAAATAATAAATAAATAAATTATGGGACCCACAGTTCTGTCTCAGATGATATCTAATCCTACAGATGTGCTTGGACATACCATTCAGGTGTTTTTTGCTCATCCCATTGAGAATGATCCACAGGTGGATGCCATGAACAGATAACAACTACTACCTCATAATATCACAACATAGTTACACCTGTGACATCCTTTATCAAAAAACCCCAGCAAATGATGTCCAACAATATTTTACTTGATAGATGAAAACACAGTCTAACAAGCCTTAACAGGTATAGTTTTGAAGCATTCTATTGCACTGATTAAAATAGGGGTCCTCAAACTTTTTAAGCAGAGGGTCTTTTCAGAGTCCCTCAAACTATTGGGAGGTTTTGGAAAAAAACATGAGCAAATTCCTATGCACAGTGCATGTATCTTATTTGTAGTGCAAAAAATGTGAAAGAACAATACAATATTTAAAATGAAGAACAATTTTAACCAACATAAACTTACTAGTATTTCAGTGGGAAGTGTGGGCTGCTTTTGGCTGATGTAAGAATCAAGTTAATTCGGATTGTTGCTGTTGTGTGCCTTCAGGTCGTTTCAGACCTAGGGAGACCTAAAGTTTAAAGTTTTTGGGTAAATGACTGTAGAGGGCTGCAGCAGGCCCATGGGCCTTAGTCTGGGAACCTTGAATTAGAACTTGGTATGGGGGTTAATTATTGTTTTGCCTGAATGCATGCACAAATCTCTGTGTGTGTGTGTGTGTGCACGCGCACGTGTGCGCGCACACACATGCATACACACACTTATTTATCTACTTCATTTTTATACCACCCTTCTCACCCTGAAGGGGACTCATAGCTACATATGCCTCACGTGAAAATACAAATGTACTACAAAGAAATCCTTTCTGATCCCATGCATGAGGATATTACTTCTTGGATATTACCAGAGTGGAAAATGTACTTGCATAGTAGGGAAAAAACAATGCTTGGGGGAAAAATTAGACTACAAAATCCAGAATTATTCTGGAATCTGGATAGCTGGGGATTCTGGAACTTGTCACTTCCAAATAGTAAAACACATTAAACAACAGAGAGTGAGGTTTAAGGCCTTTCCACACAGCCCTATGTCCCAGAATATCAAGGCAGAAAATCCCACAATATCTGCTTTGAACTGGGTTATCTGAGTCCACAATCAGATGTGAGATTTTCTGCCCTGATATTCTGTGAAGGGGCCCTCAGAGACTGTGTTATATTAAAACTGGAACTGAATGTTAATGTATTACTATATCACATTTTCAACTCTCTTCCTACATAACTAGTCCATCTATGGCCTCAGAATAAACATTTTCAAGGGATTTTTTTTCTTTTCAATCAAATAATATAACAAGGATTATTTACAATGCTACACCCCCAATGTTGTTTTAAGAGCTTTAGAAATAATGAGTCGGTATGATAAGTACATAATTAGATTTTTTTCTAGTTTTATTTCCTGGCCCTGATTCTGCCATATGGTGCTTGTGTCACATGAAATTGGGAGAATACATTCTCTGACGTTGATAGAGGTTTTGGCACCAGAGGGAGCCACTTGCTCATCTCTTAGTAGGAAAAAATAGTCTTTTGTGATGGTAACAGGCAAAAAAAAGTAACAAAAATAATAAATGGGATGTTCCATGGGGAGTTTAGATCCAAAATTGTGTAGGAAGCAGCTGAATGCGGGATATTGTACTGCAGATATTGTACTTACATTTCATCTGGCAAACTGTGGAAGTGATTATTGAACATATTCTATGGCTATGCAAAATAAAGAGTATCCCCCTACCCCCAAGAAACTACTTTGGGATTTCAGTCGCTATGACTGATACAACACTGCAATTCATTTAAAAATAATGTGTACAGAAGCACTTTCTTTTATGTACATATTTTTAATAGTCATTGGAGTTTTTTTATTTAAAAAAAGGGATTGACCTAAATATTTATCACATAGCCTAGAAACCCTTTGACAACAGTTCCCAGAATCCCAAGTCAACATGACCACTGGAAAGAATGTGACATATAATCAAAATAAAATTTCCAAGCTTTGCACTCAGTTGAACTCTTTAAGTTGTACAGACTTGCAATCAGAATTCAAAGACATAGACATGTTCGGCTGGAATATCAGTATGCAGAGGATCTTGTAGCACCTTTGAGACTAAGATAAAGAAGTTGTCGTACCAGCTTTTGTAGACTTTGCAAACAGATTTGCAATCTGATCTGCTGTTTCCAAGAACTGGAGTTTGTTTCTGAATCCAGTATCTGCATGGTATACCCAGAGCTTGGCAAAGTTATTTTACGGGCTTCAGCTTCTAGAACTCCCATTGAGCACTGGCCATCCTGGATGGAGGATTCTGGAAGTTATCACCCATAAACACAAAACAATGTTATCTTATATGTACTTATATGTACCAGACATACCTGTGAGGGACACAGAGGAAGATACGCTCTCCAACATATCTTAAAACAGTACAGGTTTGTTGGGGGAAATGCAGCCCTTCAAATAACCTGAACATGAAACTACACACTTGATTGTGTTGATTTTTCAAACTTTCTGAAAGATGCACATTGTATGTTTTCACGTGGTAATGCTACACTATATTTAGTGTTGCGAGGATAAGTAGGGATTTCCTTGCTTTCATCCTCTCTCCTCCACTGAAACCCTTAGCAGAAAATCAAGATTAGAATAACCATTAGATTTAGATTAACCATGATTTAATGGTAAACCATGATTATGTCAAGAGTATAACTGCACTCTGTGGAAACAACCCACAACTGGATGAAACCATTTTCTTTTGGAAAAAAGTGACTAAAGGAGAGACATAATAGAGGTATATAAAATAATGCATAATATAAACAAAATAGAATCAGTTGGTTATAGTGTAAAACACCCTAAGATTTCCAGAAGTTGGGTTACAATATGAATTATCACTGACTGTGTTGTTGAAGGCTTTCATGGCTGGAATCACTGGATTGCTGTGAGTTTTCTGGCCTATATGGTCATGTTTCATAAGTATTCCCTCCTGACATTTCACCCACATCTATGGCAGGCATCCTCAGAGGTTGAGGGGTCTGCTGGAAATTAGGCAAGTTAGAATTATATATCTGTGGAATAATGTCCAGGGCAGGAGAAAGAAATCTTGTCTGCTTGAGGCAAGATTCAAAGCCTGGCTAATTTCTGCCTCCAAACAAAGGATTCCCTCAGGCAGCAATTAGTCAGGCTTTGAAGCTACAAGGCCATTAAATGCTAATCAATGGCCAATTGCAACCTTGCAACATACTTGCCTCAAGTATGTTTCTCCCACCCTGGGCCCCACTTGTCTACTTTCTAACAGACCCTCAACCTCTGAGGATGCCTGCCATAGATGTAAGTGAAATGTCAGGAAAGAATGCTTCTGGAAAACTCACATCAATCCAGTTATTCCTGACTGTTGGTCACATTGAGGACAATGCGAATCGTAGTCCTAGATGAGATCTAGGAACTTAAAATGGGAAAGGCTGTGTTCTCACGGAGAAATTTATTGGTAATCTTTTTAAACATTCTTATTTGTACTTATTTTAAAAATATTTTAACTGCTTTAGACTTTTAAAAGACAGTTTGGTTTAATTCTCTAATTTTTATAAAGTAGTATTTTATTTGGCATGATCTTTTAAAAATTATTTTAAGCCCTCTTGAATACTATTTTGGGGAAAGATATATTACAAATGCTATAAACAAATTAAGAAATAGTGCCTACTATCTTTTGTCCATTTCACTGTCTGAAGTTTTTATTCCTTTCAGTCCTTACACACACACACACACACACACACACACACATTTCTCTATGTGCATAAACACACAGAGACATCTTTGAGTCCCATCTGTGAGGGTTTCAAACCATTCTCTTAAGCTTTTGGAGCCAGATATTTCTTGACTGGCCAATGTATTTTTAGATTAAGAATTGCTGTGACATAATTTACCCAGTATGCTATGCTTCTTGTGGAAAGTCTGTCTATAGGGGACAGAGGCATTGCCGTGGTATACAGACATCTCTTTACAATCCCCCCTAATCCTTTGCTCTCATATGTCATTGGAAAGTCTGTCTCTGACTTCAATAGTGCGGAGCAGAACTGAAGCTGTACTGAGTGTCCCGGCTATGTTGGACTTGATAAGAGTAATCAGAATTGCCTAATTTATTCTCTGCAGTGAATTTGGAAACGGACAAGCATGCCTGCCAATTTCATATATTTGGGCTAAATCAAGTATGAAATGCATTGCTTCCTCGGTTCAGGGCGGTACAAGTTCTGCTGCCAGATTTAAAGGACTAAAGCTGCAATTCTACACCCACTTACCTAAGAGCAAGCTCCATTTAACGCAGTGGCTTGTATTCCCGAGTAAACATGTACACTTCTGGTGCTAATTTAGAAATTATCATATGAGAAAGAAGACAGCAAGAAACACATTTTAAAATATTTTTCTCCTCTTTTTTGTCTCTGTTGTCAGTGATTTTTATTCACATATAGAAACTCTTATAGCACCTGTATGCATTTGTACCGACTCTGAACACAGCTGCAAAGAAGTCAAGTGTTACCAAATAGTGATCAGCGGGATACAAATACTTGTTTGTAAGCTTTTACAAAGTGTCAAATGCACATAGTGGGAGGGGGGTTTCTATTCTGTTAATCACGTTATTTAAAAAGATCAGCAAATTGGCTCATTCCCTATTCTTCAGCGTCCACATTGTGTTTCTCCAGCTTTCTTTTTAATGTCTGCAGTGCCTTGTTTATGAATGGAAACTGGAGGGGCAGTTTACACTCAAAATTATCTATCTTTTTTCTCAGTCAGCTCTAGGACCCCAGCTGCACAACCAGCAGTCTGCATCCCCAATATTTGTGGTTTTAGCCAAATTTCAAAATATGTCTGCAGCATTCAGCTCAAAATGTTTGTTAAAATGATGCCATTCTACTGGAAGCCATTGGATAGGGTGGGAAGATAGTGTCATAAAGAGAGAGAGAGAGAGAGAAATCTTCATCCTGCCCACTATAGGTTGAGTATCTTTTATCCCAAAATTTGAAATATTCCACAATCCAAAACTATCTTCCTGAAGCCAAAATTCAGCTAGCCACTTAAGGAGCAGTATGGATCTATTGTCTGGTGCGCCCTGCTGCATTGACAGCTAATGGTGAAATGCAGACGGGGCTTGAAGGCTACAAACAGAGGTTTATTAGCTTTCAGGCCTGAAAGTATGTCTGGAACAGAGTCTCCAATCTAAAAGAATAATACCCTTGCAATCCAGTGCAAGATATTTTATCCCCTTTGACAGCCATTTAAAATATCCACTCCCTCCCCTGATTGGATGAAAAGTGGTCAAGTTAGGATTTGGGCTTACAACAAGATGAATACTGAAGGCATTAGTTTCATATGTTTTAAGTGGTTTTATCGTATGATTTTATAAATTATTTTAAATGTTTTAAATTATATACTATATATTGTTGCGACTTCAAATAGCTACCAGGTTGTAAGCCACCTTGAGTCACCTTTTGGGTTCGAGAAAGGTGGGATAGAAATATCATAAATAAATAAATGAATAAATAAATACATTGGCTGGAGAGTCCTGCTGACATCAGAGATGGATAGAGTTTCCTTCATCATGGGGATAATGGAAAGCTGTCATTCATCCATTTGATTCTGGAGTCTTTCATAGAGTCTGCCCAGGCTGGGCCAATCATATGATTTGAAGCAATATGTAAATAGTCCAAGATAGGATTGTAGGTGAGGACTGGTGTACACAAAAGGAGTCGGCCTGTGAGGAAGCCTATGCATATATAGACAGTTCAGTGGGAAGCATACAGTACAGCACAGATTTCAACAAGGCACTGTTTGCATCTAACATCTCCCAACACCTGGAAAGAGTCTGATCCTCTTTATGTTTCTAAATGAGGTCTTCCTAAAATGGAGGACTTGGGCAACTTTGGGACTTGTTTTGAATTAATTTTTAAAATAAAAAAATAAGAACCATATGGGTAATTTATTTTTTGGGAGGGGGGCACACAATCTTTTGACAACATACCCAGGTGGCTGGAATGGGTTACACATTTATTTTCTGGTTGTTCAATGTACACAAACTTTCTTCTAGGCACAAAAAAGTTCACAATCTTCTATATAAATTATGTGAAACATATATGAATTTTATGTTTAAACGTGGGTTCCATCTCTAATATATTTTACTATGTATATGGAAAACTTCCAAAACCTGAAAAAAAAATCTGAAATCCAAAACACCAGGTAAGGGATATTCAAACAGTTATTGCTCTAAAAAGTTATCTCCAAGGACATACAGGCTTCAGAAAATAAATCAATCAATAATAAAATCCTCTTACCTAGTTTAAGAGATAGGAGACCTTAGTGATGTAATGGGTTAAACCCTTGTGCTGGTAGGACTGAACAGGTCAGAGGTTCAAATTTGAGGAGAGTGCAAATGAGCTCCCTCTGTCAGCTCCAGCTCCCCATGCAGGGACATGAGAGAAACCTCCCACAAGGATGGTAAAACATCAAAACATCCAGGCATCGTCTGGGCAACATCATTGCAGATGACCAATTCTCTCACACCAGAAGCGACTTGCAGTTTCTCAAGTTGCTCCACACACACAGATTAAGAGATATGAGCAAATGCAGCTTCTGTGCAAGTGCAAAATAGCCAGGGTAGGAATGGCTTAAGATATTTGGAAGTAGTTGTTCTTTCTGTCCTACCATTACTAATAACAAAATAACAACATCAAAAATAATGCATTTTCTTCCTATCTTGTCCTGAGTAATGAGACTTCTGTTTCCTCTCACTCTGAAATTTGCACAATCTTCAAGCATTTTTTCCCTAATCTGTGCACTTATTTTTATATTGTTTCTAGCTTGGGTACCTGGTGTCACCTGGGTTATTTGAAAAAAGTCCAATTTTAATTGTTCAAAATGCATAAAGTTGTGGGTGAACTACAAGTCACATAATACGAGGTTAACCCCATAGTTAGTTGGTTATGTTGGGCAAGTTTGCTCTAGATGCATCATTGGTGGGTTCAATGTGCTCTCTGGCTGTAGGGTGCATTATTCCCCTCAAACCCCTTCAGTAGGTTAAGTTAGTCATGGCGGTTTTGCGTGCTAGGTATGATCCAGGTCCATCATTGGTGGAGGTCACAGTTTCTCTGGTTGTGGGTGAACTACAATACCCAGAAAGGAAGGTCAGTTCCTCCAAAAAAAAAACCCCAGTAATCAAATTTTGCCATATCAGTATGTGTGGCATGTTTGATTCAGATGCAACCGTGTTTGGGTTCACAGTGCTTTCTGGATGTAGGTGAACTAAAACTCTCCCAAATCAAGGTGAAATTTCCTCAAAGACGTCCAGTATATTTTGCTGGTCATGGAAGCGCTGTGTCCCAAGTTTGATCAAATCCCATCTTTGGCAGAGTTCAGAGTGCTCTTAGATTGCAGATGAACTATAAATCCCAGTACTGACAACTCCAAAATATCCAGATCACTTTATCTCAAAAACCACCAATATTCAAATTTGGGCATATCGGATATGCATAGCAAGTTTGGTCCCAATCCATCATTGTTTGGGTTCATACTGTTCTCTGGATTTAAGTGAACTACAACTCGTGTATATCCCTCCAAAGACCTCCAGTATTTTTTGTTGGTCATGGGGGGGTCTGTGTACCAAGTTACTTCCAGGTCCATCATTGGTGGAGTTCAGAGTGCTCTTAAATTGCAGGTGAACTATACATCCCAGTACCAACAACTTCTGTAAATCATGATAAATTTTCCCCAAACATCTCTAGTATGTTCAGTTGCTGATCAGTTCCTCTGTTTGCTGTGTGCCAAGGGTGGTGGGCAGTATGGTGTTTGTGGAGAACATTGACAGGGTTCTTGTACATGTTCATAACACTCATTATAACTTGCAGTATCATTGGAGGGATGGTCTTTGGTGCCTCCTGAGTAGAGGGAGTTATGTTTGTGGACGAAGAAGCTTATGTAAGTGGACACCCCAGCCACACTCATACATATTTTCACTTTTAATATGTGTATAGATATCTAATGAATCCAGAGTTTATCTGTTGATTAAAAATTGTTTTTCTGCAACTTACCCCCATAGTTTGTACATGTTTCACACATATATGCATTTTAGTGGGTTGCATTTTTCAAATGGGCTCAATGTCTTTTTTTCAGTGTATGTATATTTTAGTTCTCTAAAAGCCCCCACAAGCCTCAGAAATGTGCACACATTGGAATCAATGTGTAATTTAACTTGCAATGTGTCCTTGGAGGTGCAAAATAGATGTTTTCATCAAGAATCTCAACTTTCACAAAATAAATTTTCCATTTCTAGGCCTTAAACACAATGCTAGCATTGCAAGTCACTGCAGAGGTATAATAGCTCTGTGAGCAGAAGAGAGGAAGGTGTTAATAAACAGCCATAGAAAGAGATGACTTGCTAAGAAGCTGTGCCTTCGAGTAGTCTTTGGAGCTTTGAATCATTTCTCCTTTTGCTTCAGACAAGTGGAACTGTAATGACTATGGGAATGTAACACACAAGTTAATCAGACAGAGAGGAATAAAAAAGCCGGTGAATATTTCTTTAAAAGATATTGATTTAACAGATGACAAGTTCATAGATTTTAAACAAATTGTATTCAATCAGCTTGCCACCGAATTTGGTTATGAGCAGTTCCAAGTGCTTACCACAAGCCATCATGTTCCTAGTGAAATCCTATATGTTACAGTAATGAGTACTTGGGAGATGTCTAATATGGGAAGATAAAATGCTAGAGAGAAAGAAAGTGATAGAAGGCATATCTACCGTGTTAGAAGAACTAAAAAAAAAGGCTTGATTCACCTTCCTGGGTGAAGTGGGTGGTCCCTGCTAGCTGAGAAGGGGAGGCATATGTTAAAGCCCAGTTGGATCAAAGACTAAAAAGGCCCATAGAAAAGTGCAATTTGGTGGGTTTTGGTAAGAGGGCACTTGCCCTTTTTGAAACTCCCCATAGTGTTCCAGGTTGATGTTACTACAGATATTACAACTCATTGCGGGCAGGTCTCACCAGCAAGGGGGATCATGCCCATTATACCTCCCCCCCCCGGTCCCCCTGCAAAAAAGGCTAGATGCAGTGCCTATATTATTCACTTCTGCAATCAAATCGCTTTCTTACAACACTGCGCTCAAAACACGTCCCCTTTCACTCCCAGTATTGCTACATGTGCGGCTCCTTTGTATTTCTTTGAACAACTTGGAACAACTATGGTTTTAACTGTCGGTGGTGTGACTTGCTCATCCTTCATCACCTATTCTTCCTTCACTATAACTTTCCGTGGTATGGCTGGTTGCTTTCCATTTGGTGTCTGATGTCTGTGAATCCCTTTCTTAAGTGTACCTCACGATACCTTTCTCTGTTCAGTGTCTCACTGTGATAATTCCTTACCCAGTAGACCGAAAAAAAAGCCTGCAGGAGTAGGCCTATAAAGTTTGTCCTCCATTTTGAGTGTGTGCAGCCATCTTGGGAGCTTCTTTCCTGAAGGGGATGTGGTTAGTAACCTCTAGGAGGGAAAGGAGAAATGCTTAGGATTGGTTGAGGGAGAGTGGGAGGAGCCAAACTTTGTTGCAGAAAAACATGCTCTGCTTATGTGGAGTTTTGAAACCCGACAAACTCAGTTCTGGTCTGACTGTCAAAGGGGAAGGGTAGTTGAGAATTAGCTGGGCATAGTGACAGAATAATTAACTGTGAGCTCTTAGAAGAGGAAGAGTTAGTTGATTAGACAGAAGTAACAGGTTGCTAACAGGGAAGGTTTGCGTGTTTACCTCACAGCTATTAGAATTAGTAGTGTGAGTGAAAGTAGCCAGATAAGTCCTGTGGTAGATTATCTGCGCTAGTATTAGGAAATACTAATCAGAGGGCGTACCCTGATAGTAATATCTTGTGTGTGGGGAGAAAGAAGAATCTTTACTGTAACTAAGATTTGTACCATTGCTTAGAAGAAACCATCAAGCCTTTTTGCCAACAATTGTAACCACTAAGCTTCAAGCCAGTTTTGTTCTAGTTCTCAATAATAAACATATATTGTTTTGTTCTCAAGAGAAGCCTCGTGTGTGCCTCTATTAAAGAAGAGAAAAAGTAGTTTCTGACAGGGAAGAATCACCTCAGAATCTCCTCTCCATTACTTTATACTTGTGGCCAGTGGGTTTTCAAAGGTCTCATCGGCCAATAGAGTGAATTAGCTCTACACAGTTGTAAAATCTCTCAGTAAACTAAAATCCTTATTACGTTAAGGTTGGTGGCAGCAAATTTGATTTGTTGGGGTTTCAAAATTACCCCTGATTAAAACCTCTATTGTTATATTTGCATTGGAAATAACTATCTTTCCTTTGAATCTTTATTCTGCCTTTCTTTGTTCAGTGTCTCACATTTTGGATTAAATTTTACAATAGCAAGTTTACCATAAGAATGGTCTCCAGGACATTTATGCCAGAGATAGAGAACCTCATGCTTAGGGCTGAATCCAGAAACCATGGGTTCCCTATCTGGTTCTTTGGACTTCTCCAAATAACTATGATAACCATTATTTAGTGTTTTCTGTGCATGTTATACACCGGTGGTTCCCAACCTTTTTTTGATCACAGACCACTTGACCAGGGACCACTTTCACCAGGGACCGCTCTTCAACATTAGTACCAAAAGAGTTACGAATCTGTTTTTGGTCAACTTTAGATTTGGTTTAATTATTTGGAGTACTGATTCAGAAAATTGCATTGGATAGACCACATCAGTTCTAGTTTCTGGTACAGAACATATGTTATCCAGTAGTCACTATCTGCTCACCCACAGAAAACCATACTTAATAATCTAGAGCTGGGGTGATCTATCCGAGGGGCAGGGCTAGTCAGTGACAGGAAAGGAGTGGCAAACAAGGCAAAAGGAGTGAGCATAAAATAAATAATAATAAAAATAAAACAGGAAGGAGGCTCACTGACCAGATTTTCATCCTCGTAGCCCAGTGGTGGTCCGCAGCCCACAGGTTAAGAACTACTGTTACACACATTTGCCATATTTTAAAAGACTGAAAGGATTCTAAGGCAGAGATGAGAAAAGCCTTTTAGGACAAACATGTTACTTTTATGCACAACCCAGGGAACCAACTCCATTGCAACCTTGCTATCAAACATAAATCTTTAAATGCCTCATTGCAGCAAGACCCAATTCAATTGCAATTTCTATTCCTTCTGCTACACCTACTTATTTCATCCACTAATTCAAGCTGGCTTTCCAATATATTGACATCAAATGTGATTCCCTAGAACCTCTCAAATTCGGACAATTGGCCTTGTTGGTTGGGGGGTGTTGGATTCTAAAATTTGAAACATCCAGAGGAAACCTGTCTAGGAAAGATTGCTTGAGATCCTGGATACCAGCTCCCATATTGTACAGTATTTCTACCCCCAATGTCTTGAGGTCATCCTATAAGTTAGTTATACTACAGGTTTCACTGCCCTGTAAAGCAAATGGTGTGCTTACCAGAGGGGAGTCCTTCTATGATTTTATGACTTCCTCAAGGAGCTTCCTGCTGAAGGAAGTTTGCCTCTTTATTTGGATCACACATTTCTGGCTTTGGAAACGGGTTGACAGCTTTTACAGAAACCTTTAAGTGATTAGACTGGTGCTACCATTATTCTCCAGTGAAAGAGTTTTTGAAAAATCTTTTGTGTTCTATCTTGATGGTTCAGTTTATCACCCTAATGTTTTTATTGCATTGTAAACTGTGCATTGGTGGATTTGAACTGTAAATGACATGCTAATTGTGATGGTTGTGGGCTGAAAGCAAGGTAGAAATTCATGAATTATAATAAATCAGTGACTCAGTATCAATTACCTCTGCTTGTCTGTTCATTTCTTTGCTTAGAAAGCCAGTTACATATTATTTTAAAAAGTTCAGCACAGATTTTTTTTTAGAAGCAATTGCATCCTCGGGAGTCAGGTGATTTGGAAGTTGAGGTCGTGGAGTTTTCAGCTTTCCCTTCCTCTCTCCCCCTGCTTCCTGCCACAGTTTTTGAAGATCAGTGAACTTTCTTTCCTTGAAGCAGAAGAGGAAATCATTCACTTTAAAGCACATGTGAAAATGGAAGCTATTTTGTGGAAACAGTAGCTTTGGCATTCACTGAACAAATCTATCCAAGAAGTTTGGAAATGTCACTTCTGAAAGATCCGCCTTTATACATCAACCTAATTGGAACATTTTGAAAAATATGTTCCTTAGTGTAGAACGTGCTCTTCTCCATGGATTTAAAAAACATAACTAAGGATGAGTTTCACAAAATCTTCCGAAATCTGATGGCCTTCAGAAATTACATGAATTTGCTACACCTGCTAGTTTTAGGGTTGCCATCTTATAATATTGGTACTGGATGTGGGCCTTTAAAGTTTTTCATACAAACATAAGGCAGCCACCACCTCTGCATTTTATGTCAGTGTACTGGGAAGCCAGCTTGACTTAATGGATGAAATACAAATTGGGTCTTGCTGCAATGAGGAATTTAAAGATTTATGTTTGATAGCAAGGTTGCAATGGAGTTGGTTCCCTGGGTTGTGCCTAAGAGCAACAAATGCAGGACCTGGTCTCCTTTGCTATACCAAAAAAAAACCCCATACATAGATGTGCAGGCCAGACATATTTCAAGAAATAGATTAGTGTGATAGATCCATTGATAAGTGATAGAAACCGTTATAACACCATTTCATTGCTATACACACTTGAATGTGATTTTCCTGCTTCTTGGCAGGGGGTGTGACTGGATGGTCCACAAGGTTTCTTCCAACTCAATGATTCTATGATTCATCTGATTTTGATAGTTAAGCAAGATTGAGTATGGTTAGTAGTTGGATGGGAAAATAACAGGAACCTCCAAATATGACTAGTAAAGAATGCTTCCAGAAATTGGAAGCCCATTGCTACCAATCAGAGTCCAATAGATATACCAATGATCTGACTCATTACAAAGGTCCTATTACCCCGTTCTGGTCTGTTTTTTAAATTTGTTTAGTGCTATTAAGTAGAAACTGCAGAATACAGTAAGGTTAAGAAATGGCCTGGAGTCAGATTCTGTTCTTAAAGTCTGGCTCCAAGGTGTTGAAGACTGTGGACAGAGATTAATGTTCCTCGAAGATGTAGTCATCTCTCCTGGCTGTCCTCCACTCTGGTTAATGAAGGAATATCCCCCTCTGCTGATGATATCAAATGGATACGCTTCTCATAGATTCAGGCTTCTTTTTGATAAGGATGAAGAAAAATCTCACTTTTTTCATGGTATAGATTTCATATGGTTGAATTTTGCCAAACAGCTTATGTTTATACATTTCTCATCATCTTAATTTTGAAACAGAGAGAGAGAGAGAGAGAGAGAGAGAGAGAGAGAGAGAGAGAGACAAGGTGGTGTTATAAATAGCACAAAGGTGTTTACAATGCTTTGTGGACCCAGAATTAAACCAGTAATAAGTTGTAATAGCTTTTTGATTAACTCCTTGGCACTGGAAGTAAGATTTTACCTGGTTGCAAAACTCTCTTTCTGGCAGCAAATACACTAGGAACCACTTGCTCCAATGAATTCATTCTGTAATTGAATTTTAGCTCACTTCAGTGAATGTCTTTTGTTGTGTTAGGTCCAGATTGTTGCGATCCCTAAAGTGGGCATAGGAAAAGAAGGTTAAATAGGAATATCCATCAGCTTCTTGCAAGATGACTGACCATAAATACAAAATCAGGAAATTGAAAATTACTTAGGTTTTGGTTGAATAAAAACATACATTCTCTTCTATCAAACACATAGGGCCTAAATATCTTAAATGCCAGTTGAATATTTATTAGTATTTGGATGGGAGACCACCAGTAAATACCAGGTGTTATTGGCTATATTTCAGAGGAAGGAACTAGCAAAACCATTCATTGTCTATAAAATTCATTGAATTGCCATAAGTTTACAGCCAACTTGAAGGTACACACATACACTCACATGCATACCTTTCAATCATGCAGCCGTAAGGATAAAGGTAGCTGGTGTTTATCAATAGCTTTTATTTTAATAATTGACCAAACTGTGTTTAATTAATTAATTAATTGGATATTTATCCTGCTTTCTCTCAAGCAAGATCCAAGCTGCTATTTAGGTGTTATGGAATATTCACAAATGCATGACAGCAAAAGAAAGCAGGAAACAGTTCAGTCTGTGGCAGTGATCTGAAAAGTTAATTTGGCTGGGCATAAAGGAGATAATCATTTTAATGTAGCAATATGAATAAAGATGATCTGTTAAAGCTAAATATAGCATGTAGAAGATGTCCCCAGGTTTTTGTGCTGTTGTGTGCCTTCAAGTTATTCCCAATCCATAGTAACCCTTAGGCAGACCTAACACAAGATTTTCTTGGCAAGATTAGTTTGCCATTGCCCTCCACCACCTATCATAGAGAGAGAGAAAGAATGACCTGTGAATGGTCACTCCATGGGTTTCGTGGCTACGCAGGAATTAGAACTTTGGTTGCCAGAATCATAGCACAGCACTAAAAGCACTACACCACACTGACTTTTTCCCAGGTTATATAAACACAATTAGGATTTATGCAATTAGTTAGCCTATCATCATATGGCTCACAGGAAAAATTAGGGAGACATATTTTAATCAATATGTATATGGAATGGCCATCTTGAGAGAAAAAACAACTATCAGTCAATTTTTTACATCTTCTAAGGGATAGAAATTCTAAGTGCCAAATGTAGAATACCTGGCAGGCCTTGCACCAAGCAAATGATAGTGAATGGGCCAAATAAACTGCTAATTCTTCTCTCCTGAGGGACAACCCCTCACGAATTCTGCTTTTTCTTGCCATGTTTATGAGAAGCAAGCATTTCATCAGTCCTTCATTAGAGATTTGGTTGTGAGGCCAATTACTGAAGTGTCTGGCCAATAATGTTGTAGACCATGGTTTCAGTCTAGCTAGCAGCAAAAGAAATCAGCCAAATAACCACCTCAATAAAGACTTTGGCATCCATGTAGCTAGGTCTGAAAAAAATGACTGAGAAAAGAAAGTTCAATCACTTTGTGTCCAACCCATTGTGTCTTCTGGTGTTCAATTGGCCCATCTAAATCTGGGTCCTTGTAATTTTCAGTTCCTTAATTGATATTTTTAACTAATTAGCAGCACAGCTCTACCACTGTTGCTGTAATTATTAATGATCAATTAAAGCAGTGTAGGATGCTTTCAGTAGGAACACAAAGAAAATTGAACTCTCTCTAGCATGAAGATGTAATGAATTTTGTGTAATCTGAGTTGCCATGGTTACTTGATTTGTACATTCCAAGAACTTCAGTTGCCCCCCTTAAAAAAACCTTTACTAAACCCCCCAAACTGGGCCAAATTCAGCAGCTGTGGGACAACAAAATTTGTTGTTTTAATCTTTCACACATTTAGGGTTTCGGTTTTGTTTTGCTGCAGTCTTGCTGGTCCCAGGAAGACGATTGTAATATGATGGATGACATATCATGACTAATTAGATAATGTTAGGTTGTAAGCCCTAATAGACACAATGCATCTTTAAGATTAGTTGTTTCTTCTGAAAAGGGCAGCATACACACTGATGGAACAAAGCCATTCATTTCAAATCCATTCCATTTGCAAGTAATCCTTCACATGAAATGGAAACAAGGTGTATGACATGCCAATTAACACAGGTTAAGAATGCAGGAGCTTTTTCTCCAACGTCCCCATGCCATCATGACTGTTGATAAAGAGGCTTGCTTAAATGAGGGAACCAATATATGAAGAAATGCATCATTGGGAAGGCTTTTTGGGGAAAAGATAGGTACTGTTTTATTTATATTGCAGATTGCCTGAATGTAGGCAGCCTGGTAATTCAAAAAGGTCTGAGACAACCATACCATCCTGGTAGGAAAGTCAGAACTTTTCTAGAGAGATGAAACAAAACTTATCTCATGCATTTTGCTTTATTTCTGTCAGTTGCTTTGATTAAAGCAGATAGAAGTAGGGGCGTAAACAATAGTAGACAAAAATAAATAAAAACACATTTCTTGGGCATTGAGAAGAATCGTAGACCTCTCTTTGCAGTTCAGGATTTGTTCTGTGCAAAATTTGGTTCTGTATTGCCATGAAGAAAGCTGCATTTTCTTGAGATAATATTGCATTTTTCCTTGCAGAAAATAATATTTCTGCACATAATGTACTATTGTTGGCATAGAAAATGTCATTTTCTGTATACACACAGACACACACAATTGAGTCAATATTTTCACAGACTAAGTACTGCACTGCAAATTGTTTTTGAAAACTGCCACAATTTCTGAAAATGGTTTTACGGTGGGGAAAAAAATAACAAAAATTACTCATTACTTTTTTCAAGAGTTAATTTGGCAAATAATTACATTTCTAGATAGAAAGCAGCAGCCACCTTCTTGCTATGGACTGGAAGAAAGCTATTGAAGTGCTAAAGACTTGCCAAAACAGAGAGTTGGCCCTCTTGGTGTTTTGAACTTTGGTTTCCAGGATTCCTGTCAATGCACTGGGATTTTTGGAAATTGAAGACAAAATTTGAGAATGACTAAAAACTGATTTCCCTCCTCTCATAAGCCTTGAGCTGCCTATGTGAACAACAAACCCCTCCATATATCTGTGACAGGTCAGGGACCGAGTATTGTCAGATAGTGGAATTGGTTGAAAAGCAGAGCCCAGGTTTGCATTTATGATGGCATGAGAAAACTAAAAGAGCTTTTACAAACATTCAAAAATTATTCAAGGAGAGGTCTTCTTTTTTTATAGCCAAGCCTTGGGGCTGCACATGTGTGCTCAAGCAGTTCCTAAGTGAGTTGCATGGGCAAAAAGAACTGACAAAAGAGCATGGAACTTGTTTGTAATTGGCAAGTACTGAAAGAGTAAGGCATCAGAAAGTAAGGCATCAAAGGGTGGGAAAATCCTGGAGGTGATATAGGGTATTAGTATTGGTTCATTATAAAATGGTGCAACTCACCGCAAGGTAGCATAGTACAATTAATGCAAATCTCTGCACATGTAGATTTACACTATGCATTCCCAGTGTGGGATCTTGGCCCATGTTTTGGATTCTTAATGAGTCAAAGAGGGAAACAACCTCAGTGGATTTGCATCACAGAAGGTAGAATGACACCATGCAGTGTGGCTGATCAAGTCTGTGAGCTTTCTATGCCCAGCTATTTTCTCAGAAATACTGAAAAGCTTCTCTTCCTTCTACCTCCCTTCCTCAAAATAATCTCCTCACAGCCTCTTTTCAGCAGTTTTTCCCTTGGTCATGAAGAAATGTGTGCCGCATTTTCCACAGCTGGTACAGTGCCAAGAGACTAATAACACAGTGTTCCTTTTAATGAGGTGGCAGCCTTCCTATTTCTGAAAATTAGGAATGTCAGTTTGCAGTAATCTCAGACCTGGAGAAGCTGTGCTCATATCACCATCTCCCAGAAGCACCTGGAATAAAGCTTGGCTACTATTTTCATTCCCGGGTCAAGCTTGAATTCCTACACTGAATGTACCTTTTGCTCACCAATCTAGTAAACAGTCCCTGCTGTACAACTTGGAAAAGTAATTCTTGTGCATGCAAAATTCAATATAGGCTGTTCTTGCCACATTGGTTCTATAGAATAATGATAGGAAGCACAGCTGTGATGGTATATCATAAGATCATAAGATCAAATAAAAGAACTGTGCAAAGTTCTGAATAGTACAGAAAATTAAAGCTCGTGTCTTTAGATGCCACCAGAAGAGGATGTGTTACACATTATGTGAAAAGGAGTACATTCCCAAAGCAATCTCAGAAAATGAAGTCAGATGGACTGTCTACTTGCTATTCTCCCCAGGTTGCCTGAAACAATTCTCCCACCTCATTGTGGTGTGTCAGAACCAAATGTCCAGTTAGGACAAGAAGTCCATCTGTTCTAAAGTGATCTCTGAAGGCCTTGTCAGGAGTGATGAAATGCCACTAGATTCCAATAAAGACTCAGAAGGCAAAGCTCCAGGTTAAAGTCTCCAGATATAAGAGTCTAGCCCTGTGTCTGGTCCTTCCATATAAGTTCAACAAGCACTTCTGAAAAGGTGTTTTGTTTGTTGGGATCTAATCAATCATCTAATATTCAAGAACATGAGCCCATATGTTTTTTTTAACTTATTCCCATTTTTTAAATTTTGTGTCACACTTTTAAAAAGATTATAAACATAAAAACACGGTCTTTCTTTTCAATTGATTTTGTAAGCTGCTTTATCAGCACCTTTAGTTTTTGACTGAAGTGTGGGATCAATTTGCTTTTTAAACACCCACATAATTATTTCGCAACCATTTGACATAAATTCACTCAGGAAAAAAAGAGTAAAAAATGCATATTCACTGCATCCATCTATCCATTTAATCCAGTGTTCTTCTTTTTGACTATCACTAGATTTTGGCTCATATTTAGGGGCAGAATAAGCTGTACTCACTGTGAATTCAATCCTGACTTTCTGGTAGTAATTGTGGGGTAAATGGGGTTAGAACATAAGAACATAAGAAGAGCCATGCTGAATCGGACCTCAGCCCATCTAGTCCAGCATTCTGTATCACACAGTGGCCCACCAGTTGTACACGGGGATCTTGAGCAGAAGGGAGGGCAAAACCCTAACCTGCTCCTGACCCCCCACAACCAGTACCCAGGGAAATCCTGCCTACCTCAACCAACTCCGAGGTGGCACTTGAATGTCCTTTTCAGTAACTACCGATACACTTGGTATCCATGAATCTGTCTAATCCTGCCTTGAAGTTGTTCAGGCTGACAGCTGTCACAACCTCTTCTGGAAGTGAGTTCCATAACCCAATGACCCTCTGGGTTAATATGGTTTGGCCTCATGTTAAGAAAAGTCAGAAGATGCTTTGGGGCAATGTAGACAGCAGGATCAAGCCCATTTCAGTCCATGGAAAAGGGGACAGATAGTGCCTGTGTTGCTGCTGTCTTTGCTTCCAGATGGCCACAGGGCTCCATAGCAGCTCCTGGCAATTGTGGGCACCCTGTACTAACATCAGCAAAGGAAGGGGCTGTTCTCCCTGTCTTTATCCTGATCATGTGGGCACCTCTGTTGATGTCATAACTGGATGTTTGGTTGCAATGATCAGGAGCTCACATGGAGCTCTGTGGCCATCTGGGAGTAGTATCATAGATGGGAAAATGGTGGCCCAGTAGGGGTTGATGGACTTTGATCCACCACTGTTGCAGGTTGAGGAGGGTACAAATGGATGCCTTCAGGAGAAGTCTGGAGCTTTTCTGCTCTGGTTGTGTAGATGTGATCTCTTTTATAGATGTTTCAAAAACCATGACTTTCTGCTAGGTGGGGAGTGATGGGCAAATCATTGCACTATCTGGTGGTGCCCCTCATCAGTTTAGCTGCTGATTTCATTATAGAAGTAGGAAAGGTCTCTAAATGAGGAGAGGAAAATGGAGGAAAATTGTTCAAACTACAGATGCATGATTTACAATAGGAATTCTACATAAAAGGACATGATATTCACTATTCCTTTGTATATAATGTACAAAGCTGACATTGAATTACTCGATTGTCTCAATTAACCCAGTGATGTCTGAAGCAAAGCTATTTCCCTGACCCTTTTCCTACCTGAAATCTTTTGACCTGGAAATGCTAGGAATGAAATGTGGGAGCTTCAAAACCAAAATGTATGTCTAACACAATAAGTTGTGAAAATTCTTTTGAGGAAGTCCCCAGAAGTCACATTTCCAAGCTCTTACTAGCACCAGCCATATTCCCTTCTCCAGGCTTTTTATCAGTTACAAGTAATGCAGTTAATTGTAATTAGTTCATTTAGGCATGATGTTTGTATGTGTATCTATACGGTTCTGGCCCAGCTTACTTGTCCGAACGCATCAGCCGCTACATCCCACCTTGTAATCTAAGATCATCCGGAGAGGCCCTGCTCTCGCTCCCACCTACTTCTCAAATGCGGCTGGTAGGGGCGAGGGAGAGGGCCTTCTCGGTGGTGGCTCCTTGCCTGTGGAATGCGCTCCCTATCGATGTACGATCCACCTCATCCATCCTGGCATTCAGGAAAAAAGTAAAATCCTGGCTGTGTGACAAGGCATTTGCCAGCACAAGGCAGCATTTTAGATGGGATTTTAATGGAAAGTGGATGAATAGGGCCAATGCTTTTATGGACAGAACATTGTTTTAATCTGGAATGAATGCATATGATGCTAATGTAATTGTATTTTAATGTATTTTAATGTATTTTAATTGTTGAAGGGTTCTGGGGTTTTATATTGTTATTGTGTGGGCATCGAATTGTTCCTTACTGTAAGCTGCTCTGAGTCCCCCCTCGGGGGTTGAGAAGAGCGAGGTAAAATCCTGAAATAAATAAATAAATAAATATCTTTAAGTCACCTGTCAACTTAGGCAATCATATACATTTCATATGATTTTCTTTAGCAAGGGTGGTTTTCCCAGTTCTGAAATATTGCTTACAATACTTGGTATTCATTGGTGGGTTCTCATCCAAGTACTAACTAGGGCTGGCCCTGGTTAGCTTCCAAGATCAGATAAGATCTAGTGACATTCGATGAGGGAATGAGAAAGACACATTTCAAATGAATGTAACAAGTAAGAATGAATTCACTCTGTTGATGTAATGAGTAACTGTCTCTATTGACTTTCATCTTCTACTTTGAAAGGGAAATGCAAGAGGCATTTCAACAGGATTTTCAAATGTCATATCATTTTCATATCAATCCTAAATGGTTTTTTCCCCCTCTGAACAAAATGTAATAGAAAACTAGCAAATATTTCTCAAACACTATAATGGGTAATGGTAATGAATTAATTGCTATTCCTTCCCCATTCTACCTGACTTAACTGTTTGAATCAAAGTTAAAGATAATATCCTTTTTCCCACTTGTGCAGAAACTTGTTGGATCAGATGCTAAAATCATACTTTAAGTCTGGTGCTGAGAGACTGACACTGAAGCTTAAAAGATGGTGGACCACTGTGCCTCCAAGAAATGAGAACAGCTGGGAAGCTCAGGTGGAATAACTGTCCTTGCCACACCTCAACATCTGCAAACTAAGACAGTTGCCTCACTTTGCCTAATGGTGAATGCTTTGCCAGAGCAGATGATAGCAAAGACACAGTGGACGACATGTTTCTGTGGTGGAATGGTTTTGTTGTTAACTGCTGTGACACTGGCCGTAACTTATGGGACTCTATGAATGACAGACCTCGAGGTCATCTCATTATCAGAAGCCCTGCTCAGGTCTTGCAGACTCAGGGCCATGGCCTCCTTGATAGAATCTATCCCCTGTTAATTCAATCTTCTTTCTCTACTGCTTTCTATCTTGCCAAGCATTATTATATTTTCTAGTGAGTCATGTCTTCTCATGGTATATCAAACATCCAACAGATTCACTTTAGTCATATTGTCTTCTAGGGAGACTTCAGGCCTGATTTGCTGTAGGATCCCTTTATCTGTCATTTTGGCAGCCCATAGTATCTTCAGAACCTCTAGAACTACATTTCAAATGCATTCTCTTCCTACCTTCACTGTCTAGCTTAAAATTAGAACTTCAGTGGTGTGGAAGGTTTTACAGTTGTGCAAAGCAACTCTAAGTTGTTTATGTAGAAATATACTTCTGTACATCATCTTCCTTTGACCTCCATGTCTATTCTCTCTCTCTCCCTCCCACCCTCTATCTGGCATGTGCCTGAAACTATGGCCAATATATTTTTAGACCTGAAATTGTAGAATGTCATTCTCAAAAGGTACATAATTGATTGAAGATCTTCAAAGACAGGTTGGATGGCCATCTTTCAGTACTTCAGCTATGTTTAGCTATATGGCAAGGCACTGGATCAGATAGCTATAATAGTTTCATCCAGGCTGTATGATTCTTTGCCAGGGAAATTTTAGTTGTTTTATCTCCCAACTAAGCATACATTTAGAAGAAGGAAGGTCCCGAGACAGATTTTAATCAAATATTACAGTGGAAAACTGAGAAAGGGAAAGGCACCATGGGATTCATATATAACAAACTAAGAGATAACCATTATGATTTGAACCCCACCCTGTTTGAAATATGGAAGGAGGTAATAAACTAATCAGAAGGAGTTAGAGTTGTGGATAAATTCAATCAAAACATAAACATTTAAAGATCAAAGAAATACAATGGAAAATACTGATGAAATGGTATATGAACTCCCCAGCAAATAGCTCATATTACAAAAAGAACATCTAAAATATGTTGGCATGAATGTGGGGAAACTGGAACATTTATTCATATGTGGTGGGGCTGTCTCAAAGTACAGAATTCTATAGAAAAATAAAAGGGGAAATGGAGGAATTATTAGAGCAAAAAATAGGGTTGAATAAGAAACAGGTTTTTACCCTGAAACTGGAAGGGGAAAGTGGCTATAAAGATTGGGGCGAGATGACTAAATATATGTTAGCTGCAGCCCAGGCCATGGTCTCCCTGGGATGGAAAGAACATAAAAATAAGATAAACAAAAGTAGTATGAATATTTAGCAGACCATATGTTTCAAGATTACATCATAGATAGGAACAATAAACATACCCTAGGGGGAAAGGAAATGGGAAAACCAATAGCCAAGGCTAAAGGCAACAGAAAATACAAGAAATTAAACTAGACTACCCATATGATCCAACAAACAGAATGAACACTAAAGGGAATATATTACTGTTCTTGGAGGGAGGGGTGAATGGGAGAGGGAGGGGGAAAATAGTGGAAAAGGGATGGAAACATCACAAAGGCCTTTTGTGTAAAGAGTATTTAATATTTAGCAGGGAAATCAGATGTTTTCTAAACAACAGTCTTGACTGAGGAGTTCAGTGAATTGTAATCCAACACATTTGGAGGCCTCAAAATGTATTGGACAGTGTTTTTTTCCTGTTTTTATCCAATTATTTATTTGTGGGACTCAGGGCGGTTCACAGTGAATGGATTCTTTAAAAATCTAGTGAAAGTGATAGCAGTGAAACTCAATTTTAAAAAGGAAGGAAAGCAAAAAACAAACATCCAGTTCATAATGTCAAGCCGCTGACCTTCTAGATACTCATAAACCACAAACGTGGAACCCCTAGTATGGAATAAATATGATAGATAAATTGAGGGTATGTATCTTTTCATTGGCATTTGATTTGGATGACAGTGTGTTAAACTTTTCGACTTAAAACTTTAATAATTTCTTTGTAAAGTGAGAAATACACTTTAATGTGAAAGGGAGGGAAAACGATTAACTAACGTATTTAGTGCTTTTCAATTTGTTCCTTCAGAAGAGTAAAACTTAAAGGCAATTTCCTCTCCTATTGAGAGGGCTGCATTGTTCTCTGAAAACAAAAGAGAATAAAAAGAACACAGTATTATTCATCACCGAATCTTTCAGTCTATTTGTAATCTAAACAAAATTATGTTTTTAATTTGCTTCCTTTCAACTCTTCTTTAAGTTTTATGAAGAAGTTTGTCTCCTATGAACTTTGTCATTAAAAGCTACATCCTGCCAAGCAGCCTGCATTGATTTGTGCACACAGTAACTATAAATGATATGATTGATTTTAAAAGGCTGCATTAAATAAAGGACATGATTTAATATTTGTCATCTTGTAGTTGATATTTATCATTCAGTGTCATGTATGTGGCCGTGACAGTTGTCACCAATAAATATTTAAACCAAGCACACATTACTAATTTGTTTGCTTTGCAAATCATCAATTGCCCTGGTTTGTATTCTTACACAAGCCTTCCTGTTACAAGAGAGTTAGAGATAAAACTATTTTTCATTTACATTAGAACATACCACAATTCCTCAACCTATATAATCTTTGGGATCTATGGTTTATTCTAATTGTGGCTAGTTGTCATTTTCCTAGACAGTGCTTACTCTTAGTATGCATTGGTGACTTCCCAATTAGACTATTGCAGTGGTTCCCAACCTGTGGTCTATGGACCACCGGTGGTCCGCAAGAACTATATATACAATATTTCTGACCAAAATTGAGATCTATTGCAGAAACACTCCCCTGTGTCCCATCAGAAGGATAAATACATTATTAGAGGCTTTGGAGAGGACTTTTCTGTGGTGGAACCCCAGATGTGAAGTTGCCTTCCATTGGAGGCCCAATTGGGATCATAATGATGTCAAGTCAAAACCTGGCTTTTTATTGAAGCCTACAAGTGTTATTGATTTTGTATAGGCTTCACCTATCTCAAGGTTAATTTATTTAAAATCATTTAAACTAGGTTTATATTGTCTTGTTTTTAGTTGCAGGAGCCATGCAGTATCCATGTAGTAGCTGGAGGAAACATATGCTACCTGTAAAGTGGGAACAATCAGGCTGCCAGTACTCATTAGTACACTCAGATGTAAACTACCTTTCAGCTGTGGGGGTTTGGATCTGAATATAGATGCATGGTAAATGGATGTATGATGCATTACCAAAGAACAACATTATCTTCACCCCTGAGTTACAAGCTAGCAAAATAATTCAGCATTACCCCCTTTGCATCCTTCTCTTTCCTCTTTCTTTCTCCCCTCTTATATCTCTCTTCCTCTTGTTCTCTTCCATCCTAACCTGTAGATTTGATTTAATAAAGGTGGAAGCTTTTAAAGTATTCCATAAGGCAGTGCGCGGTGTGGCTGATGTTGCCTTGCAGACATTGCATTATGAAACATAAAATATGGTAGCTGTCTGGTATGTATTGGAGCTAAGGGGTCATTTAGTTCCCAGTCTATTTAAGTGCTGTTAGGAAATAAACCCAGCCAAGCTCTGAAAGAGGAGAATTGTAGCAGCATTTTACTGGAGAGTGACACAGTTGTGTACTATGGCCCTTCAGATCACATTCAAAAATTTCATCTTCCTGAAGATTTATTGATGTATCATATACCTTTAACAGATATACAGTACATGAAGAAATAATAGAATCACAGCACAAAACCCATAGAGCTGTTCAGCAGTAGACTGTTTCTGAGTATAGTGCAGGCTCCTTCTCTGGAGGCTTTTAAACAGAGGCTGGATGGTCATCTGCCAGGGGTATTTTGAATGTGCTTTTCCTGCATGGCATGGGGTTGGGTTAGATGGCTCATGCGGTCTCTTCCAACTCTATGATTCTAACAGTATGCAGTTATGCCAAACAATGTAATGTGATCTCAAATATATAAGAACCTCCAATCAAAAAGAGTGACCATTTTCAAAGACATCATAGGCTATCACTCGTGGCTGAGTATGATTGTCTTCCAAGTGTAGAGCCTTGGTGGTGTTCAAAATGTTCGTGACACCTATTCTGGATCCACATGTTTTTTCACAGTGAAGACATACTTTTTTCAGATGAAAGGCAATCCCAACAAGGGGTTGCTTAAAATGCCTTCCTCTTCACACATTTCTCCCTTTTGTCCTCTACTTGTGCCTCTTCAAAATCCCCAGCACTGTTGGTAATAGCCGACTTCCAATTAGAGGCTCTAGAGCACTGATTCTCAAAATGGGCAGTACCACCCCCTGGTGGGTGGTGAGGCGATCCAAGGAAGCGGTGGGAGGCTCAGGGGAATTTGGGAAAAGAACAATTGTCTGTTAAACAGGTGTAAAGGCTTCAGTTAGAAGGCTAGATTTGTTTGTGTTGAGTGGGATCCACCCATTAGCATGTGAGTAACCATGAGGATAGCATAGTCAATTAGTGAGGGCATCTGCATAGAAGTAGCCTGGCTTTTGTTACATTTAAATTCTTTGCTCCCTAGAGACATCCAAGGGTTCACTCACCCTTGATCGCTTTGCTGCCTGGAGGCCTCCTGTGTCTGGGTGGTGTTCATTAGTCACTATCTTGAGTCTAGTGTTTTTCAATATTAGTGGCCAAATTTTGTTCATTTTCATTGTTTCTTTTTGTTGAAAATGTCCATGTGTTTGTAGATTTCAATGGCTTCTCTGTGAAGTCAGACATGGTGGTTGTTAGTCTGGTCCAGAATTTCAGTGTTTTCCAATAATATTTAAACAGAGGCTGGATGGCCATCTGCTGGGGGTGCTTTGACTGTGCTTTTCCTGCATAGCAGGGGATTCGACTAGATGGCCCATGTCTCTTCCATCTCAATTATTCTATATTTTGTGACCTGCTTGGTTTACCATGTGTTCTGCTATTGCTGATTTTTTTCGTTGAATTAGTCTGCAGTGCCTTTCATGTTCTTTGATTCATATCTAGATGCTTCATTTGGTGGTCTCGATGTAGACTTGTCCACAGCTGCACAGTATCTGATAGACTCCTGCAGTAGTTAGAAGATCCTTCTTAGTCTTTGCTGAATGTAGCATTTGTTGAATTTTCTTAGTGGGTCTGTAGATTGTTTGTATTTTATGTTTCCCCTCAGTAGTTGCCTATGCTACCCTCATGGTTACTCACATGCTAATGGGTGGATCATAGTCAACTTCAGGTGAAACCTTTGAAATAAGCTGATCATGGAATTGCACTGGAATCCTATAGGGAACTCTTCTCCAGGCATTGCAAGGTCATCTTGCATGATTTGCAGCTCTTCATGTATAATTGAAACAGTGTTCAATGAGGTCATAGAATATGTGGGCCCACTGTTTAAAAAAAGATCAGATGTAGCCCAGGAGAATTCTCAGTTTGTGAATACTGACTTTTGAGGGCCTCCTGTGTGTTATATGCCCAAGGCTCTTTCTGATTATGGGAAGCAGCAGTACACACAGATGTCATCGGCTAATCATACATATTAAAACCTCCTGAAACACAGAATATCCAGCTTTGGCCAAACATTACAACTTACTCAAATAATCCAGGATTCTCTTGTTGTGTGAAAAGGTGATACAGGCCACAGCAGCTGCTCTTAGGTTCTGTCTCTAAGGGGTATTCTTCCCAACAACCCCAGCTTCAGGGAAAGCATGAACTTGGTCATGAAAATAGAGAGCAGGTGACTGTCTCTGCTAAGCAATGTGCCCTCCTGAGATCTCTGAGGCAGAATGGGTCCATTAAAAATTGATTTCCTTCAGATGTCCAGCAAATGCTCCCATAAATAATCCCTTTTCACAGACCAGTTACAAGTTAGATATTGGGAGCCTGGCCATATCTAGTTTTGCTCATAACCACCACTTATAGTGTATTATATGAGGAATGTTTGTGTGTTCAAGTTGCCTATTCACTTACAGTGATCCCATATATTTCATGTGATCATGCTTTTAGTCTCCTTTGGGAGATACAAAGGGAGGTATAAATAAATATAATAATAATAATTCATGGGACTTTCCTAAACTTGTTAAAGAGGCAGAGTTAGGAACTGGAAAATGATTCCAACTCTATTCATGTGTGCTAGCATGGGAATATCATTCCATTGACCTGGGACAATACATACAACCTCAGGGGTAGGCAAAGACAGAAGCTCCTTCAAAGAAATGCTCCCAAGAAGTCAGTATATCACACTGGCTCACTAGAGCTTATTGGCATTTGGGTCATATCCAACTTCTTAGATGCAGCTGTTGCCATGGAATTCAAGAGTTAATGTCTAGAATAAATTGTGGACTAGATGAAGAAGAATAAGCTGAAATATTTTATAGCACAGTGTTGTCAGACTTATCAGTATCAAGTCCTACATCTAGTGTTAGTTGAAGGAGGGGAAGGTGAAGGCTACACATCAATGCCCATATATGCATGCATATACCTTAGTGTGATCACATCCTCTATCACTTTTGGAATCCAAGTGAATACTGATCATTGGGTAAAGCATGTGGCATGGATCAGCTGGGTGACAGGAGAAAGTTAAGAGAATCTTTTGATTCCACACAGGGATCCTTTGAGGACCATGTATGGTCATAGCTTTGTAAGTTACGCACTTTTGACCTAGAAAATGCAGAGCTATTGATGGTAGGTGGGCCACTTGATCTAAGAATAGCTGAAATATCTGCTTGGAGAGGGTACCATTTCTTTAAAGCTGGTGTAGAAATATTGTGGTCCTCCAAATATTGCATTTCTGCTGCTAAAATTATTTCTCCCAACTGCAGTTGTTGATAGCTAAGTTACTCATGTGATAGTTGGAACTATACTTCAGTTAAAAGCATCTGGAGAGCCACAAATTGCCCACTCTTATTTGTCCTCCAGAAAGTCAAAATTCAAAATCCTCAATAAGTACAAAACCAGTATACCAGCTGTTGATTGGAACTGGCAACTTGGAATATATATTATGATTAATAGAAAAGACTTCCCTGGTAACCACTTTACTTCTGGACAGAATTGAAGATTCTGGACCTTGCTTATAAAGTTCTATATCAGACATGGAGATACTATGTCTCTTTAAATTATTGGATGCCAGCAGCTATCATTCTTGTTCTTTGCTCATGCTGGCTGGGGCAGATAGCAGCTGAAGTCCAACATTTGGAAGAGTCCACACATAGGCAAATAATTTATCAGGATGAAATCCTTCATTGGATCCATGAAACCCATGAGGGACTGCCCCCCTGTTGAATTTGCTACCATGCTCATATTTTCAGGTGGCTATTTGCCATTAAATTGAATGGCTGCTACACTGTCTGTCTTAGATGAATATTTGGTATCTATATCAAGCAGAGTGCAGTGTAGCCAGAACAATACGAGCTTGTAATAGGAAATAAGAGATAAACACTCAGGATGCCCTTGTACAGTTAAAACAAGTAAAACTTACATTTACTGTTTCAGGAAATCCATCTGGAATAGAAAAGGCAATAGATAAAAGAAGATTACCTATATTTTAGTAGAAGAACCCCTAAAGCTGGCTTTCATGAGTGGGTGTAATGTCTATTGCACATAAAGGAGAAAAACAGAAAGGCAGCAAGGAAGATGAGAGAGAATCAAGAGGGAGGAAAAAAGAAAGAAGGAATAAGGCAAGCTGAGCACATGCAAGTTTTATTGGGAGAATGGACCTGTCATGTATTTCATTCATTTACCCTTAAACTACAATGTCAATGACCTATATAAATATAATTGTAACTATTTAAAAAAATATTTTCCAAATTCCATTAAAGGTTGTATCTCTTGTAATATAACATATAAATTTAAAGTCTGTCCTTTGTAGGTTTTCATATCTATAGCTCAGGCTGGATCTACAATATCATATTATCCAGTATCTGAATGCAGATAATCTGCTTTGAACTTGATTATTTGAGACTAAACTGCCACATAATCCAGTTCAAAGCAGATAATCTGGATTCAGAAACTAGATAATATTGCAGTGTAGATCGAGCCTCACATATCTTTAGTGGTGTTGTAATCTTCTACACACTTTTCAGTGAATACATGGTAGCAGCAGTCTGCCAACAGTACTGGATAGACTTCCATTGCTGTAGTGCCAATACTATTGAACAGCAGCCTTTTCACATTACACGATTATACCCCTATGAATCCATCTTAACTGAGATTGTAGTTTGTTGTAATACTAGAGCTTTTGGACCAAAAATCTAAATATCCCTCCCTGAATTGCACATTTCGGGGTTCTATAGGAGGAACCTATGGTTGTCAATGTGGGATGAGAGTGCTTTCATTGTATAATGTGAAAGGGCTCCAAATGATGATGATGATGATAATTTGTTTGTATACACAATCTCTGCATTTGTATACACAACCTCTGCATTGGGAAAGGGAGTGCCACAAGTGTGCTAAAGGTTTTTTCCCCCCATTCAGTATTATGAAGAGTCAAAATTATGTTTCCTTGACTCAACAGTCATTGAAGCTTTTGGAGAAGCAACTCCTCTTCCTTTATGGGCTCAAATGTTTTGCACAATGATACATGAACTAGATTGGATCACCAATCTCTGCCTCCCCAATATATTTAGTAATGGTACCCTATCTGTGCTGTATTATGTTCTGCAAATGAGGGCCTAAAAATGATCTAAAGGCTACCTTGAGTAGTCCTAGTATATATCAAGGATCTTTCTGTCTCTATGGCCCCCAAACACACCATCTTAGAACGATCTATAATAATAACAAACCAGTAAAGGTGGTCCCAGTGTTGATCAGCACACTGAGTGCAGTGCCTAAAGACCTTGGCGTGCACTTAAACACAATTGGCGCTGACAAAATTACCATCTGCCAGCTGCAAAAGGCCACCCTACTGGGATCTGCATGCATTATTCACCAATACAGCATATAGTCCTAGACACTTGGGAAGTGACCAACATGTGATCCAATACAACGGCCAGCAGAGTGCTCATGTTTGCTGTGTACTAATCTTCTTGTGTTTCTAATAATAATAACAATAATAATAATAATTTTGTATAGCACATTATCTCCCCAAAGGGAGTCCAACAGGTAAGGCAAACATTCAATTGCCAGAAAGAAGCCATACAGACAATTACATCAAGATAAACACATTTGGCAATATAACACAATCTAATTAAACCTAACAGACAAATTAAACAACAAAAAAATTATAAAATACTAAACATTCTACTAAAGCACATTAAAGAAAAAATTAAAAACCTTTTTCATTGTAGCTCAATTAGTAGATGTTCAACAAAACCAATGGCCAGGGTTACAAATGGACATGGCCAACTATAAAAGGGCCGGGCATGGGATAGTCCTGATTTACACCACTCCGTGAAAATGTGTTGTGTTAGGCATTACATAGCATGATAGCTGGCATATCATTTAACAGAATGCTTCAAAATATAAAGATGTGTCAGAAGTAATTCTGGGGTAGCCTGAATTCTTTCATAGCTTTTCAGACTTCTTTACTATTAAATTTGGGGAACAGAGGTGTAGCAATTAACTGCTTAAAATGATTTTACTATCAGCAATTGCAGCATGAAAGATACCAGAAATGTTAATGTTTGCATGCTTATACAATTAGTTTTCATGTTTACAGAATTCCTGTTTGTTAGATTCTACCATTACCCACTACCCTTCTACATCTTTTCAACTAGCAGCTATTTAGTTTTCTAATTGTCTATAATAATTTATTATAGACTAATTGTTATTTCTAATTGTCTATAATAATTTATTATAGACAATTATTGTAAATTAAAGCTTGTTTATTTACAATAGTTTTTTACCTTCTCCGTATAATCCCGTGTGTATATGTATGGGACTGGTTCTTGGGTTCTTCCCCCTGATTTTAATGTGCTGCTTGAGAGAACTGTTTCTATTTCTTATGTTTTCTCACAACAAATACTTGGGCAATGGTTGTTAGATGTACATTCCTTCCTTTCATATTATCAGATCCCAGAGATCTCAAATAAATCATAGCATTTTTTCATTATTTCTATGAAACATACATAAAAAGGACACCAGAATCTGCTGCACCTAAGTTTGGGTTAACCAAAAATGTACTCCAGGAAGTATTTGCTCCTGAACTGAAGGTTGAAGAGCTAGATCTGTTGAATGTTCAGCTGCAGATTGAGTATCTCATATCTGAAATGCTTGGGTTGAGAAGTATTTTGGATTTCAGATGTTTTTGGATTTTGAAATACTTGTATTTGCATATACTATACATACAGAGATAAGTTCTAGGTGAGACCCATGTCTCAACACAAAATTCATTTATGTTTAATATAGGTCTAATATAAAAACATATCATCTGTCAGTAATTTTACATAATGTTTTGAATAATGTTGTGTATGAAACAAAGTTTGTGTACATTAAACCATCAGAGAGCAAAGGTGTTGCAATCTCAGCTACCCGTGTATACTGAATTTTCTTTTCTGAGCTATATTCGAGAAAGTGGGATTGGAGTCATGTGTCACTAACATGGCCCAAAGTACAAAGATTCTGGGATGACATTCTGTCATGGATAAGCCATGTAGAGGGGACAGACAGTGTACTTCAGAGAATTTCAACTAATGATTTCAGTATTTGAAAACAAGAATAAGGATTTAGTTAATAGAAATCTTAGATTGCTCATGGTATGTCACAAGACTCAAAAAAATCAAAACCTGAAATAGACTAGAGAACTAGATGAATAAGATATGGGCTATATCCATATCAGAAAAGTTAACCTATAAATCAGTGGTTCCTGACATTTTTTGACCAGGGACCACTTGACCAGGGACTACTTAACCAGGGACCTCCAACATTAGTACCAAAAGGGTTACAAATCAGATTTTTGGTCAACTTTAGATTTAGTTTGGCTATTTGAGGTGCTGATTCAGAAAATTGCATTAGATAGACTGATACAGTGCATATGCCATCCAGTAGTTGCCATCTGCTTGCTGAAAGAAAACCATATTTAATAATCAAGAGCTGATGTGGTCTATCTAATGCAATTTTCTGAATCAGCACCCCAAATAATGCCAGGAACAGGCCTAATAACAAAGACACCAAGGCACCTCCACTTCCTGGTGCCACATGGAATTTCTCCACTCAGCAGGGGGGAGGAGAAGGAGAAGCAAAAGTCAAAAGACTTGTTGCCGTGCCTTTTGTGTGTAGTCAGCCCCTCCCCTCCCAATATCTCCATTGCCTCTGCACTATAAGATGGTTTTGTGAGACCATTCACTCTTGTGGCAACAGTGCAGTAATGGTGAGGCCGCGGACCATATTTTAGTTCTTGGGGACTAAAATATGGTTCTTGGGGACTACTGGTGGTCCACAGACCACAGGTTGGGAACCACTGCTATAAATTAATATGAATAATAGGAGAAATAAAGGAAGATCTAGATAATATATGGAAACCATTTATCAGCTTCATATGTAAAAGTAATGGTCAATTTGAACCACCAAATGACCAATAAAATTGTGAATTAACAATTACAAAATATAATAATTATAGATAAAATCAGAATACATACAAGCAATAGAACTGGCAGAGCTGTATTTTTTATAACAATATATGGATGATGTTAAGAGGTGAGGGCCATGTATAGATCTGGGAAGAGATGATGTAACAAAGCAATTGTAATATGTTAAATGTTTTGAAATAATTAAATAATGTTAAAAAACAGATTTCAGAGTATTTCAGATTTCAAAATTCTTGATGCTAACTTGTATCATGTAGTGTGAGCACATAATTGATCTCAGTTTGCTTCCTCATAAGCAGAACATGAATGAAGTAGTGTGGAATCTGCCAGTGTGACTGTACATCATCAAAAGCTTTGTTATTAAACAATCAGGAACGATTTATCTGAAGAGCACATAGATAAGGGGCTGAATAATTAAATGGAAAAGAGGTTTGCATGCAAGTTATCCTCATCAGATCTTCTCAAGATTTCCAGCAGATAAATTACAGACAGTTATTGATTTTGCTAACCCCAAGTAACAAGGCCAAACCTTGATTATTGACATTTTAGCATGTTATGTCATTACATATGATACAATCAAGAAAGTGGAATGAACACCACTTTATCAGTTGTGTTGTTGGTGTACTTTTTAAATGGTCTTTACATCTGCTAGGAATCCTTGTTTTGTAGACTGATCCATCCGTGCAGTATATGTTATGCATATTCTTTGGATCTATCCCCCCAAAATTAAGAATGTAAAGCAAATGTAAAGAGGACAAAAAGTGTGTGTTGTTGTGTGGCAAACATCTAATTTGTTTATATCAACTGAGTGACAGATCAATTCTTCTCTAAGGACCATATCACATTGATGAGATCCCATGTGGTGATATGCCAGCCTCCATGGTGAATCGGCAGGGCAGTGGGACAATCCCAGTACCCCACCTCATCAGCAGTGAGGTTTTCCCATCACATGTGAGGAAACATCAATAACTGGCTCTTTCACTCTGGCCCTGTGGAACACAGGAAGCCTTCCATGTTCTGGGCACAGCGTTGTAGGATGTTTCTGCTCCAGTTCATGGAAGTGAACCGACACCATGTGATGAGTGATGTGGGGCTCCATCAATCAACTGTGTTGCAAGCATCCTGTCATGTGATGAAGTCCTAAGACCCATCGGCTAGGATTAGGAATGGGATTTATGTTTCTGTATCAAGCAAGGTTGTCTCTTTCCCTTGACCCTAAATCTTCATCCTTTACTGGTGCTTTTAATGAAGAATCTAGATCTGTAGTTCCCAAAAAATTTTCCTACAGGTGTTTGAGATTTCAGTTCCCAGAATGCCAACCAGTTTGGCCAACATCTAGGAATTCTAAAATCTAAACACCTGGTGGACCAAAGTTTGGGAACCATTAATGTAGACATTGTCCTCATCAAATGTTTGCATTCTGATACTTTATCTTGCCTATCATTTGTGTGTAGTCGAGATCTTGATTTTTAGGCAGCATTATACAGCTAGCATGTTTTAATACTAGTTTGTACTGTATTGAATCCATCTTGTGGAATCTTGGGATTTGGTAGGATCTTTGCTCTCTCTCTCTCTCTCTCTCTCTCTCTCTCTCTCTCTCTCTCTCTCTCTCTCTCTCTCTCTGAGGCCTCTGTTTGCTTTCATTTTGTGGAAGGAGAATATTACTATTTTTCTATATTAAAGAAAGGGAGTGGAGAGGAAACGGATTATTAAAGATTCTATATAGACAGTCCCTAAGTTACGAACAAGTCATGTTCTGTAGATTGATTGTGTATGAAAGTCAGAATAAGTACAACAAACATTTATATTAGGTTTAGATAACATAAGGAAGATTTAACACCCCTGTGGTGTTTGCTTTGTTGCAAAAACACTGAACAAACTATAGGACTATGCTTAGATATCACTTACACACACCGAGGTAGATAGAATACCATATAATATCATCAATTTAAATCTATAACAAAGTTAAATTCATACAACAGTTATATATTATATCACATCTCTACAATAGAAATCATCTCTATTGTAGAGATGTGATATAATATATTACTGTTGTATGAATTTAACTTTGTTATATATTTAAATTGATGATATTATATGGTATTCTATCTACCTCAGTGTGTGTAAGTGTTTGCCTTGTTGTCAGTGCTCCTGTTCAGAATATTTTGTTTCACTTTCTCTCCTTGTATTAATTGGATTTTTTTAAAAATGGCTTCTTGTGGAAACAAGGGATGGTGATAAAGTTGGGACACCTTCTCCCATGGAGTGAATTTCCCTTCCGAGGGATAGATTTCTCTTACTTTCTGTTGTCTCATCCTCGTTCTTAACTATGTGTCATTTATAAATTGGGTGTTTGTAACTGTTGTGGTTTGCCCTCCTTACCTGTTTTGTGTTTTGCCTTATCTGTTCACATATCCTCTGTTTATTTTCTTGGCTGCCAGTCAAACACAGAGTCCTTTATAAGACTCTGACCCTGACATTCAAGGCCCTGCGGGGCCAGGGTCCCTCATACTTAAAAGACCGCTTGACCCTACCCACCCACCCAAGAGCACCACGGCCAGCAAACGAGAACCTCCTCTGTATCCCGGGTCCGAGAGAGGCTCATCTGGAGTCCATGAGACAGAGATCTTTCTCTGTTGCGGCCCCCGTCCTGTGGAACTCTCTACCGCCAGACCAAAGAGCCAGTCCTGACCTGCCCCAATTCTTGGCGGCACTTAAGACATGGCTATTTAGGAAAGCCTATGCATAATACGACAACCAGCGACCCGGAACCTTCCGAGTCCGATATTTTTAGCCATTTTAATGTTTTAATGTTTTAATACTCTAGTACTGCATTGCTAGCTGTGTAAGTCGCCCGGAGCACACTTGTGGAGGGCGACTCATAAATAATAAAGTTCAGTTCAGTTCAGTTCTTTTTAATTTTTCTATTAGCCAGGAATAGCATTCATGCTCTATTCTGACAAATCCATTGCAATGGATGCATGGAAATAGAAAGCAGGGTTGCATCCATGGAAGTCATTGTCAGCCTCTGCACAATATGGTCTTAATCATGTAAAGGAAATATAGGCAGCCTTTGTGGCTTTCATATTGAGAGAGGGGGGGAGGGAGAGAGATGAGTTGAGATTTTGGTGGAAAGACCGTAGGACAAAAAGAGGGAAGCAAAACAGATGACAATATAATAAGCAGGCAATTAAACCAATCAGAATCAATAAACATGAAAGAAACAGAGGTTTCTGAACCTTCCCATCATATGATGACACTTCAGTCAATTGTAAGTCTGCTGAAATCTAACTAATATGATATGGCCATTAAGAACAAAAATCCATCTCCTTTCCATTCTGATCATGAACCACTGATTTTGAATTCTCAGCAGATTTTCCATCACTTCACAAGTCACTGCCATACATCAAAAATCATCTTCTGTAGGGATATTTGGTGATTTCTAATTTAGGGCTGATATTACTTTTATTAATGTCAATGCATTCAGAATAAAATCTATTTTAACACCATCTCTTTCAACCAACGGAGCTGTAATACCAAAAGGCTAAAAAAAAGTATGATACTTCTGATAGTATAAATTTGTATCTCCCGTTTGAAAAGGATCAGATAGCAGTGGATGATGTAAAAGAATGAAATATTATTTCTCAAAAGATGAGAGGTAGTTTTAAGTAGTACTTTGATATCTTAAAAATATTAGAAAAAATGTTTCCCCAAAAAATACCAAGTACAAGTCACAAACAAATAGTACTCATTACACAAAAATATCATTAATGTTAAAAAAATCTTTTACAAATGTTATTATGTAAACAATTGTTACTACCATCCCCAAAGTAATGCATTATAAATAATATAATTATTTATGCAATGTTAAATTTCAAACATTGATGGGAAATGCAGTCTTAAAATCAAACTTAATATCAAAAGGAGAAAAATGTTGGGATACACTGCCATGTCCCTTTATTACCAAATGGCTCATCTCCATCATTGCCCGTACGCTCTGGAATTCCTTGCTGCTGAAGGTCAGGTCACTCCGCGACCTCCTGACCTTCCGGAAAGCATGTAAAACCTGGCTTTTTTGGCAAGCTTTTAATTGTTGAGTTAGTCTAGCCATATATGTTAGCTTTAGTTAATACTGTTGCTTTTAATGTAATATTTTAATGCTTACCACTGTATTTTAGCATTTAATGTTTATTGTTGTTTGCTTCCCCTGGATTGTAAGCCGCTCCGAGCCACCAGAGAGTGGCGGCTAAGAAGTCGAACAAATAAATAAAAATAAATAAATAAAAAACTTCCAGGGTATTTTATCCCAGTGTTTCCCAACCCATGTGCCGTGGCACACTAGTGTGCCATGAGCGATCATCAGGTGTGTCGTGGGAAATTGGAACCTCCAATACCCTTTCTTCCCCCTCCTGCCGAACACTTTTTCTTCTCCACTTGAGCTCCCTTCTTCCCAGCCTCGTTCTGCTCACTTCTGCCGCCATTTTGATCTGAGGGGAAGGGGGAGGGAGGAAGACGTGGGGCGAGTCTGTGCAGTAGCGCCCGTCTGGATCACATCTTCCTCCCTCCCCCCTCCCCTCCTGAACACACTCATGCTGCCCCCTCAGATCAAAATGGCGGCAGAAGCGGCAGCATGAGCAAAGTGAGGCAAAGCGAGCAGAGCGAGGCTGGGAAGAAGGGAGCCCGAGTGGAGAAGAAAAAGTAAGTGTTCGGCAGGAGGGGGAAGAAAGGGCACGAAGGGGAAGGGGGAAGAAGAAGTCTCTGTTGAAAGCTGGCATGGGCAAACTTGGACTTTCCAGGTGTTTTGGACTCCAACGCCCACCATTCCTAGCAGCCTCAGGATCTTTTCCTCCCCCCCCCCTCAGCCATTTAAGCAGGAAAGGGCCTCAGGCTGTTAGTAATGGTGGGAGTTGAAGTCCAAAGGACCCAGAGGGCTGAAGTTTCCCCATGACTGTTTTAAGGATCTTAAAGTGGTGAGCCTCCTTCAACATTGTGATTCTGGATAGAAAACAAACAACAACATAACAACATTGTTTGAGTCCACAGTGCTCTCTGGGTGTGGGTGAACTACAACTTTCAAACTCAAGGTCAATTCCCAAGCAAATCCTTTCAGTACTTTTTGTTGGTAATGAGAATTCAATATGCCAAGTTTGGTTCAATTCCATTGTTGCAAGAGTTCAGGATGCTCTTTGATTGTGTGTTAACTATAAATTGAGCAAGACCTTTGTGTGTGTCTTTCTGCCATTCCTGCCAGGATATCTATGTTGTGTTCATCGAAACAGGCCCAGGTTTCACACTGCATGTATAAATATATTTAAAACATATTAACTATATGTATTACTGTGTTAGTGTGTCATTTTGTGTCATTTTGGTTGGTGGTGTGCCCCAGGATTTTGTAAATGTAAAAAATGTGCCGCGGATCAAAAAAGGTTGAAAAACACTGTTTTATCCAATCAAACTCTGGAAGCAAGATCATTCAACTTGTTTATTTGATCAAATCACCCTGCCAAATGAACAAAATGGAAAAGTGCCACACTAAACTAAGATGCAGCTAAGTTTTATCAACATTTTTAGCATGTACACAGTCACAGGCTATTTTCTTCAATTTGTGCCTCAGCTCTATCTCTTCCTTTGTTCCCCTTTTATGCCAGCTCTTATCAGCATTCCTGTGCCTGTTTTTCTTAGCAGCCAATTTCCTCTCCTGCACCCCCATGCCCCTTCATTTTCCTTTCTTTACTCTGTTCTGTAGTAGTTGTCAAGGTGTTACCAAAGTGTCCAAAAGATGGTGCAAATTAATCATGAACCTCCACTATAAAACAATACTAGGGTAACTGTGCTGGACAGTAGGACTATTTCCATAGTCTCTAATGATTTATATATATACTAGCTGTACCCGGCACGCGTTGCTGTGCCCTATTTAGGAGATGCGAGAAAATCTGAGTATGTAAGGGTTGGAAATGATGTTACTTAAGGTCTTGGTGGGGTGCTTGGGAACTGATCTTGAGTTTGGAAGTTGTAGTTCACCTACACCCAGAGAGCACTCTGGACTCAAACAATGTTGGATCAGGACCAAACTTGGCATGAATACTGAATATGCCCAAATGAGAACACAGATGGAGTTTGGGAAAATAGACCTTGAAATTTGGGAGTTACAGTTCCTGGGATTTATAGTTAACACACAAAGAGCATTCTGAACTCTTGCAACAATGGAATTGAACCAAACTTGGCATATTGAACTCATTACCAACAGAAAGGGAATCAGTAGCTACTGAAATGGACATCCAAGTGCCACCTCTGTGTTGACGGAGGCAGGCAGGATTTCCCCGGGTACTGGTTGTGGGGGGTCGGGAGCAGGTGAGGGTTTTGCCCTCCTTTCTGCTAGAGATCCCTGTGTACAACTAGTGGGCCACTGTGTGACACAGAATGCTGGACTAGATGGGCTGAGGCCCGATTCAGCATGGCTCTTCTTATGTTCTTATAAGTACTGGTAACCGGTGCCCAACTACAGGGATGTCTGGGGTGCTGAGTAGAGAGCATAGGGTGGCAGTGGTGCTGGAGCTTGAAAGTTTAGGAAGCCCTTTCCAGGTGGTTCCCCCTGCCTCTTTTGCTGCTTTTTTATTTATATAGATTTATTATTATATGTTATTTTATTTTATATTTATTATTATTTAATACCATGGGTATAAGATTACATATAATAATAAAACTATATAAATAAAAATGTAATGTTCGTTTGTGGGATTAAATAATATTATAAGAATAAATCTAGGCCTTACCTACCTCCCCCTCGCCCTCTTCCCTTCCCCGAGTAGGCTCCTGGGAGTTGGAGTCCAGAAGGCGAGGCCTACAGGCACGGCAAAGCCTTGGGCTCGCCCTCTTCCTTTCCCCGAGGGCCTTCAGGCTCCGTTGCTTCTCCCTCCTTGCTGCTCTTCCTCGGACTGAATGAAGGGAAGGGTCCTTCCGTGCGCCCTTCCCCTCCCACTCCCATGGAGAAAGCGGCAAGTAGGAGGGCGAGGCGGGCATGCTGCCTCCGCCGACCCTGGCTTCGGCCGGGCCTTGGCACCTCCGGAGGAAGGAGAGCAAGGAGGATCCTTCCCTTCAGGCGAGCAGCGAGGAGGTAGAAGCAATGGAGCCTGAAGGCCCTCGGGAAAGGGAAGAGGGCGAGGGCGAGGCTTTGGCTTGCCTGTAGGCCTCGCCTTCAGGACTCCAACTCCCAGGAGCCTCTGCTGCGTTGGGCAGCGGTCCAGCACTGGAGCGAGTTGGAGGACACCGAGGCTGACTCGCTGCCGTCTCCGCGCCCTTCTCTGGCTTCATCCCCCGTGCGCGTGAGGTGGCGGTTGGAGGGAGGGGGTGGAGTGGGAGGGGGGTGGAGAGGGCCAGGCCAGGGGAAGGAGCTGGATTGTTTGTGGGGATGGCAGGGGGTGTGGCCTCCGCTGGGAAGCGGCGCCGCCATTTTGTGTGGGCCGGTGTCGGCCAATGGGATTGGCTGGCGGCTGCGGAGGACGCTGGGAAATGTAGTTTTTGTGTATCGTTGTTTTGGGGGCCTTCTAGGTTTTGGGGGGGGGAATGTTTCTTTGCTATAAACCTTCCTTGCTTGAGGCCTATTTTTGTTGGCAAGTTTGGTGTCTCTGCCTTGGATAGTTTCTCTGTCTGTGGCAGTCGTTCGACGACGGGACCTCCTATATATGGAATGTCTTCATGGAATGTCTAGCAATAATATCTATGGTTGTTTTGTGTTTAACTGAGTCTTTATTGAATAAAGAATGTATAGTATGTGCTGCAAGGATAGCGAGAAACTGGAAAAGGTACAGAAAAGGGCAACAAGAATGATCCAAGGGATGGAGCGGCTCCCTTATGAAATCAGGTTGCAACGCCTTGGTCTTTTCAGCCTTGAAAGACGGCTTCTAAGAGGTGACTTGATCGAAGTGTATAAAATCATGCATGGGATAGAAAAGGTGAATAAAGAAAAATTATTTTCTTTGTCACAAAACACTAGGACTAGAGGGCACTCCCTAAAACTCCAAGGTAGGAAAATTAGGACTAATAAAGGGAAATATTTCTTCACCCAGAGGGTCATTGGGTTATGGAATTTACTTCCAGAAGAGGTTGTGACAGCTGTCAACCTGAACAACTTCAAGGCAGGATTAGACAGATTCATGGATACCAAGTGTATCGGTAGTTACTGAAAAGGACATTCAAGTGCCACCTCGGAGTTGGTTGAGGTAGGCAGGATTTCCCTGGGTACTGGTTGTGGGGGGTTGGGAGCAGGTTAGGGTTTTGCCCTCCCTTCTGCTCGAGATCCCCATGTAGAACTGGGGGCCACTGTGTGATACAGAATGCTGGACTAGATGGGCTGAGGTCCGATTCAGCATGGCTCTTCTTATGTTCTTATGACAGTCAAAGTATGAGAAAAATTAGAAAATGTATCAATACAGAATTGATTAAACAGAATATGGGCCATAGATTTAACTGAAAAATTAACATATAAAGTAAGATTAGAGAGAGAATAAATGAAAGAGCATTTCTTTGAGGTTGTAGGGAAACCATTTATTTGCTATATTTGCCAGAGCAATAGCAGATTTAAACCTTAGACCAAGTAAGATTTTGGATAAATGACTAAGAGAACATATGACTATTATTAATAAAATCAGCCAATTGGGTAAAGGGTAATTTATTAGTGAGAGGATGGACTGAGAAATAGTTTGTAAATGTCTGTGACTTGGGGTGGGGAGGGAGGATGGGAAGCAGTTGAGGTAGACATAAGTATGATGAACACCATAGCATGCACAGAGTAAACCATTTTATTTTCCCATTACTGTCCTTAAACATTGCAGCTGGTTTTAGATCGAGAGACCCAATATGCTGCCTCAGGAATGGCTTTTGTAGCAAATATTTATTTATTTTGTACATTTGTACCCCGTCCTTCTCACCCTTGAAAAAAAAAGGGGGGGGCTTCACAACAGGCACTCGTTCAGTGCCATCCAAATTCATAAAATACATTTAAAACAGTTCAATTAAAACATTATATAAATAAGGCATTTGTTTAAAATCAGACAGGTTTAAAATCCAATGTCATTCATATTGCTTGAGTCTTATTCTTGATTGTTGCCTCTATCATTCAAACGCTTGGTCCCATACCCAGGTTTTGAGGGGTTTTTTTCTAATGGACAGGAGAGAGGTAGCTAATCTGATGTCACTAGGGAGAGAGTTCCACAGGAGAGGGGCCACCACTGAGAAGGCTCTGTCTCTCATCCCACCAGTCACATTTGCGATGGTGGTGGGATCGAAAGCAAGGCTTCTCCAGCTGATCTTAAACTATGTGATAGTTTGTAATGGGACATATGTTTGGACTGGGTATTCTAGACCGTTATGTCTTAAACAGTCAGTCTCAACCCCAAGTGGGGCCCCTTTAGCACAATGTTGGGGTTATGAAAAATTTGGCAACAGTAAAAGGTTTCTGAATGTCACCTAGACATTTAAACAAATCTGTTAGCTACAATGTGTGATGTTTACAGTAGACTCTGCAGAAATTGGTTCGGCTGAAAAATCAATCTGTTTTATAACTAATATTTTATAACCTTTATATACCCATATAGTTGGGGTCACATAAAAATTTGTTAAGGCAAAAAATGGGTAATGAAAAAATTATCAGTTAGAAAGAGGTCACAATTGGAAAAGGTTTAAGAACTCTTGTTCTAGACCATGGGCAGGTAAAAGTTGAAGTCTGTGGTGGTGTACTCTTTTGTGTGTGACTGTTTATCCCTCAAGATTCCCTGGACCATCCTTTTTTCCTGGGGAACCCTCAAAAGCAGCAAGTCAACTTTTGAATATATTATATGGAACTCTGTATCATTTAATATCATGTAATAAAGATATTTTCTTTCAAAACCATAAATGGTGTTCTGGCCACTTCTGGGGTTTATGTCAAGCTTTCCAAACCCTCATTAAAAAAAACCCAGGACATTTTGGCTCCTACACTATAAATAAAAGGTTTTAACAGGTGAAAACACAAAAAATACTCTTGTATCAGCCCCCAGAAGTGCTCCAATATCCCATACCATCTCCCCCCCCCCTGCATTACTTTTTTATTACACCAGGAATAAACAGATGGAAAAATTATCTTTAGATATTAGGATTTCCTGAAAATCAGTATTTTATTACATCAGAAAAGATTGAATCTCAACAGTTTGACAATTTTTAAAGCTTTTGAAAAAATAAATTTTGATAATTTTAAGATTTTAATGCAACTACAATATACATTACAAGCATATACGTACACATACATAGACAGCCTTCCATCCACAGTACAGTAACTCCGCTACCCACCCCCCAGTGCTACTCACCACCTTGGCTTCTGTCACTGAACATCGCAGAGTTTGTGCACATTTTCTTTAACCCTCTGCATTTCTAGCTCAATAATTTCTTCTTATTTTTATTTCTTAAGATCTCCCGTCAAGTATGCTAAGACCAGCTTCTAGTTTCTTTCAAAAATTTCATGACTTTCATATTTAAAATAGCTAGAAATCTTGGACCATCTGTGCGTGATCCCACAATTTATCATTTCAATTTTAATGCTGAATTTTTCTCACTCATCCAATCTTTGACAATTGTAATGCAAAAATGTACAGGCCGATTTCTCTTTCTGGATGCTCTAATCTTTCTCTGATAACTCTAATAGGCACATCTCTGGGTATTTAAAAAAACTTTGTTATGGATCATTTTGTGTGTTTCCTTTATCATTCTTTTCCATTAAATTTCCACCAATTCACAAGACCATTATATGTGAAAAAAGGTCCCTTTCTTAATTTTGCACCTCCGATAGAATCCTGATTGTGAGTTGGATTATGGCTAGGAGATCTGGGGTTGTATAGCATTGTGGAACATTTTATATAAATTGTCTCTAATTGAAGTCACCACTGTAAATTTGAAGCCTTTGTTCCACAGCATTTCCCAAATGCTGAAATCTATACCTCACTCTAGATCTTTTGCCCATGAAATCAACTCCTGCCAAGAGGGTGACAGAAAGTGACACTACATAACTTTGTGCCACTGGATTTCAGCCATCGTGATTTAGAATAGAGTGGCAGTTATGCTCCCTTCCCAGCATTCTTTCCTACAGTCCATGTATAATGGGACTTGCCATTGCTTTGAGAGAGGCATTATATACCTTAAAACTGTTTCTAGAAAAATACATATTAAAGTACACCAAACAGACATCAAGAAAAGGGCATGAGTTTAAGATTCATTGTTAAAAACTGTTTGTGTAGACCTGCTGGAAGAGATGTATTTTTAGATGGTTTTAAAATTCTGACAGCTGATTTAGCTGTCAGAGCTCTACTGGTAGATCAGTTCAGAGTTCTGGAGCAGCTGATGAAAAGGTCCTCTGGATGGTGGTCACCAGTTGGGTTCTGGGACGCTGGAGCAGATGCCTTCCAGAGGACCTAACTGTTCAGGGCAGATTGTATGGGAGAAGGTGATCCTGAAGTTAACCTGGACCCAAACCATGTAGGTCTTTAAAGCTCAAAACCAACATCTTGCACTTTGCCAGGAAACTAATTGGCAGTCAGTGGAGTGACATTAGAATAGGTGTAATGTGCTCACTCCTAGATGTTACTGTAACCAATCTGACTGTCATATTTTGAACCAACTGGAGTTTCCGAACTTGGTACAAAGGTAGCCCAAGGTATAGCCCATTGCCAAAGTCCAACCTTGAGGTTACCAGTGCATGCTCTATCATCTTTAGGGGAAGGGGCGCAGCTCATGTAACAGCCAAAGATGATACTTAAAAGATGATACTTTTCAGATCAATTTGACTTGTCCATGCTACAGTGTGCATATAATACATATATTCCTATCCTCTGAGAGCATTACTGGACCACATTTTGGGTCCTGTCTGGAAGCACCCTTAGTTGGAAAATTTCAGGAATCCTCTCAGTTAGCCTGGATTGGTTTCCTTTGAAAGCAGTTACAGGGATGGTTGTTTTGTAATATTTTCATTCATTCACAGCCCTTCCAAAATTGCAGGTACGTCTTTTGGCTTCCTGCATACACATACAGACCTGACTCATTCCTTCCTATTCTTTTGTGCAGGGGCGTAAATATGATTCATCTTTAACCAACAGCTGTGCCTCCTCAGGCCATCCTAGCCACTTCCACTAAGATACATGATAGGAAAGTTACAGGCTATCAACAATATTTTGAAATGCCTTAAAAAGGGATGGCCTCTTGGTTCCCGCACTAAGCCATTGCTCTGTCAAGATGACAACTTCTTCCTCCTATGAATTGTCTTTATTTATTAATATAATTTATATCTTTTCTCCCGGTGGGGACTCAAGGTGGCTAACACTCCATACTAAACAAGTTTAAAAGGTACAATTCAAAAGTTAAAAAGTAATTAAATAGTAACAGTGTGGAAAAACAGTGTTAAAATACTGTAAATACATTACAATTACTTTTAAAACTCTTAAGCCCACGAACAGCATCCCTGAATTAAAAACCACAGTATCCACTGAACTCATCTTAAAATCCTCCTTCTTTAGAGTCACAAACCTTAACCTGATATTAACACTATGGTTTATTATTAATACATAGTGTGTTCCTGCTGAATGTTTGACCAAACAAATAAGTATACAGGCCTGTAGCCTGAGGGCGGGGGGGGGGGTGTTAACGGTTTAACACCCCCGAAATGTTTCAGGTTTAAAAAACTTATTTACTCATGAATTTTAACTAGTTAACCAATTCATGAGTAGCCCAAGGATTTTTTTTATCTGAAACATTTGGGGAGGGGAGGGTTGAACCCTCCCCCCCCAAGCTATGGGCCTGAACTGTATAGACCATTATCAATGGTGTGTGTTAGATCACTAAGGTGATCAACTTTGCTGATCTCCTCGGTGTTCCTCATCTTCCTGGGATTGCAGAATATGAATGGGAGGTGTTAAACACTGGACAGAGCATAATGTTTTGTTTGATAGGTTAACTTGTCCAGGTGAACAAGCTGGACAGATCTCGTTTTGATGTACCATTCAGGATTATGTGCTTCAAAATAGCATGAAGTCGCAGATCTGGCTTCTGACAAATATAAGACCTATTGATCCCTCTATTCATTCAAGGGAGAAAACATGCAGTATAAATTCAGCACATGTTCTTGATAGCTGTGTAAAGCAAAGATGGAAAAAAAATCCTACATGCTGCAGGTGTGCAATGCAATATTTTCAGCAGAGTTAAGACGTTTCGGGCAGAAATACTGTACCTTCTGCACAAGGCTAACAATGCTTTTGGAATCAGCATTAGCCTTAAATATAATGTGCAAATACTTTAAATGTCTTGTTTCAATTTTAAAAGATATATTGTTTGGTTCCATAGCAAATACCAGTGCAGCACCTAGTAGGTTTAGGATAGAAACAAATATGGCCCCATGTCTGCAAAAGTTTGTTTTCTGCATTGTAATCCACACCCACATCAAAAATAAATAGCTTTTTCATCACTGGGGGCCTCATCTAGTGCCAAGGTGATGGGTTAATAGTAGGCATGAGAAAAATGAAACGGAAATTAAAAGGATTCGTAAGAGATTCGTATGTAATGGGACTTTTGAGGTTTTACGTATCGCTGCCGCGATCCCGGAAGTAGACTTCCTTTTACGGTCCTTGAGGCCAACAATTTGCGTTATGATCGTAAGAAATTATTAATTATTAATTAATTAATTATTGTACTACATACTCACTTCTCCCTGTCTTCTCCCCTCATTTCCTTCCGCCTTCATTCAGCTTCTTCTTTTTCCCGCATTTCTATGGGGAACTGGAAGTGACGCTGCTGCTAGGTAGGCACTGCATTCTGGAAAGTGTAGTCCTCCAGGCTTTCCCCCTTCTCTTCCCCGTTGCTCTGCTGCCATGCCCCATCGCAGGGGCCAGCTTCACACACACACACACGTGCGCTTCTCCTCCTCTCTCTCCAGGCTTTCCCCCCTCCTTCTCTTCCCCGTTGCTCTGCTGCCATGCCCCATCGCAGGGGCCAGCTTCACACACACACGCGCGCGCGCGCGCTTCTCCTCCTCTCTCTCCCGGCGCTCTCTCAGATGCTTCTCTTCCCCGTTGCTCTGCCATGCCCCATCGCAGGGGCCAGCTTCAGCCCTCCAGGTACGTGTTTTGGACTTCAACTCCCACCATTCCTCACAGCCTCAGGCCTCTTCCTTTTCCTCTCAGCCTGGGCAAACTTGGGCCCTCGCTCCCTCAGGATCGGGGTGAGAGAGAGATTTGGAGAGTCCCATCTAGAATTCAGTGTGGTTTATTCAAGTTTTTGGCCTACAACTCCCAGAAATCCCAGCCAATTTACCAGCTGTTAGGATTTCTGGGAGTTGTAGGCCAAAACCATCTGGAATGCGCATGCTCTGGCATACGAATTACTAACGAATTTCGTTAGTACTTAAGTTACATTTCAGAAATTTTTGGGAAATTTTTTGTAAGTCTTTGATATACTAATCAAAAAAATCCCCCATTTGATTTATGAATCGCCATTTTTGGATTCTAAACCATGCCTAGTTAATAAATATATCAATACCAAGCATACATACAAATGCACATAAAATATTTCTCTGACATGCACACATAATCACTTTGGTGCATAGCAACAGGGGGATAGGTTCATACTACACTATTATATCACCATGATTCTGCTTAAACTGCCATGGAAGTATGCTATGGGTGATAATCTTGACACTTCTCCCTAAACTGCAACTCCAGGATTCCATCGCATGGCCCTATGGCCATTAAAGTGAACTATAGTACTTTAACTGTGTAGTGTGAGAAGGCCCAGGAAGACTTAAACCTCTTTTCCATGCCTTTTACGGTTCAATAATAGCTCTGGGCACTTCCAGACAGCAATTTATTGCCGGCAAAAGTGAGTTAAAGTAACCCGTTTTCACTCGCGTTGTTGTCCCCATGGATGCCCAAAAGAAGCAGGCTTTTCTGGGGGTTGTCACCATGCCATTGTGGTAACTACTTTTGTTTTTAAGGGGTAGGGGTGGGGTCGATGCCCTCTTTGCTACTCCAGGCTCATGAGCCTGAAGAAGCAAATTGGGTTGTGGGGACTGGTTACTGGGTCTGTGGAAACATTTACAGTGGCTTATTCCCATAGGGCCACACTTTCAGGAAGACCCGAATCTAATGGAGTATCGAAGTAATTTATGACAAAGCAAGGTTTACCTGCTTCATCCCAAATTAATTCACTTTTACCTGAGGCATCGTTTGGATGCATCAGGTAAAAATCCGACAGGGCCCGGGATATGGGACCTGTCTGGAAAAGCCCTCAGATGGAGAGGTGAAGAAGTTGGCCATGATCCTAGCTTAGCTCTTTAGTTGACTTAGTAAATTTAACTAAATAGCATCTCCTGGAACTTCCATCACATCCTAATTCACCAGGAAGCAGCAGCTGCAAGAAGAATAGAGTTGCTCATCTTTCACTCAGGATCCAGCTTCTTATTAGTCATCTCCAGTGCAACAATCAAAATCAGGATCTCTGTCACAATTTCTCTTTACAGCAGAGATTGCTGGCAGGATGGAGTGTAAACATTACTTTGTAATCCCTGATCAATAGGAAAGCTGCTTGTAGCAGCTGCCACCCCAGTAAAACAAAAGTAGGGGATATCTACATTTATTGCAATAATGCCACAAATGTGAACACCTGGGGATCATGAATACAAACCCCCTATGGATTCATAGTGCTGTTACACATGTATAACAGCAATGGTGAATTTCAGCCCTTATTGTTTTCCCATTGGTACTACTGGCACAAAAACAAAAATCCTGGAAGCCAGTGAGTAGCAGCTTTACCTATATATCAGTGGACTATAGGGGAAAGTGAGCGGGTTTTCTTGAATTTCAGGATCAGGACAAGTGGTGCCCACAGATTGTATACCCATTAGTAACATTAAACTACATACAGTGCAAATCTCTTTTTTTTCCTTTACACCTTTTCCCATTTGTCATTGCATTTCTCTTGAAATGAAATCTAACTCTGACTCTGCCAGGCATACGAGTTGTACTCACTGACCTTTTCCAACATACCAGGCTGTACATGAACTTGACATGTAACAGTAAAGACCCCCTGAAAAAGGAAGCAGATTAGGATACGCTTGGTGACCAGATTGGTTCTTCCATTCTTTCTCCTTCATATGTCAAGGTACTGAAGGCGAGGGGTGTAAAGGGGGAGCTGTATTATCAGATCAATTTTGACTCATCTGCTGGAGTTGTGGGAAAGGATTTGTGCCTGGGAGGGTGCTCCGGGCATGTTCAAACTGTCTACCCAATTGCAAGGTACTCATTTGCTTCTGAACGAGACAGCCTAGGGACACTCAGGCAGCCAGAAGGGAAAACGAACACGTTGTTTCTTAATTAGGACACCTTCTGAGCCGCAACATGCAAAATGACAGTGGAGGTTTCTGCCTGCACCAGCCATTTTTAATCTATGGCTTTGGACAAGCATTTTGCGTCCCACGCAGCTGGAGTGAAGCCAAGGGTGAATCAGCAACTCCATGCCACTTGAAAGGTCAAAGGAGCATCATGCTCCACTCTGCCCATAAATATGTCAGGAACAAAAGTGCTGAGGTGGGAGTTCTCAAGAGGTAAATCTGCAATGTAGATGAGTGGGCCGCAGCATTGCATTAAAGCAATTTCATGACAGTGACAGTTACAAGACTGGAAAAGGCCACAACCCCATCACTTTTTCTGCGTAACCTGCCAACCTGCGTTGTTGCAATATGTGAAAGAGAGTAATAATGTTTTGGCCCCAGTGAAGGCAATATATTTTTCTTTCCATGGCTGTTTCCATCATCTTGCATATTTATCATCCCATACTCAGGACACGTATTTGCAAAATTTGGTATGCAATTCAGTTCCATATCACTATTGCACTTTGCATGTGTTCACAACCATCATTAATCTCATATTTGAAAGTATCTTTGACTAGTGTAAAAAACAATATATAGTGTTACAATAATATTAATTATTGTGCATTGCACTTTATCTTAATATTGTTACAGGTCTTGTAATTGTCACCTTTTTGTAGCTTTGTTCCCATGGTAAACAATAATTAATATTAATAGTAGAATCCATGGAGCCCCCGGTGGCACAATATGTTAAACCCTTGTGCTGGCAGGACTGAAGACAGACAGGTTGGAGGTTCAAATCTGAGGAGAGAATGTGGATGAGCTCACTCTGTCAGCTCCAGCTCCCCATGTGGGAACATGAGAGAAACATCTCACAAGGATGGTAAAACATCCAAAAATATCCAGGCATCCCCTGGGCAATGTCCTTGCAGATGGTCAATTCTCTCACACCAGAAGCGACTTGCAGTTTCTCAAGTCGCTCCTGACACTGACATTTATTCACAATAGGAAAAGCATTTCCTTTCCATTAGGAAGAAAAGATCATAGATATTCAGAATCTCCATAACGTAGATAGGAAACCTAGCTCTCTCATGGAGTCAACCATCTGGGGTGTCATTCTGCAATTCCTGGGAACCATTAAATTGATATAAGCTTGGGTTCTCCACCTCTGCCACCACTTTCCTGAGATGAAGCCAAGAGACCAAGCCAGTCTGTCCCTGTAGACACTTCTGATATTAAACATCCAATAAATCCAAAGACCTATTGCCACAAACTCAAAATGGCAGAAGAGGATGTTTTTTTACATTTCCTTTGTCTTCCCTTTCCTTTTTCCTTTTAAAAAGAATGGGAGCTCCATGCGTCAAATCATACAGGCAAATACAGACTGCTAAATCAATCTATATCAAACAAACCAATTGTAATCCTTCCAGGAGCAAGACTCCAATTTTCATGAGAAAGACCTTTGTAATAAATAATTGGTTTTCAGGACTCATCCAAAATCAAGACACTCCTTTGTATTACAAAAGTAACACTTCCTCTTGCTATTAGGAGTCTCGCTATTGACTATATGAGGCCCACTCTTCAAATGGCCCTAGCTCAGACCACATCACAGCGATTTACACATGACATTCCCTCCTTTGCCCCTTCCACATCCATATGCAGAAGGAAAAATTGCCCACAGGGTCCTGTCATCATTTTCCTTTATGGGGCTGGCCTTTTAACTTTAGGGACTGCATGCAATGTGAAAATGCCATGTTATTAGAGAGACCATTGACATTTATTAAAATTGCTGCCTGATCTACCCTGTCATAAAGCTAAGAGCTTCTCTTTTTAATGGATAAAATATAAAGGTACATTGCTGAAATACTAGAATATTCTGTTCCAGAGTAAGGACCTAAACTGGCATGCCAGTCAAATGGGATTTACACATTCACTCACCAATCCTGTCAAGTCTAACAATACTTCAGTATGGCCTGGCTGGTGATTCACAGTTCTCCTCTCTTTTGTCCTATTCTTACTTTGGCAGAAGAAAAAGAATGAAAGTATCATTAGATTCTTACTTGGGCACCATTCGATTGATGAGCAGCTAGACAAACTACAAACAAAACTTTGCAAAATGAGCTTTTTTAAATTACAAATCTCAAAAATTGCCATTAAAATAACATTTCCATGCTCTAGTCACAATCGGTTAATGATTGTTTCATATTAATTGGTTCTCCTATGTGTGCAAGATGAGACATATGTATCAGGCCAGTTGAAATAACCATTAATTTACAGGTTTAGTTTAAAGTTCTGCTACATCTGATACCCTTAACTAAAGATGTGAAGTGTTTAGATGTGAAGCTGTGAAGTATGCTTTATTTGTGGGAATCTAACTGGGCTCTTAGCTTGAAAGGCCTTGCTCTCTTGTCTGTTACTAAGGGTTATCTTTGGTTTGATCCCAGGGACACATCCTTTTTATTAGTCACAGACTTTCGGGATTTTTTCCACTAAGAACTCTGCTTTCCTTTCTTATCTTGTGATCTTTAAGTGACCTTCAGCACTTTTGAAAGTTTTTAAAATCTTTAAAGCTTTTCATTGATTTTACATATACAGTACTTTTATCTCACTTTAAAAAAATAAAGTTTCATTTTCATTCCATTTTCTATTATTTTAAAGATTTTATTAAAACAGTAGACTGGATAGCAGATAGACAGATAGATAAATAGACAGGGATTGTTAGCTTAAATCATGGTCACATAAAAGCATGCATACATAGAGCAACGCACACAAAACTTCTAGGTTTTTCATAGAGGCACAGAAAAATTATTGGTTTTTTGAAATTTCCTCATTTAAGGTTCAAATATGAATCAAGGCAAAATTTACATTCTTGTTCTAACACTTGAGTCATATTAACCAGCAACTGGATGGAAGGACTTTGGGCATCAGTTCTTTCCATCCACATATGCAGATGGCAAGAATAGAATCTGGAAGCATTTGCACACTGTCTATGTGCTTAACCACTGAGTTCCAGAGTACCTTCAAAAGTCAGACTAAATTCTGGAATGGATTTATTGACATGAAATCCACCAACCATTATTGACTGCAAGAAACCATTTGTGGAACTCTCTACATGATTCAAATCTATCTAATGCTATTGAAAAATCAGACCCCAAATTATGAATTATGAGATGTAACTTCCTTGAGGCATATAACAAGTCCACATTACCTTTGTCCTGTATTAATCCTTCATGAATTACTTTGGAATGTTTCCTAATGCACCCCCAACTCCAGCAAAGAATTCCGCAAATTATCATAATACTTTCAGAATGAACTAGGGAGGCTCAGGGGAACACACTTGCATCAGAGATTCTGGATCCTTTTTCCCTGTTTCACCTGATATAATCTGGGAATGTTTTCTCTTATGCCTCAAACCAGACCCATCTTTTTGATGCCCATTGAGATGGTAATTACACTAAAGCACCCATTGTTTATCTGGATTAACACCATAGTATCCACTGGAGCCAGACCATTAAGCCCATTATTGATTGGAACACCACATTCCTTTCTGATCACACCCTTCTCAGGGACAGATCAATAAACAGATAGATTCTTCAAAATAATCCAAAGTCAGTTTATTTAAGCTTTCTGCCCTGGCAGGGACCAAGCAGAAATGACACCAGAGGCAATTCTTGACCAATCATGGAGCGAATCCTAGCTGGACACTTTCTGAACTAATCAGGAGATAGCACAGGAGTCTTGAATAACTATCAAAATATTATAAATATGCCCTGTATCCAAAATTGTGATATGTCAGTTATTTGGAGTGCTTTATCTGCAGACATTCTCTCTGGCCATTGAGAAGTAAACCTCTGATTTTGCCTTCAACTGTTATGTATTGATTCGACCTTCTGGGAAAGCTAGACACGTCGGGCTCTGAAACCTAAAATTACACTACACCAAGGAGGTGACTGTGGTCAAATCCCTCAGATACCCAAAGACCAGTATTCTCAGTGATCTTCCTATAAAAGTATTTTGTTTTAATACCAACATTGCTGCCGTTGATCTCGTGTAAAGATTTGTGAAACATGAAAATCCTGCTAAAATAGTTGGTTGGATGTAGTACATCTTCTGTATTCCCTAAAGACTAGCAATATGCCTGGTTAGAAAATGGACTTTGCATGAGATTTTTTCTCTCTGGTTTTTGAAACCAGAAGTTGGCCTTGTGTCAAACATTTCTTGGTCTAAAAAAGCTGTGTGCTACTGTTTTATAAATTGCAAGGCAGGTGGTCAGCCGAATGTTATTCATAACCTTATTTTCTGCCTTCAAGAGATGTGGCATCTGTTTTAGTTGTCCTTTAATTACAATTGTTTGGTTATGGAGTGATGGAATAAAAATGACAGATTGCAGCATTCCTCAATGTAACAAATAATCTACAAGCAAGATCAAAGTTGCAGTTAATTATTGCCAGTTTCTTTGTGTCATGCTTTTGATCATTATTTTCTCTCTGCAAAGATCTCTGACTTCCAGGCAAAAGGGGGCTCACTGTGGATTTTTGCAGCTATAGATCTTGCTTTTTGTTGTTTTAAATTACATAATGCACAGAAAGTACAGTAAAAAATAAGTGTTAGTTGGCTTTTGATAAATTTAACCCACATCTTGTGTGATGTGGCTGTCACTTCATTAAACATCCAGGAGATAGTACATGCGAAGCAAGCTGTCTTGAAAAAAGATTGATAGTTTATGATGCATTTTGCTAATCATCCCATTTTTCATCTTGAAAAACAATTAGAAAAGATATTTTTAAAAGAAATATCCATTGCTTATAAGCTACAGACAGGTTGTTCATAGAAGATGCTGATGTAAAGGCAGGGGTGAGTAACGCATGGACTGCATGTACCATCATTCATAAACATTGGAAGTATTGGCTAGTATTGATAGGAGTTGCAGCTCAGTGTTTAAACAATGGAATAGAGTGAGAAGAATAGGCAAACCTGGAAAGATGTAGCTAGTCAAAGTAAATGGTGTGATTCAGTAAAATGGCTCAGAAAGACCATCATATTGAAAGAATGTGTGGGGAAATCATGGAGCCAAGTAGACAATCTCTATCATCCACTACCAATTTGCATTGAAATATCATGGTGTTATCGAGCAATTTGGAAATAGCCTGGCCTGGAGGAGGCAGAGGCCCAGAAGTACCCCTAAAGCGAGGATTTAAAAAAAAATCTCTGGTGAGTTATAAATGACAAACCCTTTCCCAAATAATCTCACCAAAGAAGTCTGGAAGAAGATGCCAGCGAGGTCTATTTCTCATCAGCTGAAGAGGATGACAACCGCAATATCCTTGTCGCAAGGCAGTCATAAGGTTACATCCAAAATACATGCCATATTTATAGTTATACAGAGCTGTCAAAATTCAAATCTCTTGCCCTCCCTTTCCTGGCTGGCTCTACGTTGCTGGCCAATGGAGGAGGGAGGAGGGAGTTTTGAGAAAGACAATGAGTCCGGAGGTTCCTTGATTAGATTAGTCCTAATGTAAATTGAGAATCCCAGTTCCCAGCCTTTCAGGCTAAGGAAGTCTTTTGTTTTCGATGGGAAATGGAGGACTGGCCAAATCTGTCCTTTCCTGTCAACAAAGGACAGATACAAATCTTTGGTGGGATGTTTTGGGGTAGTGAATGGACAAAGAGATTCCCAATTTGCTGAGCCCTCTGAGTTTCGAGGCCAGAGAAAAACAGCCTTTGTGATAAATAGATATGATATGCCTGGTTCTCCTAGCCAGGGGGCAGGATGAAACTCCGAATTGGCCCCCCAGCTGTGAGACAAAGAGTTTCCTTTGGGAAGCAGGATAGCCCCCTTTTCCAAACCCGAAAAGCCCTATTATTTTTATGCAATAGTAGTTGATGACAGGATTAAAAGGTGTGGCTTGGAATGTAGCTAAGTTGACCTCTCACTGATAACGTATACAGACATGGCATGCTTCATATTTTAGATATGGGGAAAGGAGGAAAAAAGGAACACATTGGGATATCAGGGAATATTTCCATCACCACCCATCCCTCCCTCCAAAAGAATTAGAAATAACTTTATTAAGTCAAGAATGTAGCAAAGTCTATCAGGGAAGGCATCAAGTCATCTTAATAATTCACTGGGGAAGGTAATTGAAGTCCATGAGTCTTTCAAAAGCCAGGAGAGAACCCATGGAAAAGCACTGTGAGGGCTTCCCATTGTATCAGGAAGCTGAAGCCCGTCCTTGGCCTAGGAATAGTCATGAAGCAAACAGAGTTCATAAAAGTGGGGGAATAGTATTTGATGCTCAGCAAGGAAGGGAAAAAGGTTTGTATTTGGAATCCGCTGTCCCAGCACTGCCAGGGAGCTTGGTCCTTGGAAACTGCAAATCCCTGCCATGGTGGGTTCTGGCGATCCTGGTCTGCTGGCATCATGAAACCCCTAGGGAGTCCACATAGCAAGCTCATGGAACACAGACTTCTCGGGGACCCAGAATCCATCAGCAGGGACAGTCAGCTGGCACCTTTGAAAAACAATACTTAAGAACAAAAAGGGGCACAAGGACCAGGAGACAGAAAGTGAGATAACAGAAAGTCTTAGAATTAGTCAAGGATTATAGGAGAGGAGGCAGTAAAGTGACACAATGTATCAGTATGGAGGGGGAAAGGTTGCAATTAATTGCTTTTATTTGGAGGGGGTTTGTTGCAATGTTAAAAAGGGGAAAGAAGAGGAGGCAGAAACAGATCCCTCGGAGAGGCTGCTGCTTCGACCACACTTCCCAGCCATGCTGGCCCAACGAGGCATTCAGGAACTGCGGAACTCCCTGCTGCAGGCCAGATGGACTTGAATGGAATGGAAAGGAGGGAGGGGTTCCACATCAATGGGAACATACTCTTCCAACTGTCTCCCTTTATTAGAGAAAATCCCAATTAATTGTCTGTTGCCCCAATTTTCCAGAAATTGAAAATGTTCCAGTTTCTTTTTTCTCCTCCCACTTTCCCCCTTTGTCCTCATGTTAATTCTGTAGCTGCAAAAGTACTTTTGCATTCTGATTTGCACTGCATGATTTTGCTGGAAATCGCTTTGAGTCTTCCCAGGGGCGAGAAAAGCAGTATATAAATACAGTAAATAGATAAATCATAAATACTTTGCACCTCATTAATTCAGCTGTGAAGAGAAGATAGGAGAGTGAAACCTTTTCCTTCCCAATAGGGCCAGGCAGACACAAACCCATCTCTGCTAACTTATACATTCTCCCTCATTAATACCTTTTACCATCTTGAATGCCCCGTGAAATTGTTTGGTCACATGGGTCTCACATTTCACCTGTGAAATGTGAGACCCATGTGACCAAACAATTTCACGGGGCATTCAAGATGGTAAAAGGTATTAATGAGGGAGAATGTGAAATGTTGCAGGATACATGTGAGAGTGATCACAGATTGAACCAAGTGTCCCTCTCATGAGAAACAGCTCAAAATGCTTCTATGGTACATTTTCTGATGTGGTCTGGATGCTCAGATGTCAGTTATGGTTGCAAACTGTTGCCAAGCATGTTAGTGGTGGATAATGCTGCCAAGTTTTCAAAATAACAAAGTCAACATTCATGGCTGATGATCAAGAAATAGTTATTCACAAGTTTGTGGCCTACCTAATTCCCAAATGAAAGTAATGTATTGATTTCAGTTAACCTTGCTTGTACATCACTCTATGTAGAAATAGGATATGTTCCACATCCATATATTACATGAAGTACACAAGCCCCCAAGCCATAATACAGGAAAGTGGGGCATATTATTCAGTCTGTGTGAAAGAAAAATCTTTCAAACCCTCATATAGGAGATATCCTTTGTAAAAAGATACCGGCCAGCACTATTAGGGATATGTTTTCTAACCTTCAAATGTTGTAAAGCAAGGCTATTGGGTTGGAAATATTAGCTACTTACAAGAAACGTTGCCCAGAAGATACCCAACTGTATTTACTCAATCTTCGAGGAGACTCTTTCCGTCCCACCCCCCCTGCTGCTGCCTGTTTTTGATCTTAAATTATTTAGCCACTTGTGCTCCCTCTATTTTATCAATTTTTATACTTATTATGCAATGCTTTTGACACGATATTTTAAAAAGCCTTCAAATAAGGGATATAATAATCCATAACTTACCCCTAGCCGAAGTTTTTTCAAAGAGCATTGGATTGCCCAAACTTTCTTGTACAGTAATTTGATTGGTCCATCAAGCTTACTTGGACTGGCAACCGTTTTTTAGCCTTTCTGGAAATCACAGGGGAAAAAATTTCACCCAAACATTAGGAATCATTTTGTGATGATAAGAGCTGTTTGACAGTGGAATATGCTGCCTTGGAATGTGCTGGAGTCTCTGTTATTGGGGGTTTTAAAATACAGACCTGAAGGCCATCTGCCAGAAGAGTTTTGACTCTGTATTCTTTCATGACAAAATGGCCCTTTAGCCTCTTCTATGACTCTGGTCTTTCCTAGCCACAGTTCTCATAACCATCCCCATAAGGAGACCCCCCTCCTCTTCTCCCCCCTCTATATATATGGAGAGAGAGGGGGGGAAGGCAGCTTTGTTAGATATCAACAAATCTGTTCTAGCAGTTTTTATCTCTACTATGAGCTGTGTGATGTATTGACTTGTTCATTGATTGATAAAAAAGCTAAGAGGTCTCAACACCAAGCTACTCAAAAATACTTTGCATTACAACAGGGGTAGTTCACAGCAGTATCCTTTGGCAGGGAAAAATCTATTCCTCCCAAGGACAGCAGCAAACCTCAGAACAGAGATGCAAAAAATAGTCATTGGTGTTCATTTCCTGACTGTGATTCTGGACACTCAGAAAAACGGTTGGGAAAAAGGTGAGAATTGTTGCAGTTTTTGCCTGATACTCCTACATCTTGATGTACTTCAGGAGATCATTCTGCATGTGTGTGTCCATGTAAAGATAATGTAAAAAATAATTTGCTTTTCCTGCAAAATAGGATTTTTCACAGAAAACACTTTTTCTAAAATAGACATTCTTCTGGAAACAGTATTTCTGTGTTTTTCACACAAAATTGCATGTTTTTCATGCGAAGAGAGGTATGCATTTCTATGTAGAATAATTTGCTTAATAAATGCCAGGCAAATGCTGCAGGCTGAAATACTTTAAAATTTAAATTTCCACTCAAAAATGGAATGTAAAGGATATTTATACATTTTCTGATTATTAGTGAATAGGATATCTTAACGCATTGGCGTCGGGGGCAGGACTGGCAGGTAGTCAGTAAAAACGTAGCACTTTTTAGTTTTCTTTACACATGCTTCAATCAGTCACTTAACTAAATAAATTCTCATGCAATGGTGCCAAAATCATGACTAAGCTGCAGTTATGATAACTTCTGAATGTGAAATAGTTACAGCTAAGTAAATTTATGTAAGTGTTTCATGTGCACAATCAATACTTGTTTATCACTGTGACACTATTACCATAATGGTAATTCTACCACCAAATTCTACATCAACTACATGAGAGGAAGGAGATTTTGCTGACAATTAGAGTGAAGGTGAAGGACATTTCATTCAGGTTTATGTGAGCTCTGGACTGGGGGAGATTACTTCATTAATTATACTCAACTAAAGTAGCTGGAAAAAATTCCACCATCCAATTTTTGCAATTTTTTAATTTTAAATTTGCTTATTTATCTAAAAGAATAACAATAGAAATATATACACATCCAATATACATATGCATTGTAGAGCAATTATTTTCTAACATCTATCTACAGTATATAGTGATTGTGCGTAACTATGCTATTCCCTCCCCGCACCCATCCTGTTACAGTGACTTGACTTCCCATCCTTTGGGTTGAAGACAACTATGTTCTTCCTTCCTAGTGAAATCCCCCCCCCCTGTTATTTCTTCTAGCATAACAGTTTATATATATACATTGCATGCAAAAAATTCTAACAGTTTAAATTATGAACCCTTCAATAATAATGTCTCCCACGTTCTTTTTTTTTTTTTACAAAATTTAGAAATAGTTCCCAGTCTTTGATAGTTTTTTCCCTTGTTCATCATAGCCAATATATCTGTTTGCACTGTTCTAAAATTTTTAACTATCCAGCCATCCATGTTTGGATGCTATGCAATTTCCTCTTCCTTCTTCAACAGCACATAAAGCCCCACAGACTTACAGAACAATCTCTGAAGCCCGTCATTCAGCAATTCCCTGTTTCAAAGGGAGTAGGCAAGATTGCAGAAGCATCACTCCATATGCCAGTGTCTTCTACTGATCTCAACACTTCTGCAATCATTTAGGTCTGAAAAAAAAGTTCCCTGTGAGGAGTAGCTTAGGGAGCTGGGTATGAGAATGTTAAGAGGGAACATGATTGCCATGTTTAAATATTTGAAAGAATGTCACATTGAAGATGGAGCCAGCTTGTTTTCTGTTGCTCCAGAGATGAGGATGCAAAGCAGTGGATTTAAACTACTAGGAAAAGAGATTCTACTTAAACATTAGGAAGAACTTCCTGACAGCGAAATTTTCTGATATTGGAATATGCTGCCATGGATGATGGTGGAGTATCTTTCTCTGGAGGCCTTTAAACAGAAGCTGTGTTGCAGCAGACAGCAGCCTGTCCATTGGGATGCAAATGGCATGGAAGAACAATAGCAGACTCTATCAGTTCCAAGTTCAGGTTTTACTGTTTCCAATGGAAAAGGGTGAAAACCTCAGCACGGAGCTGAATCAAATGGTTTCCACACCCCATGATTTGAATAGAGCACATATTTATACACATTTGCCTATATAACTTGCTGATAATAATCAATTATTAATACACAGGAAAAACATCTTTATCATCTTGATAATCAGATGGAAACTCTGAAGTCAGCATGTTCAGATCATATTCCAATGTCAAACAAAGCAGGGAGGTGAACATACAAACACAATCTATAGAGAAATATATCAATCAAATAGGAATCCAAAAATATATGTAATCTGGATTATTTGGCTATATAAACTGGATTAAATCCAACATCTATAGATTTGGGTTTTTTAATGTACTACATGTATTTATCCAGGTAAATATATGCTTTTATTCAGTAACCAGCAATTATATGGCAAAAAAGCAATTTATGTATTCAATATTAAATATACAAAACCCACAGTTATATTACAAAGTACAAAAACACATATAATTCATCAATGCAAACTGGAGAATGAAGACCTGTGTCAAAAATATCACAATAATTTCTATGTATCCACAAAATATCACAGTTATATATTGTCACAAAAGATCCCCCAAAATAGTTCAGAACAAGTTTCGGTTGTAGGAGGAGCTGGTGGTTCAGATCTAAACTCAATTCTGATTTTCACAGAAAAAAAAGTTCAAAACTTTTCAACACTTCAGAGACTTCCGAATCCTTTGTTAATGGTTACAAAGTGTTATTTCCTGTTTCATTGGGTGGTCTTTACTTTGAAAGTAGTTGTTTTACTCCAGAAAGGAGGGGGAAGCAAAGGGAAGAAATCCATCCACTCTGGTTAAAACCACTTCTCTTGCTTAAGACTGAAGTGGGAGGAAAAGGAAAGGGAAGGAATCCATCCACACTGGTTTAAACTGATGCGGTGTCACCCCCTTGGGCCCTTGGCACTTGACCTCCCTGGACAAAACACAAGGCAGCTGAGGTACAACAAGCTTTATTGAATATAGGGTAGCAGGGTAAGTAAAGAGTCCAGGAAGCCTTCAGTATGCAGCCTCCGTTTAGCAGCAATTGCTGGAATCAGCAAGGCTTGAGAACCTGGTGCGTCGAACATCAAAACGGGTGATGGATGGGCCTCAGGTTGTTTTGAGAACCTCAGTCCTGAAGTATGCGGCGCCTCGTTAGTGCGCGCCACCTGGGCTAGGGAGTTGCGCTTGGTGCTCCGAGTACCCGTTTCTGCTATCAGCCTGGTGGGCCTAGCCTGGCCTTGACATGCCTTTGCTATAGCATCTTCCCTGGGAGGCACATGAGAACAGCAAAGAGGCCCACGGCAGGGCCCGGGAGTTAACCCAGCTGTGCTGGAAAGTTTCTGGGAGCCAGGCGGCCAAAAGGCAGACCCTAGCAAAAACGCCGCCTGAAGCCCTTGGGGTGCGACATGCGGATGCATCCCATCCACACTGATTTAAACTGAGGCGGGAGAGAAAGAAAGGAAGGGAATCCATCCACACTGGTTTAAACTGATGTGAATCCATCCCATCCTCACTGGTTAAAACTGCTTCTCTTGCTTAAGACTGACTCGGGAGGCTGGAGGGAAAGGAAAGGAAAGTAATCCATCCACACTGGTTTAAACTGGCATGGATCCATCCCATCCACACTGGTTAAAACTGCTTCTCTCACTTAAGACTGACTTGGGAGGGGGGAGAGAAAGGAAAGGAAAGTAATCCATCCACACTGATTTAAACTGACACGGATCCATCCCATCCACACTGGTTAAAACCACTTCTCTTGCTTAAGACTGACTCAGGAGACGGAAGGGAAAGGCTATCTATCTAATGGCTATCTATTAGGAATGCTTTCATTGTGTATTCTTGCATGGCAGGAAGTTGGACTGGATAGTTCTTGTGGTCTCTTCCTGCTCTATGTTTCTACGGTTTTGTGTCTGGCTATGGTGATGATGGCAGACACTTCTGTGATCCCGTCCACTCTGCATGAGGATTGTTTGCAATATGATATATTGTAAATGCACAAAACTTGTTTGCAATAAGATGTTGTAAATGAAACTAGTTTTAGGAAAGCCCAGGACTTGTCATGTATAAAGCTCCAGCAAATGAAGTAGCCATGCACAGGGAAGCTTCAGATACTGTTCAATAAATGGTGGGATAGCATGTGACTCAGCCTAGCATAGGTCTACCTGAAAATTATTGCAAAGGTAGCACACACACCCATGCGCACACACACGTCTTCTTGCATGTTTGGCAAAAATATCTTAACAAGGACAGAAGCTTGCATGGTAGGACCGCTTATCATTTGGGCCAATTGAACACAATTTCAGTTATACACAAAGAGTTTTGAATACCATAGAATCTTGTTGGATGACCTACAGATGCCTAGAGAAGTATTCTCTCTAGGTCTTCAGTGTTTCAATGGTCAACTTCTTCCAGACATTTTGTTGGAATTTCTGCCGGAAGGTGATCACATTGGAGGCCTAGAGAGAACATTTCTCTGGGCATCTGTGGGTTCTCCAGCTCAATTATATGAGATACTTTGGCCGGAAACCCAAGACCTTGTTCTTTACAGGTATGAAAAACAAGGTTCCAGTTCATTTGTAAAAATTGTGTTACACGAATGGTCCTGGAACGGATCCTTCATGTGATATGCACAGCAGGTCTACTGTCATCATATTCAGCCAGGAGAAAACTTTGATTCTTGTTTACTTACAAGCAAATATCAAAGCAAACAATGATTTGCCTTGCTGCCTCTGAGAGAATAGGAAAGCCTAAGCAGGTTGGCAGATGATGTTATTATTTTTGTTTTTAAAGCAAACAAACACCTTGGCATTTCTGTCCTTTGAGCCCTGGCTTCATTGCAACACTGATGATCAGCCACCTCCATCTATTGCCCCATGACTTTCCCACACATCATATTCAAATCCCAATATCAAATTATCTTTGGAGACTGTATCCCAGTCTCTCATTTTCACATTTACCCATTATCTTTATTTTTCTTCAGACAATTGAGTCAGCAACCATTGGCACCCTCCGTAAAAGAAAACAAACAAAACCCAGATAGAACAGAGTAGCTTCCTTGGACCCTCTCAGGTAGCATCTAAGAGCACAGATTTAGAAAGTGCCAAATAATTAAGATTCATAACAAACCTCCAGAAACTGCTTGGCATTTGAGGAAGGAAAAAAGATCCTCCATTGTTACCCTTACAACCCAAGCTATTATATTGGGTATAATTTTAATGAATTCACTTTAATCTGATGTAAATGAAGGCTGTTTTGGCCTGACCAATGAGAGTCTGGCGAGAGTTTGGCAGTATTGGAGACTTTGAAAATCATTTCTAAAATTCAAACAAGCCATAAAGAGTCAATGGGCATAGAAGAACACCTACACTGTGATATAACAATCAAAATGAAAAGCCTGTTTTGTAAAAGGGTAGAAATGAAATTTGGACTCCTTTGATTGGTAACTGATGCACAAACTGATATGGTTCCACGTATTTTTCTCCCTCATTAGGAGGCTAATGACAACAAGATTTCAAGTAGAAGCTGTTTCACATAATATAGATGGTGTATATAAGCCGTTCAATGTTGCATGGATGGATATGTCAGCTGGACTAATATATCTACAGCTGGCATCAATTCCTGCATTCTCTCCTACCAGTCCTCCTGGGTCTTGTGGACAGTTGGTTCTCTAATTCTTTAGTCCATTTTGCTACTTAGCTGGTATCAAGATACACTGCAGAACAGTTGGGGCTATTTATTTCTACAAATATAATTCTTCTATGAAGTCACACAAATAGGCTTTCCAGATCCCAGAGTCGGACCCTTCCTCTCATCAGGGCAAGAGGAAGAAATCTCACGGGGAGAGCACTGTCTTGAAATGTGTGTGTACTCAATTCGTAGAATCATGGAATGGGAGGAGGACTTATGGTTCATCAGGTTTCACTCCCTAATCAGTGTAGGACCTCCTACTAGAGAATCCTAGCAGCTGACCAGCATCTTTTTAAATACACCCAGAAAAGGAGGCCCCACTACCCCTCTAAGTACTGGTTCCTTTGCTGAACTCCTTTAAATGCCAAGGCATTCCTTCTAATGTTAAATCAGATTCTAGGCTCTTGTAACTTCAAACCAAGTTCTACCCTCCAAAACAGCAGAAAATAAGCATACATCCAATCTTTGTGGAAACCATTAAGATGTTAAGAAAGTGTGAACATGTCACTTTTCAATCTTCCCTTCTCCAAGCTGAAACCAGATACATACCAGCCTGTGTATCCTCATCATCACCCCTCTCTTCATTTGCTCAGTGTTGATTTGCTGATCCATGTTCCTGGTGCATACTTTTGCACACCATCATAATCCTACCATCCAGTACTCCTGCTGCTCCATAATTTATTATTATTATTTTCAAAATAATTTCACCATTTTTCTTATGGTAATTTTTTTAATATTAAAAAGCCAAATATTACTGTAATACCTTTTTTTTAAAAAAAAGTTCTGGAACTACCACTGGAAAGAAGGAGAGTGGGACAGGATCTATATTACCATATAATGCAATTTCAGAATATAGATTAACTGCATTGAACTGGATTATATGGCAATGTAGATCCAGTTTAGGACAGGAAAAGAATCCTGGCCCGCTATGACACTACAGGTCTACCAACCTCCTGCCCTCTAGTTAGGACCATAGACTAAAGTATGATGAAATTCATTGTTATTATTAATTCTCTTTACAGGCAGGGAACAGCAGCCCAGAGAAACTTGTGTTTCACTTCAGCCTTTAGCCATGGCTGAGATAAGGGTGGAATCTGATTTTACATTTTCTCAAATTCAGCATGACACACTAGCAGCACAGCTGTGTTTAATGACTGATCCAGATTTGATACCAAACACTGCATCCTAGTATTTATGTCTTCCCTCTCCTTCTCCTGGAAGTTTGTACATTTTACACAATGGAAACCATTGACATGAAACAGCTAATAGGAAAGTAGGGTGGTCACATTCTTACATAGGATTAAAAAGATGAGCTATACTAGACCAACAACAACCTGTGTTTTGACTTACCTGTATTATTTGTTATGTTCAGATATTGGGATCATTGCTCATGTCGTCAAACCATATGCAATTATTGTAGCAGCTGGTCATTTCCATGCCGAAGGGGAAATCTGTTTTGGATTTTAGTGTGGACTTTAAAGTTACTGCCCAAGTTTTTGAATGTTATATCTCCACATAGATTCAGCATTTGGTCCCTGGTTTAAATAGAAATGCCATGCATTCCAGCATAGCAAAGATGACTGTAAACAGGGGCTAACTTTTCAAGGTTCCTGCTTTCCCTTACTTTTTTTTGTATTTCAATCAGGACTGGATGGCCCTTCAAAGGAGGGCATCTTCAAATGTAGAAATGCCTCCTGACAGCCCTTTGAATAAAATTCTGACCTCTGTAAAGTGGGACATATAACCACACTACTCTTCCCCCAGGGTCACCACCTGCCTTACTTTAGAAAGAAGAAGCACCACAGATGGGTTTTTTCTTGATGTTCTCAGCACAGAGGGAGGCTTGCATGAAAAGACAGTCCTTAAGGCACACAAGGCTTTAAAAGGAAATAGCAAAACTTTGAATTGTACTTGGAAAGTGAGAAGCAACAAGTGATGCTCTTTCCACATTGACATAATGGATTTCCTACACCTAGCCCCAGTTATCAGTTTTCCTTCCATATTAGGAAACATCCAGTGGTATGTAATACATATTGAAGTGCAGGTACTCATCATGGAAGCCTTAACAGTCATACCAACAAGTAGGTTCAAAAAGGTAGGCTGACATTCTGATTTTTAAAATTTGGACAGTTTCTATAATCAAGATGACATATTTTATGACAATAATAGGATTTAATTACCAGATCAAGAAGCAGCCTTCCCCAAACAGCTATGGGATAGCTCACACTTATACTGCTTCTGGAAAAAAATCAAATGTCTCTACCGTAGCTACTGCAATCATGTTGTTCAGCTCAAAAAGAAAGAATAGTTCTGTTAATCAAAAAGTACTGGTGCTTTGACCTTCTGAACTCTGGCTTCTCTACACCACCAGATATAATAGCAGTTTCATGACTTCAAAGTGTGAGAGAATTGGCCATCTGCAAGGACGTTGCCCAGGGGATGCGCAGATGTTTGATGTTTTATCATCCTTGTGGGAAGCTTCTCTAATGTCCCCGCATGGGGAGCCAGAGCTGACAGAGGCAGCGCATCCGTGCTCTCCCTGGATTTGAACCTGAACCTGTTGGTCTTCAGTCCTGCCAGCACAATTCTCTCACACTAGAAGCAACTTGCAGTTTCTCAAGTTGCTCCTGACATGAAAAAAAAAATGACTTCAAGGGCAGTCCATCTAAGTAAATTATCATGACATGGGTAACTGTGGCCATACTATTTCTCTCCACAAGGAGTCACAGTTAGTATACTAGCATTAGTAAGCGAATGATGCCACAAGTCATGGCTACTGCTTGGGCTTCCAGTGGCTGCAGTGTATTAGTAGATGGTGCTAGAAATTTGAAGAAAGCTTATAATCTGATATGGTCCATGTTTGCTTGCAATAATGGCCCCAAAAATGAATGAGCTTCTGTAGCTTGGATTACAATCTGAGACTGGCAAGAATTCCTGGTTTCCTGCCAACACTCTCTTCCACAATTATCCAAAAATTCCTGATCCTCAAACCAGCTCCCCACTGCTCCTGAATAGTGGAGGTCCCAATAGTAGAAGCACTGATAGTTTACAGGAAGAGAAAAATAAATATATGTTACATCTCACCCTCCTCAATCTTGGTATTCTAGCTTACTGTAGAGTTTTGGAGAAAAGGCCCATTGGTCCATCAGATATGTAATTATTCCAAAGGCTAATGTCTGAAAGTATGCGGAACCCTACTTCATCTATTTAGAAGAAAGTCAAGGAAAGCACTTTTTTCTAGGATATGGCATTGGAGCTGGTCTAAAACTGTTTCTCATCTCTTTTGATGTGACCAAGTTTCAATTTCTAGACTATGTCTAGAAATAGGAGCCCTACTAACCCCCACCCCATTCATGTAAAGGGATTCAAGGTTGAATGCTCCAGCCTCATGCTTTCTTATCCGTATTGGAAGGGAATATTTGAAAAGGAACAGCAGCTATATTTTGCTTCACACAGTCCCAAAGCTATTTAAACTGGGCTAATGCACAGCTATGTTCATTTATGTGTGGTTGCAGCGCCTTTACAGACCTTTTCCACCAACATGGGGAAGTTAGAAGTGGGCGGGTGAATAAGTGGGGATTAGAAGCATGCATGCCTGGCTCTCCTAATATCCTTTCAAAATTTCAACCTGAATAGGGCTTGGGGGATGTTGAAAAAGTGGGATGGAAAGTCGAGAGCAACAAAGTAGAGCAATGAGTTTTTACAATCAACATTATCTGCTTTGAACTGGATTGTATGAGTCTACACTGCCATATAATCCAGTTCAAATAAAATAATCTGGATTTTATGTGGCAGTGTAGAAGAGCCTTGTGTTGTACAATATTGTAGTGAATTTCTACAGTGTGCTGCACCAGCCCCACGTTTGGTTCCCATTGAACCTATAATCTGTATAGTTTTACTAGTGTTTTAAAAGATTTCCATTGATTTTCAAATAGGAGCAGGGAAGCCCTACAGCTATGATATTCCAGCATACTGCCAGTATTCACTGTTCTCACTTCTGAAAAAAGCATCTTCTCAAATCACTATCAGCTAATGCAGCCCCAAAGGCTTACAATCAAATAACCAATCACTTTACTTATATCTTTCCTTATTTTCAAATCTATGAATGCTTTCTTCAGATAGAAAGAATAATAAAGAACTTTTTAAGTGTTGAGAAGCACTGATGATAAGAATCTTGGACAGATGAGATTTTTCACTATTTGGAATTTATTTTGTGCATACAGTGATCCCTCGCTCCTTCGTGGTCCACTTATCACGGACTCACTGTTTCCCAAGGTTTTTAAAAAAAAAAAATCAAAGAATTTCACCCTCCCTATCATCTTCTTCCTCCTCTTCACTGACTGGGGCCTCTTGCTGCTGCTTGGGGCCCATGTAGTATCACATGGGGTAAGAGGTAAGAAGGGCGAGGGGAGGAAAAGAATCACCCTCTTGTCCTCCGTACTATTGCACTCCAGAGCAGGAATAACCCTCTGATTTTAAAACACCTCACGTTGAGTAGGAAACAATTATTTTAAGAAAAATAGGTAAGTCCAAAAAGGTAGGAAAATAAGCAAAGTTCAAAAGCAAAATCCTAACTTTTATAACAAAAACCAGCAGAGGCAGGAAAACATTATTCCACAGCATGAGTATATGATTCCAAGAGACGAAGAGTCAAACCATGAGCACGAACTCCTTAACATGAATCTACCAGGCAAGGCTTCCATAAAACAAACAAGATTCTGAAATATAGAAATCTAAACCCTAAATGTTGGAAATGTGCAAGTACAAATGGAGCCTTTTTTGCACATGTGGTGGTCCTGTGAGAAAACAACAAATTATTGGAAAATGATACAGAGGGAAATAAGTAAAATACTAGGATGGAAGGTGGAAAGAAGACCAGACCTCTTCCTTTTGGGAATAAGGGATAAGATATTTTCCAGGAAGGATTGGAAAATATTCCTTTTATGCACAGCGGCGGCCAGAATGGCATACGCGAGACAATGGAGGGATACTAAACCCCCGGCAAAAGAAACCTGGTTCAATAAACTATGGGACACAATCCAGATGTTGGTATTAAGTGAAAAGCTACAAACACTTGATAAAGATAAAGAAAACCAAGAGACAATGGACTGGACAAGAGTTAAGATATACTGTAAAAAGAATTCAATATAGAGTTAAATATAATATAGAGATGGAATATTATGTAACCCTCTTTCTCCTCTATTCACACCCCTTTAGGAAACAAAAGAACTGTAAGAAAAATTATGAAAAGAAAGAGCGGGCATGGAATCCAAACCCCTCGATCTTCAAGTCTGAGCACATCATTGCTGTACTCATCTTTGCTACTAGCACCCTTAATTTCTAGCACATGGGGCACTGGCACTCTCGCCTATGCAACAATGGTATAGTTTTTAAATCCTTCATTCAACAATAATCATTTCATTATAATGCATATGAGTCATAAATCATAAATCAAACGCAACCGATCAAGTTCCAGTCCTACCGAATGTATAAGCTAAATAAGAGTCCAACCGGCTAGAATCCACGGGGGGGGGCAGGTTATTTGTAATCCATACATGAAAGGTAGGAGAAAATAATGATGCCCGAAGTCGGGGGAACGAAGGAAGATGCGGTCGCGTTGCCTCAGTGGGAGTTGGTTGGAGGAGCAGGAGTAGCGCTCCTCATTGTAGATGATAGAATGCCAAAACGCCGACGGAATGCAAGTGCTGCTAATCCCAGGCCATGTTGGTATCCGTTTCTCCCGTAAACCGGGTTTTCTCAGGGCGAGATATATCAATAATGAGAAATCAACCACATTCTGAGTAGAGCCATAAGTATAACCCCATTCGCAGTCAGAAGGGGTGACCCAAAGGTGAGTCAAACCATGAGCACGAACTCCTTAACATGAATCTACCAGGCAAGGCTTTCATAGAACAAGCAAGATTCTGAAACGAGGCTTCATCTGACTAGATTTTTCCTGGTGAGAACTTTATAGGCTATTCCTGCACCCAGATATTTGTTTCATTTTCCTTCACTACCTCTCACCCTTAACTCTCGAAGCCTAGATGAACGGCAAAGACATTGGCTGAGCTGTCTATCTTCGCTAAATTCCAGCCGTCTGTCTATGTGCTCATTTCCAGGTGTCAAGTTGTTTTCAAATCTTAAATCTTAGGAACTCTCTGGGTCAGGGAGTAAACTCACATCCTATACACTGTAGAAACATTCTCATGGGAAACTACACTTTGAACCGATGCCCCAATGTCATTTTCTGCATTAATATCATTGACCAAACCATCTCCATCTTGACCTTCAGTGACATCATAATTCCCCATATCAGAAGCACCTTGATCCTGAAACAAAAACACAGGCTGAACTCCAACACTTACCATCTTCTTCCTCCTTTTTGCCGCTTGGGCCCCAGGCAGCAAAGAGAATGATGATGAGGAAGGTAATAAGGGTGAGGGAGGAAGAAGAGCTGCCCCCTCACCCTCCTTACCATCTTCCTCCTCTTTGCCACTTGGGCCCCATGTAGCATCGCAGCAAGAGGCCCTGATGGTGAAGAGGAGGAGGAAGAATATGGTAAGGAGGGTGGGGGGGGGGAGAGACACCACCTCACCCTCCTTACCATCTTTTTCCTCCTCCTCCTCCTCTTCACAGCCTGGGGCCTCTTGCTGCTGTTTGGGCCCCATGCACCATCGCGACAAGAGGCTCAGGAGCGAAGAGGAGGAGGAAGATGGTAAGAGGGTGAAGGGGGAAGGTGAGGGGGCTCCCCTACATTGAGGAATTTCCCTTGTCATGGATGGTCCAGGAAGGTAACACCCGCAATAAGTGAGGAACCACTGTAATCTGCACAGGGTTGTTTTAGATAGAAAACAGCATTTTCTGTGCAGAAAACAACAGAAATATCAATTCCTGTCCAGAAAATGCAGTTTTCTGGAGAGGACGTGATGTGGGGATTTATTCTGTGTAAAATTCACACATTGTTGATTTGCATTGACATCATCATGCAGAAAATATCAATTCCTATATAGCATATCTTGTTTTCTGCTCAAAACAACCACACATACATTTTGTGCAGAGTAAACCTTTGTAAACAATATGGCTTTCTAAGACTTTCTCACAAAGGGGAAAAACTTGCTGAAATTATTTATTGCTGCCTTCGTCAACAACTTAATGAAGAAACACTTCCCAGTGAGGCTTTTATTGTGCAATCCTAGTACCCTACTTCTGGAATCTCCTGGGAGAGTCCGTCATTATTTTCAATTTACATTGTCTTTTTCCACCTCACCATAAAAATTAAATAACGGTAATAAGGGGGATAGCTGCACAGAGCCATTTGCTTCTCAACAGTTGGAACCCCTAGTATGGAAGCATCCTGCGTCTTTCTTAGCTTCTTTGCCTCTAGTTCTCTTATAGTCCTACCTACAAATCATATTGTGCCAGAACCAATTCATAAGCAATGTCAAGGTGTTGCAAGATAGATTTTTAAAAAATACTGAGCTCTAAAATTAACTACAGGCCACCCCTATGTTGAAACAAGCATTTGAGTAGAGAATCGAGTCCTCAAACTTCATCCTTGCTGGGCTACCTTGTGCTACCAGCATCTGTGGGCTTTGGAGTTTCTGTTTTATTGTTAAGGAAAGAGTTATTGACTGCTTTACTGAGCAAGAAGTCTTTTGTGTATTGTTAAACTGGAGCCTTGGGATCTGTTGGGTCCCCCTTCTGTGCACGTGGTTGTAAATGGTGTCCAATCTGCTAATGAATAAGGCCCCAAGTACCCCTATTGGTACTTACGCACCAGATGGTGCCATATACCTTATTGGTCAACAGAGCAGGATTACAATGAAGACAAATTGAGCTAATAAAGCAGAACACACTGGTGAATTCTGAATGAGGCTGTGCGCACAGCAGAAGTATCAGGATAATAAGCCTATCCTTGTCAAAAAGAAAGCTGGGGAAAGTCCCTTCACCACGCAAAGTCAGCAATGCTACAGAGATGTAAACAAAGCTTTGGGGGTTCATGGGAGAAGGACAATCAATATTAGAACATTAGAAAACAAACACAGAAGAAGCCAATGCGTTCTGAATGTTAATAGTGACTAGGCGGCATGTTTTCTCCAGCTGTGAATCTGGAATACAGCAGGAAAATTAGAGACTGCAGCTATAATGGAGCATTTGATTTGCAATTAATTTTAATTTGACAATTACAAAGGTAATTGATTTAGGAACATAAGAACAGCCCCAGAGAATGTAGATGCTGCCAAATAGCTTCTCTGGTCTTATGAGATGGTTTGTAATGTATCGTGTGGAATATCCTCACTGGCAGATTCATTCATGAGATGCACTCATAATTCACACTATTTTGGGGTCCAGGGAATTGGGCAATGGAAGACGTCCACAAATTCTGGCAAGGCTTGACAAACAGGTGTCACTTCTAGTAATCGGTGAGTGCCTGCTTTCTTACTTTCTCCTCCCAGAGGCCAAGAAAAGTTTGAACTCAAATCAAAACTTATAAACATTCCTATTTGAAAAAAGGCCTGGTCAGTCTTAAACTAATGTGGAGATCAAAGCTTAGCTATCCAATAGATTTCATACATCTTTCATATTCAAATTATCATTTCAACAGTGTTTGAAGATAGTAGCATTTTTTCCAACAGACTTTTTTGGGGATTTTTTAAAAATCTGCAGATTTCTGAGGAAACAATACAGAACTATGGCTGCGATCATATAATAATGGCACCCCTCAGAAATAAATGTTTGGCCCACCTCCCAGTTCATTGCTTTTGTATTAGTTGCCTAGTAATGTTCAACAAGAGAGGAACAGTTTGCAGTGTAGATAAGTGTATACTAATCTTTTCACTCCCAACCCACTACAGATTGGCTTCACTTCAAAACCTGGAGGGTTGTGTCACCTGCTGGCATATAAAAAGCTCCAAAGAGCTGTAACAGGATACTATTACACCTGTAATTTGAGTGACCAGAAGGGATGATACATTCCTTTTGGTTGCATTTCAGGGCATTTGAGCCATGTTTTAGGAGATAGCAAGCCTCTAAAACAGCATTTTGCAGCCACAACATGTGATTTGTAAGTGTTTTAAAGTTGTTGGGTTTTTTAAAGCTATAATGACAATTTTTAGCATTTTGTTCAGGGAATAGTTTCCATGGTCTTTAGTTCCCATTGAATTATATTGAAATATGGCAGTACCCAAAAGCTGCACATAGCTCGCAGACTACACAGTTATCACCTTGTTGGCATTAGACTTAGCTTGAGTAATTTTGACAGTGATAAGCACATATGAAAAGTCAAAGCAAATTAGGAGACAAAGCTAATATTGTTACTTGCTTTCTTTTTCAAAGTTAATAACATTCACATGTGGAATAAAACAACTAAATCAGTAAGCCTGCCATAAGTAAACAAAAATGTTTTGAACCTTCTAGAGACCGTTTAAGGATTCCTTCCAGAAAGCATTCAGGGATAACTTTCTTGTCTAGCAGCTTCCACTTTTCATATGATTTTTATTTTGGGGGCCAAACATAATGAGGCAGACTTGTGTGCTTTCTCCTTTTGCCCTGTTTGCTATTCCTATGAGCTCAGTAGGGGATTTTTTAGTCAGGTGTTTTTGAATTTGCAGACAGGCATGCACGGGTTGGGTTTGGCGTCTCCGCTTGGGTTTGGCGTCTCTGATGCGCAGCCCCGCTCCCTGATACCCCGCTTCCATCCTTGGTATACCTCCAGCACGCCTTGTATTTCCATGGGATTATTTTGAACAGCTTGGACATTTCCTCTTATTGAACTATAATTTTCGGAACTCCATTGGACTTACTTTGGACTTGCATCCTAGCTCCCATTATTGTAGCTGGAGTTACCTCTGTTGCGGCGGTTTATCTGTTATGACTTTGATCCACTATATGAATTATTTGTAATTACTTTTTGTCTATTTTGCACTGCTATATCCATTGTATATATACTGGTTCCCCTCCATAGGGGGCTGCCTTATTGGTGACTACCACATAATATATTTTTATACAATGATTTTGCGACTTACGATGTATAGTTCACTTACCTTACGGAGCAGAGTCATGCCGTGTCGGCTGGCAGCAAAGAAGGCAGCCAGGAAGTGCTCCAGGGCCTCCTTGCTGAGGCAGGGGCTTCACAGCCTCTTTTCTCTGCTTTGCACGACGGGCAGCACAAAGCTGCTTGCCGCCCAGGCCCAATATCCTTGCCTGCAAGCAATGGAAGCAGGCAAGGGGAGAAGTAGGAGGGCAGAGGGAAGGAGGGGGCGCTGCGAGACAAGGAGCGCCAGCCAGCCATGCCCCTCTTGTTCCCGCCAAAAGGTAGGAAAAATGGGCGCGCGTGATGTCACGGCAGGGCGTGGAGAGGGGTGTGGCTGGCTGGCACTCCTCTCACCCCCTCCTCCCTCTGCGCTCTGCCCTCCTTCTCCTCCCTGCTTCCTCCCTCCTCCAGGCTACACTGCTCGGTCACGATCGACCAGTTCCAGCTTAGCGATTGACTGGTCGATTGTGATTGACCTAATGAGCAGCCCTGCAGTAGAGTTTCACTTATCCAAACTTCACTCATCCAACATTCTGTATTATCCAACATTGTCTGCCTCCTTCCCGGATCCACAGCTGTTTCTAAATATTGCAATGTTTTGATACTAAATTCGTAAATACAGTAATTACTACAGAATGTTACCGTGTATTGAACTGCTTTTTCTCTCGATTTGTTTTAAAACATTATGCTTTGGTACTTAATTTGTAAAATCATAAAGTAATTTGTTTTTTAATAGGCTTTTCCATAATCCCTCCTTATTATCCAACATTTTTGCTTATCCAATTTTCTGATGGCCCATTTATGTTGGATAAGCGAGACTCTACTGTACTTCTCCAACCTTCCTTCAACATTCTTCCAGTGCCAGTTCTGCTAAAATACTTCCAGCCAATTAGAGGATGGGGAAGAAAGGAAAGCTTGATAAGCATAAAAAGACTTTGTAATAAGGATCTTTACTGTCAGAGGCTTTGTAAAATGTGGTATTCCCATATTATCTATGTAAACCAGTAGAGTGTCTATGCCGTTTGGCACCACTTGTCCAGTGTCTTATGTGGACATCTTTCACATGGTCTGCTTCACCCTTCTGACCACAGAAATAAAAAAGGGATTTTCTGCATCCAACTCTTGAATTCTATAAATCTTATTTGAATCTTTATTCCATAAATCCACCCACCCATATTGTATAACATGATTATTTGGATCCTTCAAATTCTTATACATTTATGATTTCATGACAATATTTTTGAGAGGTTGCATTTAGTTTGCCCTTTCTATCACAGGCCTACTGCTAGACTTTTCCTAGGAGAGGAGCCTCTGTCTAATGCCATTTGGACAATTTACCTGAACAGCCAGTCTTATTCAATTAGGGCAGTTGCCAATAAGAAGCAAATGTTAAATGTCAAAAAAAAATTCCACCAATGTATCAGTAGTAGAAATAGTGCTCGTATAAGGTATGTTAAGCCAATGCCTTTTGCATATGAGTTGTTTCAACTGTATGTAAGCAATACTTCTTTTGGATCTTGAAAAATACCTCATCTGGAGGGATTTGACTAAACAAATATACACACATACAAATGTTTTCTGGGACACTAGGACGTTGTAGTAAAGAGACTGGGTTTGTATTTCCATTTGGTAAACCATAATGATACTAAATACAACCATTGAAGGAAAAGGTCAGGGACTCATAACAGCCCTATAATGAGTTATCCTGCAAGAGACAGAAATGACAGATAGTCCCACTATGGGTTTTAGCTACTATGATTGAGGTGAATGGGCCTATCACCTGGCAACAGATCGGTAATTGGGGACTTAACAAAAGTGCTTAATGTTTCTGAATGGTTGGAAATATCTCTGACTTTTTCCATTTACTGTATCTCAGCCTTTCACTAGTGGCAGAGGTGAGGCACATTTGCCAGGAATAGGGCAGAAATTGTGATCACTATGGGTGAAACCATGTAAACAGAGATATATATACAACTTGACTTATGTCACTTAACTGAGTTCAATTCTGATATTTAATTAATAGAGTACCATTTGTGCTGAGATAAGCATTAAAGAAGTTCATGAAGATTTATGAGTGTTGTCCTCTCTTGGATTAAGAAAAAAGGTATCCCAGGAGGTCATAAAGGAGTAGTCTAGAGATGTTTTTAATTGTCAAGGCAACTTCATAATGTCAAATGGCTGAACACCAAAGCAATAGCAATATTTATTTATGAGCCAGGTAGAAGAAAGGATTTATAACCCTCTTTAACTTTATTCTAGTGACAACTACAGTAATGACATGGTATATTTCATACCAATTCTCGGATTTCTGGTTATGGGATACAGTGAGCGTATGAAACCATGTTCCCTCTACATCAGTGATTCACAACCTGTGGGGCCTCAGATGTTTTGGCCTTCAACTCCCAGAAATCCCAACAGCTGGTAAACTGGCTGGTATTTCTGGAAATTGTAGGCCAAAACACCTGGGGACCCACAGGTTGAGAACCACTGAAGTCATTATTCCATGGTATTGATGACCAACCATGGAATAACAAGACCAAATACAGAGTTAAATAAGAGCCTCTTTACTGATTATGCAGCACCTGTTTTGACTTCAGCAGATGCAGCAAGCAATAGCCAGCTGCCGCAAGGAGCTCCATGGCCAGTAGGGATTGGCAGCAGTGACACAGAGAAAGGGGAACAGGACATCAAGGCTGGACTAACTGGACATATGGCTCCAAATTTGGTAATTATGTTCAGGGCAGATCCGGGGCACAAATACTCCAGATTATCCTGTCTGTGTAGGCACATTTACACTCTGATTCTGAATTGTGTGGCCAATGAAACATTCTTCTGACTTTGTGATTTGAGCAAGTCTTCTAATAAAATTTCACAGCCAGAGATGAATCAATTAAATGAGTGTCTGATGTGCTGCACATTCTCTGAACTGATGAAATGAAGCCCATGTGGAGAAAGCAAGAGGGTGAATTTACTTTGCATAAATTTCCAATTGCATGAAATTTATGAGTCATCACTGACTTTGCATTGGCCTCTACTTGATACATGGACAGTTGCCTGCGACCAACTCTCTGGTGGCAGATCACAGGGAAACAAAATGGTGTAAGTTAGCCAGTGGAAGAAAATGTGAATTTCAGTTATAAAAGCTTGATCGAAATGGAAGGTGTGATCTTGAGGAACATTCGTGGAAACAAAATTACTAGGCTGATCATTGTCAAAGGACTGTGAATCATTACTAATATCTTAAAATGATGGTAATTGCTGATTCTGTGATCCAGACTGCATTCAGGATTGCCCTTGTACAATCAAAATGTTGGGCAACTGAGCCCTTTTGATTAAGGCAGTGTTTCCCAACCTTTTTTGAGCCGAGGCACATTTTTTACATTTACAAAATCCTGGGGCACACCACCAACCAAAATGACACAAAATGTTTTATGGCATTTCGGCACCTCTTTTTCACGACAGGCTGCATATGCAGGGGACAAAGAGTAGGCAAAATAATAATAATATAGTGAAACTAGCAATATGCACAATTACAAAAGTTTTATAAAGTTAATGTATCAATATAGTGAATTTGAAACACACGGTGTACAGTTTGGCACCCACATGATGTTGGCACCTCCATGGGAGAAAAAGGAAAAATCTTCCCTTACCACGTTGGATTAGGCTCTGTACTGGATAATCTGCAATATATAGAAGTTCAATATATAGGAGTTATCCACAAACAGAGGGCAGCATGCGAAGGAGGAGAGGAGTGCAAGTGGGCGGTTCCAAAAGTTATCCACAACAAGTGGGCGGCTCCAAAATGACGCGGCGTCATTTTGGAGCTGCCCATTGGGCTCCTCTGCTCCTTTGCATGCTGCCAGTCTGTTTGGGGAGAGGAGCCCAGTGAGCGGTTCCAAAATGATGTGGCGTCATTTTGGAGCCGCCCATTGGGCTCCTCTCCTCCTTTGCATGCTGCGTAATGCTTTTCCCTCGCAGCAGAGGGCATCTGCGGACAGAGCCTAATACCAACGTGGTAAGGGAAGATTTTTTTCTCCCATGGAGGAGGACAAAATAATAGCGGCGGCAAAAGGAGGGGGGAAGGAAGGGGAGCAAAAAGCTTTCCTGGAGGCACAGCTGGAATCTGCAAAGGCACAGGAGTGTGCCTAGGCACACTGGTTGAAAAAGACTGGATTAAGGCACAAGTACAAAATGTTATTTTGTACTTGTACTCTGAACATTAGGAAGAACTTCCTGACTGTGAAAGCCGTTCAGCAGTGGAACTCTCTGCCCCGGAGTGTGGTGGAGGCTCCTTCTTTGGAGGCTTTTAAACAGAGGCTGGATGGCCATCTGTCAGGGGTGCTTTGAATGCAATTTCTTGCTTCTTGGCAGGGGGTTGGACTGGAATGCCCTTGTGTTCTCTTCCAACTCTATGATTCTGGACTGTGTAAATACATGCTTGACATCTTCATTCTAATTGACCTACAAAGGAAACCAGGCTGACTGTGGGACATCATCTTACCTGAGGGCAACAGTCAAGCTGTGGAGGTATATGAGAGGCTACTCTTTAAGTGATTACTCTGCCTTAGGGTAGAACTAGTCCTGAAAATGTTATTACCAGTGTAGCTGAGCCTACAAAGGAAAATAGAGATGCCTAGGTGTAGTGCAATTCTCTGGGATGCATGTATGGGCATTTTCATGTGTTTACATTCATTTGAGGTGTTTTCTTCCACAGTTTGTGGGTAAATTTTTCCCCAAACCACGCACGCACGCATGGGCGCGCGCACACAGACACACACACTCACACACACACACATATATATATGGGGTTTAGAGGCTTTTGGGAACTGGCATAGGGCTTCAGGAGCCACAGAAGAGGGACTAAAGGATACATGTAACCAAGAGACTGCATGTCATCCACTCTTGCTTTTAAGTGAGACAATTTACTTACCAGACAGTGTTACCAGACCCTCCAGCACACTCCTGGACTTGAAACGTTATTATATATATATATATATAAAGAAGTAACCTTTTGGTCATTCCGACTTGGGGTGAAAAGAGATAGGTAAAACCACTGTGAAGCCAACATGGTGGTAGAAAATGAGGTGGGTGTTGTCCTCAGATTCTCCATAATTGTTCATGCCCGTATTATTCTATTGCAGTGTTTCTAGTGTGCCATGAGCGATCATCAGATGTGCCGCGAGAAAAGCTCTCTGCCCCCTTCCTTCCCCTCTCCTCCTGCCGAACTCCTGCTGCTTGGGGGGTGAGGGAGGAAGGGCCGGGCGGCGGCAAAGAAAAAGAAGAAGGGGCCGGGGTGCCGCCTCCTTCGGCCGTTTCCCCAGCCAGTCTCTAATCCGCCATGACTCCCACCATGACTCTTGCCCCTTGCTCGCTGAAGCTGCGCGGAGGAGGAGCCCTGCCCACTGAAGCCCATCCACCGCTCATGCTCCTCCTCTGTGGGAGAGCTGAAGCTGGGGAGGGGGCTCACACAGCTTGCCAGCCTTGAGGGGGCAGTGCCAAGCTAGCAGTGGCAGAGCCAGCACAATGCTGGCTTGGCACTGCCCCCTCAAGGCTGGCGAAGCTGTGGGAGAACTGAAGCCGGGGGGAGGGGGCAGGGCATGGCACGGCCTGGCTCCTCCCCCGGCTTCATCACTCCCAGCAACTGCTCCCAGCAGGCCACCATCCCCCAGCCGTTCTATACTGTGTTAGAGTGTCATTTTGTGTCATTTTGGTTGGTGGTGTGCCCCCGGATTTTTTAAATGTTAAAAGTGTGCCGCAGCTCAAAAAAGGTTGGGAAACACTGTTCTATTGTATACTCTTGTGCGTGTCAGGGTTCTTCTTTATACTTCTTTCTACCTGTAATGGGCTGAGCTCCTGCCAAGAGGCAGATAGTTTTGGTATCCTGATATTGTGATGGCTAATCATTAATTGCTATCTAGTATATTCATAATAGTGACTTTGATACGTTTTGCACTAGCATGACACTTTGAGTCTGGAAAAAAGATATGGAAGCTGAGAACAGAAAGGGGTGTGATTTTCTCTCTGTTGCTGGACTTCTTAAAAGGGTATCACAGTTATGGAGTGGAGGTTATACATGCACATCTTGATTTTCTTTGTTTCCTTTTGCACTACACAATATCATCTCATATCCATGGGGGATATGTTCCAAGATCACCCCCACCCCATGGGTATCTGAAACCATGGACCTATATTTTGATTTTACTTAGGCATGGAAGCATATCATATAATCACATTGAAGGATCCACAGACACTTCCTTGGAGGAATCAAATGATGGATATCAAGTCTATGGATACAGTGATTGTACTGTATAAACTATTGGAAAGTCCTCTTCCAATGACCTCATCTTGGGTTGAGATACACCCAAGTCAAGGGGTCTCATTTAGGCAGACATGAAAATTTTTAGGGGCCTAGAATTTTAGGGGCCTATAAGAACATAAGAACATAAGAAGAGCCATGCTGAATCGGACCTCAGCCCATCTAGTCCAGCATTCTGTATCACACAGTGGCCCACCAGTTGTACGCGGGGATCTCGAGCAGAAGGGAGGGCAAAACCCTAACCTGCTCCCGACCCCCCACAACCAGTACCCAGGGAAATCCTGCCTACCTCAACCAACTCCGAGGTGGCACTTGAATGTCCTTTTCAGTAACTACCGATACACTTGGTATCCATGAATCTGTCTATTCCTGCCTTGAAGTTGTTCAGGCTGACAGCTGTTATAACCTTTTCTGGAAGTAAATTCCATAACCCAATGACCCTCTGGGTGAAGAAATATTTCCCTTTATTAGTCCTAATTTTCCTACCTTGGAGCTTCAGGGAGTGCCCTCTAGTCCTAGTGTTTTGTGACAAAGAAAATAATTTTTCTTTATTCACCTTTTCTATCCCATGCATGATTTTATACACTTCGATCAAGTCGCTTCTTAGATGAAGTCTTTCAAGGCTGAAAAGACCAAGGCGTTGCAACCTGATTTCATAAGGGAGCCGCTCCATCCCTTGGATCATTCTTGTTGCCCTTTTCTGTACCTTTTCCAGTTCCGTTATATCCTTCTTAAGGTGCGGAGACCAGAATTGTACACAGTATTCCAAATGTGGCCTTACCATAAATTTGTAGAGAGGTAATACAACATTTGCTGACCTATTTTCGATTCCCTTTCTGATCATGCCTAGCATAGAATTTGCTTTTTTCACTACTGCTGCGCACTGGGTTGACATCTTCATTGAGCTGTCCACCAAAACCCCAAGATCCCTTTCCTGGTTTGTCTCGGAAAGCTTTGACCCCATCAATTGGTAGGTTCTATGACTGAATATGAGGTGACGATGGAGCTCAGTGATGCAATTGCTGGGATGCTTCTGTACTGTATACCGTCTGTGTCAGCATTCTGTATTGTACAAGTCTTCAGGAAACCTGGAACTACATGTCATTAGAAAACAAAACTCTACTTTTTAACTAGAAATGCTAGGCTTTTTCTTGACAAATCCATATGGTGCTAATGACCCACGAGCCCATCTTCCAAATGCATGGGCAATTGTCTTTGGATAAAGGTCAAGATTCTTTATCTTTTTAGCTTATATTATTTGTTCTGTCTGGTTGCAACTTTTTGGGTTCTCCTAATCTGATAGCTGATGGTTTCAGCTGGAGATGGCAGTGACTGAAGCTGGGACCGTTCATTTCCACTCGCACTGAGTCATGTTCTACCATGTTTTGAATGGTCTATGTATTCTCTTGGCTATCAAAAGAAGTGGGACAACCATAAGGTTCAGACATGAAAAATGTTCTGTGCATAGAATTCTTGGTTTCACTACGGGGGATATTTATTTTTACACCAGTTGATCGGGATGAATTCCAGAACATCCTAGTCATAGAGATACATGAGATTTTTTTTCAAACCTCCTGATTAGATAGCTCTGTCCAAAAAGGAAATAATAGGAAAGTAGAGAAATGAATAAACAGATACATCATCATCTTATAGCAGCCAAAGTTGTGTTCTCAATAATCTTTGTCAGTGTGTGCAGAAGGCACTGTCATTTTTATTTTTATGAAAAAGTCATATTTTGGTTCCTTGCTGGGCATTACTCATTTCGGCCTCTGTTCAAGGGCTGTGATATTATCCCACTGTTTTCAATACAGAACACTCTGGCAAACTGGAAGCCAAAGGATGAATAGCAAGAGAAAATAGATATATTACTATGTCACTTTATTCATGACCTTTTTATGCAATGTAACAATTTATCCCAGTCAAATGTGTGTGTGTGTGTGTGTGTGTTCTAACAAAAATATCAGTGAGATACCCTGTTTAAGCACCATTTATTTACCAAAGTCTAGATTTGGACTCAGTGGGGAAATTTTTGGAGCATTTCAAAGCACTAACAGCATTGTTGCTGCTAATATCATGGACACCAGGGTGTGTGGGATATAAATTAAGTTACATTCTATGCCGCTGAGATGCTATACAGTGAGAGGTTTATTTGCAAAAGTGTCTGAGTCAGCGTCGTACTTCTACAGGCATTGCCTTAATGTCCTCGATATATGCAGCCACAGAGCATTTCCCCATTTCTTCTAAATGTGATCAATGCACATATCCTTCTGGTACAAATTTGTTCAGTGCCATAAGTTAATAATAACAGCATTTTCCAGATGTCAGTCTACTTAAGATGCAGTATCGCTCTCCTTATTTAACAATGGGTGATGCTACGGCCAAAACTGTATTTCAGTTCTTAATGGCTTAGACCTCCTTTCAATTTTTGCTCCTTCTGCTATCATGATGTCTGGCCTAATTAATATACAGGACGTTAATGGCTTTTCTTCTCATGACTTCAAATAGGCAAATTGCACTGGCTGACTTTAAAACTGAGTTTTTGAAGCTGTTTTCAAATTCATTGAGAAGCAGAACGCTTTTCTGCTGATACCTGACAAATACCTGACTCTCATACTTGCTGACTGCACTTCGGTTTTAACATGCTGTAAACAGGAATTTTAGCCGAGGCAGATTGTTCACCACTTTTTAGGATTTAGGAGATTTTGCTGATATAGTTTCCTGGGTTTTCAGAAAGGGGACGGGCAGGTAGGCGGGGTGACCTTTAACTCTGACTTGGTAGGCATTTTTAAAGGAAAAAATGAGGTTGGATTAAACTTTTTGAAACTAAATGCTTTTGGAGATGGTCTGTGAAATTTAACCATGCTGTGACCTATACCCCTTCACACTCCTTCAACATTCAATAACCTCTGTCTCTGCCCCTTTCTTTTCTTGTTTCTCTTCATCTATTATCTGTGTCCTATCTGTATCTGTTCTCTATTATCTTTTTAAATAGTTTTTATTGTGAGATTTTTTAGTGTTATACAGTGAGAGAGTACATCAGTACAGGAAAAGAAAATTAACAGAACACCAAGAAATACATACAGCAGTCCACCCGGTGTGTGGAGCTGTGGGAGTGATGGGGGATGGAAGGGTAGGGGGAGAGAGGAAAAGAGAGAAAGAAAAGAAAAAGGGGGGATAGGGTGGGGCCGAGCATAGGAGAACTCGGCCAAAATAAAATAAAATTCAACTTCCAACATTTTTTGCATCATGTCACTACATTCCATTATCACTACATTCTGACTGTAAAGTGGTTTGCTGTCATACATAGGACAGATATGGACTGTGCCAAAAAGGCTCTTCCAATAAAGAAGGGCATAATGTGCTTTGCTTGGATAATTTTGTGTCCTCGCTGGAGTGCGATCTCTGCATCTATAATGAAGATGTTGTTTATGATGGTCTTTGAGAGAGGGTTGATCCTCAACTAAACAATATCTTCATGATAGCAAGGAAGATGGCATCATGACTCCCCACTGTCACATTTCAGTAGAAACTTAAAAGGTGATTTGAGGGGATTTCCTTCACTCCCCAAATTGGCAAAAATGCACGTAAACTACACACCTGTACAGTACAGTAGTTTTCTTTTCTTTTCTGACCCCTGTCTTAAGACCTCAGATCAGGTGCAAATAACAGTTGGAAGCGATGTAACATCATTTCCTGCACACTGTGATGCAATGGTGCAACTTCCTTATATTGGGTTCTATTCCTTACAAAGGAACTTTGTGGCCCTTACCTGCCAAACAAGTGTTTTAAGATGGTTGTACTGATGTGACAATGAACCAAATTCAACATCACAACTATGCCCGATCAAGCAGAAATTCAATCTTGCAGAGCTCTATACTTAGTACCTTGGGGCTTGATGGACTAATCTATCAGTTTTGGTTTCTCTCACACCCAAACCTTTAAATCCAAAAATTATTTCCATCATCATCATCATTTCTCATCTTTCCTTGTGGCTCAAGGTGGTTAAAACACGGGTGAAACTGATAGCTAAAACACAACACTATTAAAACACATATGCACCGGGAATGTGGTGCAGCTGGCTAAGTGTTAACTGCATAAGACCTCTCTGACCAGTAGGTCATGAGTTTGAGGCCTGCCCGGGTCGAGGTGGGTTCTCGACCTTAAGTGTAGCCTGCTGCTGACCTTTGCAGCCCGAAAGACAGTTACATTTGTCAAGTAGGAGATAAAGGTACCACATTAAATTGGGGAGGTGAATTTTGACTGATTTATGAGGCCATAAAGAATCACTGAGGAATGCGGAAGAAACAACAAGGGATGCTGGAAGGAAATGCTGAGAGAGATGAGGAGTGTGTCAGCTCCCCCTAGTGGCCAGAAAGTTTGCCTCTGTTTGTCAATACATGTAATATGTCAAAAAATGTATGTGATAAATGTCACATATTTATATGTCATATGTTGAACTGCAGGGATTGTCTGCAAGTATGTGTACTGCAATCCGCTCTGAGTCCCCTTCGGGGTGAGAAGAGTGGAATATAAATAAAGTAAATAAATAAAATAAAAGTCAATATAACAAAATGCACACATGACCCATTGATTATACCACCAGGTTATTGTTACACCAGACTGTCTCCAGGAAGTATACAGCTCCTTGTTTCCACCAGTCCACTGGCTTCCAGACTATTTCAGGATATTCCCAAGCTCTTCAAATGTTTTAGTAGAGAAGCTAGTTAGGTGCCTTCCCTGGGAAGACCATTTTTGTTATGGCAGGTCTTTAATGTTTGATTCCTCAGTGGGAAACAAGACATTCAGAATGTTTATCTCATTTTAAATGGCCTTGCTTTCAACTCCTTTCATTTCTGTTATTAGTTTAATATGGTTTTAATATTTATGGGATTTGAATTTTAAACTATATCTCTTTGAACCATTATAAGCCCCATTGAGTCACACACTGGGAAAATAAAGAGAATATATATAAATATCAATACCATCATCATCATCGTCATCTTTTCATAAAGTCTTAATAAAGACATTCTCACCCATTTCTACTTGTTCTCATTTGTAATTCCTCTCATGGGAGCCAATCTGGGCAAAAATATCAACCGATCTTCCCTTTCTGGAAGCTCTTTTTCTGAATTGCTTTAAAAAAAATCCTTCCACAACATTATAGTTGGCAGAAGGAGAAGTCAGAGGGGGAAAATCACATTTGTGCACCAGATGGTGGTAAAAGTGAGCAGTTAAGGTCAGGGTATACGCTTCATTTTTTAAAAAAATAAAAAAATGCTTTTCTGCTTTCAAAATGCTCTCATGAATGGGTGGGTGCTGAGAGAAGAAGAACTTGACCATCTATCCTGGAACTTGGTAGTTCTGATTGTTCTATATTGTAAGAAAGGCAGAACATGCTCAGAAATCTTCTCTTTTATTAATTCATATCTGTTTCTTTTAAAAAAGTGGCACAAGCAGCGAGTCTGATGTCAGTGAGATAGTGAATACATTTCTGGTTGTAGTCTGAACATTAAGGGAACTATGCAGAATGCTGATTGAATTTGGAGGAATAGGACCCAGCTCCTTTAAAATCTAGACTAAAACCCAGAATGAATTCACTACCCTCTGGTAAGGAAATCATAAGCTGACAGCAAGTAGAATCACAGACATGACAATAGGGGTTTATTTGTTGTTGTTAAAGAAAGAAGCTGAAGAATTAATGGCCTCAAAGGTGCTGTCATCATCCAAAAAACATTGCCTGGGAAAGCTCATGTAAAGTGCAAAACAAATATTGTGAGACTTGTTTTAAAAAAGCAACCAACAACAGCCTAAGAAATTATCAGATGTTACTTGTTACATTTTTGGTTGCAGGAAATCAAATCAATCAATCAGTCCCTTCTTTTCCCAAAAAAGTGAACTCAGTATGGCCAAAATGACAACCATGGTTCACCAAACTGCAACTGTGCCTCTTCAGAGCTTAGATGGAGCAAAAAGATCAGACAGTGTAACTTTCTGCTCACTGGAACACACTCCTCTTCAATCTACAACAATTTTTCAAATTATGAGCTGGACTCTACAAATCTTCACTCTACAGAAGCTATGGATAGTGAAAAGGACAATGGCATCTGGAGGATTCTGGGAGTTGTTAAAATGTCATTTTCCAAAGTTCTGAACTAGACAATCCATAAGACAATTTGGTTTTCAGAGGCTCCTCCCCCTACATCATCATCATCACCCAGCTTTATCTCTCCTGAAGGTGATAAAAAGTGACTTACATTAAAAGTATGACCACATAATTTAAAATATACAAATATGCATGATATACAAATATACATGACATTCCAGCTTAACTGTCTGAATGTATTTCCCCCTACGAACCACCTCGAATATTAAGATAATCTGGGGAAGCCCAGTCTGGCCTCCTTCTCAGGCACGACAGGTAGGGACGAGGGACAGGGCCTTCACAGTGGTGGACCCTCAGCTGTGGAACTCCCTCCCTAGAGGCATTAGACCAACTCCCTCCCTCCCGGGTTTCAGAAGGAAAATGAAAACCTGGCTTTGGGATCAAGCCTTTGGAGAATAACTCTAGTACAATAACAGATATGGAATATGTGCAATGATTACTGGAGCGACACTGGATTACAATTGTGGATGGCATGATTTTAATAGTGAACACAATGTTTATAAATGTCTTAATGTGCATTAATTGAATTTTTAACATATATGTTTATTTTACTTGTATTTTGTTTCAAGACATTGAATAGTTGCCTATATGTAAAGCCGCCTTGAGTCCCCTTGGGGTTGAGAAAGGTCGGTTATAAATAGAGTAAATAAATAAATAAATAAATCTCCTGCCCACATTCTGTGCACTGCTGCAGACATTCGGTTACTGGTTAATCTGGCTGATCTCTCCCTCTTGGACATGAACATTGCTGCTTTGACCATGGAACCAGTGTCATCTGCACTCTGGACATTGAAAAGAGAGGGAAATGAAGGTGGTTTATAAGAAAGGCATTATGTCAATAAATATCAATTAGAGATGGGTTTCACATTATACTGACCACTGTTTGCTACTCTGCTTCACATGGCAGTATATCTCATGTGGACCTATATATTTCATTTGGCCCATCAAACAGGATGCCAGTCAGATGTATTCCATGACAACTTGCCTTTTTATTGCTGCAGAAGTTGGAATTTCCTTCCTTTTGTTCTTTGCCTCCAACTTCAAGCAGTTTACAATATAAATGAAACAACAACTAAAACAACACAGAGGTCAAACATTTAATAACCTTAAACCATATACTAAATTAAACCACTACTTTTAAGACATATTAAAAATAGTTAAATCACACATGAAACTAAAAACACTACACCTAATTGCATATTTCTCTACCCTGATCAATAAAGAGCAAAGACCTGTTTAAACAGTATAATTTTTCCCAGCAGAGACTGGACATACACTGCTCTACAATCCAGTTTCAGAATGTAGATTGAATGTATTGTTCTGGATTATAAAATAGTGTAGACTGATAAAATCTAGTTCACAGAGTTTTGACCTAACCTGCCCAATGTGCAAGCTGCAATCCCCTCCAACCCCCAATTCACTCCACATTACTGACATTTCGCATGAGTAGGTGAAGAGAAGAGTGCCCTTCCATAGAGCCTCATAATCTACAACAGAGAATCATGGCACCTTAAGGAAATTCCAGACACAGAGCTCTTAGTCCTGGTAAATGGTCTCCTGGTGTCTTAAAAGGTTTAGTTATAGCGAATTTTTCAAAATGGAGGCAGGACAACTGCCAGAAGTTGTTTTCTAATTGATGATCTGAGATGTGCCAGACTTCATAAGCGCTGATGCGGGTATAAGAAAATGCACATAAGCAGATTTTTTGTCATTATCTTTCCTCGCCCTCCTGTTCCTGTTAGGTTTGCCCTCTTGAACCCCATTTCCCTTTGGGGTCACTTGCCTGCCATGCTGGTGCCCACTGTGTAATGCAAATCTCTGTTTATTTCATAAATATGAGTAGAAGGAAATGGTTGGAGAGAGTCTTCATGAGGATTGCTGTCCTTTTGTGCTTCCATTTAGCCACCTGTGTGCACGTGACTCAATTTGCCTCATCAGCTATTCCAGGATTATAAAATGAGGACTAGAGCAGTAAACACCAGTGCATCACAAGCAAGCTTCATGGTTTGTTTGTTTTTTAACTACAGGGATATGCAGTCCTCAGTAGTAGTTCATTTTTTGGCCAATTGCAAATTTATAGAGTACCTTTTAAACATGTGTTTTTCATCAGATTCCACAATCCAGCACACATTTTCGGTGAACATTATCTAGCCACCCCACCTCCTTTTATCCCAGCTTTTGCAGATGTTAAGGCCTGTGTAGAAGGGGCCTTTGAGACGTATTACCTGTCAGAACTGACAGTGCTTATCAAGTTGGGCTAGTGGGCAAATTCAATGAAAGATTGCTTGCAAAGGGACCAGATGGCACCTTTAAATGTAACTGAAAGAAAGACATTTGTAGCATAAGCTGTCCTAGACTGGATTTCATCAGATACATGTTTTATAGGGGAAAATGAAGATGTTTACTTTTGGAAACACATAGAGCACTTTTCCCCCACCCTCTCTTTAAAAAACTCTTCTGGTTGGCAGTTTCTTTGTAGGAAGAAACAATTAGAAGCAGAGCTTCCTATCCATCCTCCCTACAAAGGGACAAGTGTGGTACCCATTGCAGCTAAGTAGCTGTTTTCTGTACCACCGCAGAGAGCATGGGGAGGTGCTGTTGAATTTCAGGAGTTAATCTCTTCGAAGTGTAGGTAAGCAACTTCATAATTTGTATGCTCAAGAATGATTTAGTGGAGCGACGCATTCAAAAGCACAAAAGATCCCTGATGGGAAAGAGATAAGCAACATGCCTTAAGTACAATCTTCACACAAGGCCTTTAGTGTTAATAGGATATTTTGTAGGAATCTCATTAGACTGTAACTAGAATTTACATATTGAACAATACATGAGCTAAATCTTTCCATAGGGGGAAAAGTGATAGGTACAGCTGGCTTCTTGCAGACATAAAATACACCCTAGAAACATCTCTTCCACCTTCCTCCTCCTCCATTTCCTTTTTTCCTTCTCGCTTCTTTCTTTAAGATTAGCTGAAAGCAACTCTTCTCTCATAGACTATATTGTGTTCAATTCATTCTCAGAAACTGGCAGAAACCTTTCCCCCCAAAAACCCAAACTTATCTTCAGAATAAGCTTGTTTAGTCATTCATTTGTTTACATATATTTCCTTGTCAGAATTCTATCCTGTCCTTTAAAGGGACAGGTGAACGAAGGCCACTGCAATTCCTATTAAATCCAGAAATCTACTTCAAAAGATAGTGGAAGGCTGAATGTGGGCAGGTTTTGGTCCACAGTTTATTTGTCCAGTTCAGTCTGATTAAATATTCGGTTTGTTGTCTACTGATTAAATATTCCGTTCGTTGTATGAGTCATGGTGACCCTACATGGGTTTCCATAGCTGAGTGGGGGTTTGAACCCTGGCCTGCTGTAGTCCCCATCCAATACTTAAACCACTACACCCCTGACGATGTCATGAGTTCTCAGCTTGATTGTGCTAATAAAAGTAGCCAAGGAAAAGTCACCCACTAGTATCTTTAGGAAGTAACTGATGATGTTGCTATGGACCTGGGGAAATAGCCTTAACACTTCACACTGGGCCCCATTATGCAAGGACATTTATTTGAACTCCTATTGTGCCACAGGACAGTACACAAAGTGTCTCAGTATACTTCTTGCAATTCACCAGAAGTGTACCAATACCTCTCAGGAATATAACTACATTTAGCTACAAATCATAGCCTTGTATCAGGATCTCAGGTGTTTATTACTATTATATTGTATTCTATCTTAATGTATAATCCACTCAGGAAATATGTTATATAGGTAGCCAAATAAATACAAAAACAATTATACAATTGTACAATATATTAAAATACTACTACTCTCTGGCATTACTTCGTGAACGAAGAGTCTTAAGAAGGACTCATCCCACGCTTTCTACAAGTGTGTTGATGTCTAAGGAGGTTAGAGGTGACCTTCGAGCTTGTGCAATGGATTTTTCTGGTGGAGCGCAGCATGCACAGAACTGGCCTCACCCTTTAAACCAAAGCTTCATCTGCCGGGGCCTTGCAAGCTTAGGATAGTGGCAGTGAGGTCCTCAGGTCGTAGGTTTGATTTGAGTTTCCTTCTCTAGATGGTTGACCTTACAGGGTTAGATGAGCACCATTTGCCTGGGTTTGAAATTAGAGTTTTCCGTCTTTTAGGATGGTTGCCAAAAGGCTAGAGAGCCCATCCTACCCGTTGACGCTCTTTGTCAGACCCTTCGGTTGTGACCTGTCTGGCATTTTAACCTAAACAAGTGTAAAGTCATGCACATCGGGGCAAAGAACCCCAACTACACCTACCAATCGATGGGGTCAAAGCTTTCCGAGACAAACCAGGAAAGGGATCTTGGGGTTTTGGTGGACAGCTCAATGAAGATGTCAACCCAGTGCGCAGCAGCAGTAAAAAAAGCAAATTCTATGCTTGGCATGATCAGGAAGGGAATCGAAAATAGGTCGTCAAATGTTGTATTGCCTCTCTACAAATCTATGGTGAGGCCACATCTGGAGTACTGTGTACAATTCTGGTCACCGCACCTCAAGAAGGATATAACGGAACTGGAAAAGGTACAAAGAAGGGCAACAAAAATGATCCAAGGGATGGAGCAGCTCCCTTATGAAATCAGGTTGCAACGCCTTGGTCTTTTCAGCCTTGAAAGACGGCGTTTAAGAGGTGACTTGATCGAAGTGTATAAAATCATGCATGGGATAGAAAAGGTGAATAAAGAAAAATATTTTCTCTGTCACACAACACTAGGACTAGGGGGCACTCCCTAAAGCTCCAAGGTAGAAAAGTTAGGACTAATAAAGGGAAATATTTCTTCACCCAGAGGTTCATTGGGTTATGGAACTCACTTCCAGAGGAGGTTGTGACAGCGGTCAGCCTGGACAGCTTCAAGGCAGGATTAGACAGATTCATGGATACCAAGGGAATCAGTAGCTACTGAAATGGACATCCAAGTGCCACCTCTGTGTTGATGGAGGCAGGCAGGATTTCCCCAGGTACTGGTTGTGGGGGTCGGGAGCAGGTGAGGTTTTGCCCTCCTTTCTGCTAGCAGATCCCTGTGTACAACTAGTGGGCCACTGTGTGACACAGAATGCTGGACTAGATGGGCTGAGGCCCGATTCAGCATGGCTCTTCTTATGTTCTTATGTTCTTATGGGAGGCCCTACCAGTGGCTATCCCACCGGCAGGACAGCTCACAACTTCATTAGGGTATGCATGCCTCTCCCCCGCGACAAGGAGGTGCCAATGGAGAGGACTACTACTACTACTACTACTACTAATAATAATAATAATAATAAATGTTGTGTTTCTCTCATTTGAAATGCTTGGGATCGAAAGGTTTTGTATCCCACCAGACTTTGAATTGTCTGCACATACATAATGAGATATCTTGGAGAGGGAATCCAAGACTAAACAAAAAAAAGTATTTATGTTTCATATATGTTTCATATATTTCTTATACACATAACCTGAAGGTAATTATAGACAAAATGTCTTCAGTAGTTTTGCGCATTTGTGTACATTGAACTAGCAGAAAGCAAATGTGTAATTATCTCAGTGAGCCATGTTGACAATTTTGGATTTTTGAGTATTTTTGGAATTCCACATAAGAGATATCAACCCTTACTACTAGAACTATTAGGTTTTTACTCTCTGATTTTACCCTGAACTTACTGTAAGTCCCATTGAACTCTGAGTAAAAACGTTTAGTATTCTAGTAAGAAGAACCTGTTTTAACTTCAGATATATGTCTGGTGCACAAACATCATCCCAGGTTTTTCTTGTTATTGGACATTAGGAAATATAGCAGAACACTGAGGAAGCGCGTCAGTTGTAGCACACCTGACTTCCATGACAACTGATGAAGGTTCACTTCTCAGCACCTGGAGCTAATAGGTTTTGATTTCCAGTAGTTGGGCTGGGAAAGATTTCAGCTGGAGTGGTTGGAGATCTGTTGCTTAGCTGTAGATCACTACCTTCAATCACACCATGGACTGTAGGTGAGTAATGCAGTTTTGTTTTTCTAAGATGACATGTACTACCTAAAGAAATGGTTCCCAACCCTTTGGCCTCCAGCTGTTTCAGACTTGAGCTCCCACAGTTCCTTACTGCTAGTAAGCTGCCTGGAATTTCTGGGAGTTGAAGTCCAAAACACCTGGAGGTCCAAATGTTGGGAACCATTGACCTAAAGAAAAGTGTGAATGGGTTTTCCCTCCAAATATTTATACATTGTGTCTCTATCAGAAACAGCTTATGAAACCAGAAGTCAACTTCATCAGGGAGGGAAAAAGCTGGAGAAACACCAAAAAGCATGTTTCTCTTGCTGGCTAATAGTTGAGGAAGAAATGGATGAGAATTGTTCAATCATAGCTAACTTTAAAAGGAAAATCACTGTCAAAAAGGGAAAAATACAGTAACAATCAGATAAAAGGTTCAAATAGAGCTTTAAGATGCCACAAAGCAGGAATTATTTTTAAAAGGTGTGCCCCTAGGCCATGGCCTAGTGTGGCCTTATGGGTGATCCGGGCCTGGCTACAGCTCCAGTGATCTCATAATAGTGAGCCATGATAGTCAAATGGTGTCAAACTACATTAATTATACAGAGAAGATATAGTGATTGTGTGCCATCTAGTCAACTCTTGACTTATGGCAAAAATGCAGTAGTGTTTTCCCAGTTACATTTTTCAAAGGATTTTTTCCATTGCCTTTCTCTGATACTGAGGGTACATCTGCCCTGTAGAATTAATGCACTTTGGCCATTTTATTATCATGGCTCAATGCTATGGAATCATTGGAGTTGTAGTTTTACATGGTCTTATCTCCTAAATAGTGCTTGTGTATCATCAGGCTACAGCCAGGCCCGGATTAACCAATTTTGGCACCCTAGGTCACACTTTTGAATTATGCCCCCAAACCAACCTCTACCGCACCCCCCCCCCACTCCTCGTGGCTCCGAGCGCCTCCTCCTCTGCACGCCCCGGGGGGCGAGCCTTCCCTTCCTCCTTCCTCCTCCTCGCCATGCGCCTGGCTTCCTACAGTCAAGGAAGCTGGGCACATCGCAGAGGAGGAGGAAGGGAAGCCCTGCCCCCGGGGGTGAGCCTTCCCTTCCTTCCTCCTCCTCCTCGCCATGTGCCTGGTTTCCTTGAGTCAAGGAAGCCGGGCGCCTTGCAGAGGAGGAGGAAGGGAAGCCATGCCCATGGGGGTGAGCCTTCCCTTCCTCTTCCTCCTCGCCATGTGCCTGGTTTCCTTGAGTCAAGGAAGCTGGGCGCATCGCGGAGGAGGAGGAAAGGAAGTTCTGCCCCCAGGGGCGAGCCTTCCCTTCCTTCCTCTTCCTCCTCGCCATGTGCCCGGCTTCCTTGAGTCAAGGAAGCCAGGCGTGTCACAGAGGAGGAGGAAGGGAAGCCCCACCCCCGGGGGCGAGCCTTCCCTTCCTTCCTCCTCCTCCTCCTCGCCATGCGCCCGGCTTCCTTGAGTCAAGGAAGCCGGGTGCATCGCGGAGGAGGAAGGGAAGCGCATGGCGAGTTGAGGAGGAAGGAAGTGAAGGCTAGCCCCCGGGGCGTGCGGAGGAAGAAAGAGGAGCACAGAGCCATGAGGAGGAGGAGGTGGGGGGAGCCAAGGAGGAGTGCGGGGTGGGCGTGGATGGCGTGCAGGTGCAGAAGCACCCGAAGATCGACTTTTTTCTGAGGGGGGGGTCTGGATCTGGCCCCCCGCCCCCCCCCCTAGCTGTGCCCCTAGGCCATGGCCTAGTGTGGCCTTATGGGTGATCCGGGCCTGGCTACAGCTCCAGTGATCTCATAATAGTGAGCCATGATAGTCAAATGGTGTCAAACTACATTAATTATACAGAGAAGATGCACCCTTTGTCGTATTACC